>VFFE01006995.1:333998-476241 GCA_008921705.1 Burhinus oedicnemus | reverse complement strand
CTCATGAAACACTGAATGAGCACAGTTAACCATTCTGAGCACAAGAACAGCTTGGGCAGTAAAGTGAGCCTGCTGTGTTACCCCAGATAAAAAGAGCACTTCAAATTGCCTTTACACACACAGAGGTTAATGTCAAAAATGGTATTTTCATCTATCAGCTCCCTCACAGAGATTTCGTAATAACGTTTTTTAGCTTTTCTGGTTCTTTAGTCTCAAATTAAAGCTATTCAGATGGGAAATATAGGGTGTCTTTTTGTGCACAAGTAACTTGATACTTTTTAGTCTCCATTTTAGGCAAGGTTTTCATGGTAGAAAAACGGCTGTGGTTAGACTTTGGCGGAGAATGTTCACAGTTCAACCACGACAAACCTACCAGCATTAACGGAAAACCTCCTATTTGACCCCTGAGAGTTTGAAAAAGAACCATGAAGCCTGTACTGGGTTTTCAGATGTGTCTGAAGCTTCACAGCTGTGTTGGGTTTGGTCTGTGTGAAAATTGTTTTAGATAGTGCTGTGGACATGGTCTCGTTTTACCTGCATCACATTTCACATGCTTGAAATGGTCCATTTGTATTGTACATTACAGAGAGCAGCCTGAACTATTGCTGCTGTAAAATGTCTTGATTTTTCTTTCATCTAAGGGACTGAATTGTTTTTAGATTTGGAAGGCAAAGCATCTAATTATTTCTACTCTTTCTTCTCTTAACATTTTTCAGATTAGTATGATATCTGTATTTTGGCACACCAGAACATCAGACTGGATTAGACTAAAAGTTTAACCTCCCAGAAGGTGGGTGAAGGATGCTCTTGTTCTCAGTCATTGCTCAAGTTCCTAGGAAGGATTTGCAGTGTGACAACATAACTGGTGTGTTACAGATGTTGAAAATTCAAGCTCCTCTGATGGCTTTCTTCTGTGTGTCAAAAACCCCACCAGAACAGTTCTTTTTCTGAGGGTGGTTATTCTCCTTTACATTTCTTGCCAATAGCTTTGCAAAATAAATGACTACTGAAGTTCTTATCTTTCCCGACAGATTTGTTAGGTGGAAGCTGAGGACCCAGATGTTCTTCATGTAGTCCACAAAATGTTCATATTGTATAAGATTTTAACACTTTTGCCTGAAAAGAAGTGCATAACTTAGCTCCAGTTGAATATCAGCCAGCCCAAATACTGGTATTGGGGTATGCATCAGTCAAGAATTTCTGATGTTGATTTAATTTTAACACACACACAGCTATTTTGGGACAATCAGTATTTACAGCTGATAATGTGCTGCTTGTGCATGTGTAAGATCAATTTTTGCTTTTCTGGTGCTATCTGCACTGCCAAATGCTCCCAGTCTGGGAACTGGTTTCTGACTGCCAGGGTTCACAGGATCTCACCCTCGGTGCTCAAGCCCGCCCTACACAGGTCGACGGGTGCATCCACATTGTACAGCACTTGATACAGGCCTCCTCTGGGTCCCAACTCATGGCCTAATACTCACATACTTTGTCATGTGTGTTCTCAGTTCATAGTGTCTGAAATAGAGGAAGGTCTGGGCTGCAGTCCACCAGAATGGTATTTTCACAGTGGGACACCAAGATCATGTAGGACATTCTTTGGGATGTGGCAGCATAAGAATATTTGTAGAATACATAAGGGTGTCAGACCCACACAAATAGTATTGGAGGGATGTGTTGGGCTAAAGGAGGCAAACCTGATGAAGCCTACTCACTCATTAACTGTTGAGAGTGGTCTCTGGTTGTGTTTGGGAGGAAACTAATTGGTTCAGCCCTGGAGTCATGTTTTATGCAGCATGGACAATCAGTGGACCAGGATCTGGGAATGAACTGGAGAGCTATCTTTTGGCTGTATAAACATACTTTATATCTTTATTGTTCAGTTTACTCACCTGTGACTTTTTGGAAGATACCCTGTACATGATGGTACAGAACCTGCTTGTGATGGGGAACTTCCTTGCCTTTTCTTCCATCCCAGCTTTCAACGTAAGGGTCAGGGATAGTTTGAGAGAGAATTCAGCTAGCAGGGAAACTACCAATAATCATAAATTGCTCAAGGGGTTTACTTTATATTTGACATTTGAGTGAAAAAATGTGTATTCTGTACCACCTGGGAGCCCTGTGTGGTGTATTAATGTTATACCTCCTGCCCTATGGCTGCCGAAAGGTGAAGCTCTTCTAGAAGTGACATACATCTACTGAGCGTATGGGAGCGTATTATGATCAAATCTGTTTAATTCAGCTGGAAGCAATCTCTGTAAGCCCAAATTTACTGACAACTACTAACAGTTCTTTTGCATTTTCTAGCACCATATCATATCCAAATTAACAACCCAGGCAAACTAGAAGTAGGTTAATAAGTAGATTGCATGGTGGATGAAAATCTCTCCAAAGTAAGTAAATGTCCAATGTGCACATGTCCCAGGAAAAGAGATCAAAGCAAAGGGATAAAGGTGTCACAACTACAGCTCCAACTATGATTGCATAGAATCATTTCTCGGTAACGGATCCTCAAAGCATTTGTCAGATGCTTTTGTCTTTTCCTTTATTCAAAGTTTCACTGAACTTACAGGGTGATATATTCACTTTGTACTTGAATTCCTGTCTCTTCTAATATTGTAGTCTGACAGATAATAGGATTACTTCCATGAAATGCAGAAAAAGCAATAGCTATACTTGTTGTATTATATCAGAAGCCACTTATTTGGGATTTCTATGAATAAGATGTTTGCTGAAGCACAGTGCTATGCTGAGGAAATGATTCAAAAAGTCATTTATTTTCCACCCACTTGTCTGTCTGCCCAGAAAACTAATAATTTGTTTATTCAGTTAAATAAGATAGGACACTGACTTGCCAAAACCTAGAAACAAGTGTTGAGAGCTGTCAATACATACATGAATACAGATACTGGTTTACACTGACTTTAATTTAATTTTGGCTGAGGGTTTATGCATCTTTCTGAAAGATTTTTTCCCTGTGGCATTCACAGTGAGGCATTACAGCCACTGTTAGGGCTGTAAACTCAAGGGATCTCCTATCTCTCTTATTTCATATAGATAACATCCAGCATAGGAAGCTGTGTCTGAAGAAGAGCTATATTTTAGTGGAATGACATAACTGAATTGACGTCTTGGTAAATCATACCCATCGGTACATCCTCTACAAACATTTTGCAGTCTTCTTTCCCAGTGAAGTTTAGGAACATGTTTATGAATGAATTCTCTGTAGATGGAGCGGGAACCGCACACTGTGCCTTTCTTGTTTGCAAAGGGTAACAAGCTTTCTTCTCCTGATTCAAAGCTGGCTTTTCCAAGTGCCCTCATAGGTCTGCATCTCAATCTTGCCTCTTTATGCAGTTGCTATAAATGCAGAATTGAATTTGCTGAACATTATTATGTGCATTTTTGTGGTGAATCAAGACAGTAAACCACTGAGTTCAGGGAAGTTATGCCATTAGAAAAACAGTGTGATATCAGAATTGGCTCTCTGTCTCATTGCAAGCAAAGCTATGCTCCAAATAAGACAAAGCTTGACCAATTTCACACATTCAGGTTCCCTTCTGATGCAATATCTTTTCTGGGGATAAAAGCTCCTGTTATTTCAGGCTTGTAATTCTGTTTCAAAGCCTTCACCTTCCCTCTCTCTTCATTGTACCTAATCTAAATGCTTGTTGCAAAGGGATGATTTTCCCTTTTTTTCCCTTCATTAGTTCATCATAGGTTAGATGCTCAGAGATGTCACAAGACTGTTCTGAATATCTTTCAACCCATACATTTTCAGAAAGTCTTTATACGAAGCACTCCTTTGGATACAACATCTCCTTGGCCAGTTAGCCTTGCCTTCCACCAACAGAGCCCGTTCTTCAGTGGAAACCACAAAGCCTGAAGTAAAGGTACAGTTTCACATGGGGAGGGCTGCAGCCGAGGTCCTGGTGTGAGGAGGTCCCACCCAGTCCCAGTCCCCGGGTGCTTGCTCCCAGCCCCGCACCAGTGCGTGTTGCCTTGCAGCCATGATGCATTTTCCTCGTCCACTTTTCTCTTCCTCCTCAGCACAATGGTGGAGGAAATGTTCTTGCTAGTGGAGAGGAGAGGGGAACTATTTAAGCCTCTGCTACCCTCAAAGCCCTCTCTCAGGGAGCTGCTGAATTGGGTCTTACATCAGAGAGAGCATGCACAGATGTGTGAGATAAGGTCATTTCACCCACCAGCCTGCTGCCAGCTTATCACCATACTGTGACTACTGAATGCTTTCTTAGATTGAGACCCTGGTTCAGTATAAATATCTAAATCTTTGAATAATTGTTCACCTGGTTGTAACCCCCACAAGTTTTTGCTTTGTTTTGTTTTTAACCCCTCCACTTCTTGAAGTTCTAAATTTCAGAAAGTCCCAAATCCCCTATAATTTCTTGTCACCTTGTGGTCTTCATTCATTAACAGAGCCCACTGAAACCAGCAGATGTTTAGCTGCAAAGTCCTTTGACGGTTTTGCTGTCAGATCTACTCATCTATATAATCATGATTTGGGACAGTCATCATATGGTTCCTTCAACTGTTCATAAAGTGATAAAATGGTAGTTTGTTGCAAGCTACATTTAAATAAGCTACAAAGCAATCCAAGAGTCTGTTCATTTCTTTTGCATTAGTCAGTTTAGCTTTTTTTTTCAAGCTTCATTTATTTGAGTTTGAAACTTCTTCCCCTTCAAGAGCAGAGTGACGACTGTGCAGTCTATAGGAGGGAGAAGGACAACACGACATACATGGCACACTACAGGGGCTCTTGTGTTTTTTGTAAGGATGACTTTCTGACTGAAAATATCAAATCAAATTTCCCATCAGGAAACTCCAAATTAAGTCTTTAGATTTGGAGTGGTTCAAACTGGAATCCTCTGTTTTTCTGAACAGATTAGAAATGTCTCATTCAGCATCAATTATAAAAAAAAATTGTTAAATGACGTACCATATCAGTCCACCTCTGCAGAGAGCTGTGATTTATGGCCCTGTTCTCTTTTATGGTTCCAGCTGTGTTTTCTAGAGTGCAAATGTGTTTTTTCTTGTGAAGTCAGTGATGTTGGGCATCATGGAGGACACTGCAAGATTTAGCTTACAAGAAAGATTTATGGCAGTCAGCACCCTAAATAAAATTTTCACACAGCAATATCACAAAATGAGAAATGCAATTACTTATTCAGCTGAATTGAAACCAATTAATTTAAATTTACTGGAGAACACTGAAAATGTTTTGAGTGCACTGTCAATTGTCCACATGTGGGTTCAAAAAAAGACTGAGGTATCCCAGTTTATGATGGGATTCTGGGATTTCATTCAGATGAACTGAATATGAAATTAAAAACATGGTTCCTACCATAGAAATCCATATTTGTCTGAAACTGTAGTTCCCTTTCATTGCCTTTCTGTCTAGTTAATTAGAAGATCTGATAATGGTGATAGCAGATACTGACTTTTAAATTATTTTCCTAATATTCTGGCTTCTTAAGTTTATGGCACCTCTAGCAGTCGATGTAAACTTCACCGATGAGCAGAGCTGTGGAGCTCTGTCAAGTACCACTGAGGTGGTGATTACATCAAACATCAACTCTCTCCTCTGAGCCCAGGAATGAGTATCGATAGACTGTAACCTTCATCTCAGCTTGGATTCTGATGATATTGGGATATGCTTGACAGTGATGCATCGCTTAGCACATTGGCAGAGCCCAGGACTCATATCTTGTCTTCACAGGTGAATGAAATACAAGTGTGCATTAGAGAATGTAAGCCTTGGATATGTCCATATGTTAATTAGCACAAGAATGTCAAGAGCATCCAAAGATCATTATTTAAAATTTAATCCATGTTTTATTAGTTCTATTGATCTGTAGCCACTGAATAAGAAGTGGACTGCAGATGACTGCATTCACAAAGCATTTAGGTACTTAATGCTCAGTGATCACAACGGGACTTCTATTCCTAAATGTTTTTGTGGATCTGGGCCGATGGTGGTTATACGTCTTTCTGATCAGCCTGCAGATGAATTCTGGAGGTATGGACAATAATGTCCATGGTTTTGGTAGCACATAACCAGTTTCTCAGCATAAGGCAATGTAAGTACTTCCATTCAAAAACACTAAAAACTAAAGATTGCCAGCCAATGCTTCAAAATTGTCCAATTTTTTGCTGTATCGCAAATAAGTATGTCCCAGCAGCCTCAAACACTACCATGTAATAACTACTGGCAAATGCAGATTAAGGCATTTCACACCACACAGAGCAGTTCCCATTCTTTAATATGATTATTGCTACAATTTGTAAGGGACAGAAATGCCAGGCATTAAAATGAGTGACTCGTTCCCTCCTTATTCCTTCATCGCTTCTTCTTCATTGCTTACCTTTAGGTCTGTGTGGACTGAGCTGATGTTTTCAGAGAATTAATCACAGTGATTCCAAGGTTGCTTTCTTACTGGAAACAGGGTATTTAGATCCTATCAAATATGGATATGATTAGTCAAAGTCATTTATTCCTGTATTACATCGTGTTTCTTGTCATTTATTGTCCATCACCTTAACCCAAACATCAAATTTTCTGCCAGCCTTAGCAATCAGCTTTCCTCGTCGCTGCCTTGAGTGACTCAGGACCACCAACAGACTTTGACCCCTCACAGCTCACTCCCTTTTCCAGATCCTTGCACAGAGTGCAGGACTTCTCCCCAGAGTGCCCCTGATTGCCTTTCTCCTTGGCAAAGAGCGACTCATTCCTACTCTTGGTTTCCTATTTTGTAGTCGTTATTAAACCATATGTTTCTGAAAGCTTTCAGAGAGTTCAACATCTGTATTGTCTGATTACACTTAATTACAACCTCACTGATGCCTAACTTAAACAGCGTTAGGTTTGTGAACTATCAATTCCCTCTATGAATGTTGTGTTGATTTTCCCCCAACACCATGTAGTTCTCCACATGGCTACTGATTTTATTTTGGAACACGCTGTCTTTTCCATACATGAGAAGCAAGGTTTCTGACCTGCACCACCCTTGTTGAATATCAATGTGACATTTGCACCATCTTTCTTTCTGCTGCCCTTTGTCAGAGCAAACCCATTTCTTGGCATGAAACCCAGCACCGCCAAATTCATAGGAGGTATTTTAAGAAACTAGACTACACTGGTAGGTGGTTTTGCTGTCCAGAAAACCCCATTCTTCCCTTGCTCCTCAGACATGCTAACCTGTGCCCTCATATCTGAAATTCAGCTGGAGTTAAGCAGTAAGAACGGAGCCAGTCAGATGCTCTGTTGACATGCGAAGCCACTAAAATAAATCCTGCAAATGGGTGGTGGGGGTAAGGGAGCACAGCCCGCCAAATTAAACCCAGGATTAAATTGCCCTGAGGCAAGAGGGGGAGCTCTATCCAACTTCTGCCTCTTCCTCTCACTGCTGTACGAGAATACTCCACATCCATCCCCATGAGCACAGCTCCGTGCAGTGGTTTGCCGGCATCTCATTTTCCCATTTCTCTGTGTCCTCCCAAGAGGGCAGTGACATCCTCTTAGTCATTTCTCTGTCCCAGAGAGCAGATGTGTTTTCAAGTGCTCCTGTGGGATGCTTTCCAAACACCTTCACACCTGGCTCTCCACCCTTCTCACATGGCTTTATTTGTGACTTTAGTACAGATGATTTTTTTTTTTTTTTTTTTTTTTTTTTTTTGTGCTTTATGGTTTGCTACCAGTTTCTTGCTGGCTTACCTCTCCTGCTGACACCCTGACTGTGAGAAAGGGGCAGTCCCTAATTACCCACGCGTGCAGTCTCCTCTGGCTCTTGCTACCCGTGGCCAGATGATACTAGTTGGGGTTGCTGTCCTGATCGGGAGGGAGAAATCCCCGGGATTTACATCCGGCCCTGCTCTCCGGGGCCTTTTCCTCCATAAGGAAATCCGTTCCCTGCCAGGAGACACGCCAGGGAGCGGGGGGAGCCACCTCCTCGTCCCACCACCTCTACCAAGGGGACGTGCCGACCTACGCGCCGCAGCCGCACCCAGAGGGAGCCCGGCCGCCCCCGCCGGCCCCGGCCCTGCTCGGCGGAGCGGGGCTCGGCCCGGAGCCCGGCTCAGCCCTGTCCTCTAGCGGCCCTGCTCACCCATCGGCCGGGGAGAGCCAGGAGGGGGTGTCCGGGGGGGGCTCAGCCTCCCCCGGGGGGACGGCAGCCTCCCGCCCGCCAGCCCCGGGGAGAGGCGAAGGCGGCTCGGCCCCGCCGAGCGGCTTCGGCACGGGGATCCCATGGGATCGGCCTGAATAAATCACACAGGACTTTTCGCAAGCAAAACTCCTGCCCTCAGCGTCTCTGTAAGGGTTTGCTTTGGTGTTTTGGTGTGTCTGTGTCCGTCCCGTCGTCCCCGTGTCCTTCCCCGTCTCCCCCTCCCCGCCGTGGCACCCGGCAGGGATGCAGGGCTGGTCCGAGGGGTGCAAGGCTGGTGCTGGGATTCACCCGGGAGCGCCCAGGTTCATCCAGAGGGTCGGCGGGGGCTCGGCCGGCTCCGCTCCCCCTTGTCTGTCACAGCCGCGGCCGTCCTCCCTTGTGATTTAGGGAACAAAATCATTGCCCTTATCTGAGATCTGCTCTCCTCAAGTGAGAAGAGATAACAGAAAGCAAATCAGATACCAAATGTAGAGAAAAACAATTCTTTCAGTTATCGTTATTGAATGCATCCATATATTACGTGATTTTTCTTTCCGAAACATCCCTCAAGTACAATATAAAGATGGTAAATGGTAATATTACATTGCCGTGTTCTTCCAGTACATTTCTTGGTGATTTTTGCCAGCTAGCTTTGGAATCACTTGTTTAGAAAAAAAAGTTTAAACAGCCTTGTTGACAATGTGTTTTACCATTTTTTTCTTAAAATATGGATTTGGTGCCATGTTGTTTCATTTGTTCCCATCTCCCAGAGTACAACTTTTATCATTAATAATAACAGTATTACCATTTTTGTCGGTTTTCCTGTTAGGTGGGGAATTGTCCTCTCCCATGACAACAAAAATGGAAAAAAAAAGTAGTACATCTTGCCTCATAAAAGAGAAAGAATAGCATGCATTCAGCAATAATTTATTGTACCAGCTGTGTGTCAGTGACAGCACTGGAAGAAAAAAAGTGTTTCAACCCCAGGAGCCCACAGGAGGGCACTGGGATGCGGCAGGGAAGGGAGCGAAACTGGAGGTGACACCATCAGCACAGCTCAGCTCCAGGGAAAGAGCTACAAGGGCTGGCAGGTCCTGAATGCTGCTTCTGCGTGCCAGGGGCCAGGAGGGAGGATTTAGTCTTCTTAAATCAGCGCCTACAGATGTCTGTGAAGTGATACAGCTAAGGGCTGATGGTCACAATTCGAGGTCTCAACGTAGATCTTATGGCCTTCACCATTCCTGTCTGGCCTTGCCAGAGTTAATGTTTGAATAAACACTCAGGCTGACTCTGCCCAAGTTTCACCTACTGAGTAAAGTCTTTTAAATTGGTACTGAGGTAACTGCTAACGGTCCCAGTGGAGTTCAGGGCTCTCTGGTAGTAGGTCCTGAAAAAATGTGTTAGTAGGATGGGTTTGTAGCCTTGAGGTTGCTGTTACAGGCCTGAGGCTACCTGTTTTGCAGCATGTATGCCATTCCGTGCTCTGCTCTCCTCAGTTGTCTCTTGAGGGAAATACTTCCACATCGCTGCTAAGGGCAGAAACCACAGGGAAGCACCGGCTCCGCTGACAGCCGAGAGCAGGAGACGTGCGCCTTCCAGGAGCTTTTGACCAAAGTGCCCAGCTATGAAGTCCCCTTCAGGAAGAATTAGGAAACTAAGGATAAGCATGGGGTACACACATTTTCCTTGCCCTTTCTGATGCTGCTGCCCCCAATCTCCTTGTACTCAGCTTCTGGTTTTTTTCCTCTTAGCCTGGAAAACAGAATTTGCATGGAAGAACAGCATCTTCTTTTTCAGCTGCAACCCAGACTTTTAATCTGGCTTCCTCCCCTTCCACTGCACTGAAATTTTTTGCACAAAAGCCTGTAATTCTTTCTTTTTAGCCTCATCTAGCCTAAACTATGCCACTAGCCTCACTTCCCTTGGCCAGATAGTTACTTAGGATGATATATTTGATTATACACTTAACCCAAAAACTTGGCTTCCCCTACTTTCCTCAGCTGCCCTCTTTTTTCTGCCCACTGTTTACCTTTTGCAGGATCTTTGAGGGCTTCTTTTCATCTCCCATCAGCTGTTTGTGGGATACTGGAATGCTCTTCCCTTTGTACCCTTCTTTGCCCCTCTGAGCTGTCCCCCGCCACAAACTTACGTCTTCTGTTCATGCAGATGACTTTCAAATCTCTGTGATTTTGCTTTGCCTCCTTCTATTGGGATGGGAATCTTATCCTGCAATGTTTCCTTGGGAATGATCAGTTGCCAGCAGGAGCTCAGGATGGTTAGAAGAGATGTTAATGTTTTCTCTGCGCCAAGGTGGCAGCACTTTTCTTGATTGCTTATTACTCAAGCCCACTTTCTACTCGCTCCTCTCTCTGCATCCTCAGGTCTGTCTGTCTTGCAGGGGGGGTTCTGTGTAAAGTGTGTGGGATGAAGCTTTTTCTATCCCTTTTATAGCTAAGGTTTCTTTCCCAGATGCCCACTATCTCAAATCTTGCCTGCTACATCATTGTCTGCTCTCAAAAAATGCAGTGTTGCTCCTCCAATCTGTGCAGAGGGCTGCTGCCAAGGTCTTTTTCCTTGCAACTGGCTCACACCAGCATTCTTTGTGCCATTTTTTCAACTGCCCCCTCCTTGAGAGTATCTCAAACAGGCAGCTCACTTCATTCTCAAGTTCCTTCTCATCCCTCATTTACCGGGCACAGGCTGGCTCCTTGCTCCTACTGGCCATGCAACCTTACTCTTTCACTTGTTGCATTTTCAGATGTGGTTATGCTTTTGGCTGTGTTAATCTTCAAGCCTGGCAGGAGATTTCTGTAAATAAATATCTGCATGCTTTCTCTTTCAAATACTTCCTTCTCTGTGAGCAGGCATCCTAGGTGTTATCCAGTTCAGACATCCCTTCCAGCTGTGTCAGTTTTTGATGATGGTGTGTCATGATGAGATGCTGGGAGTGAGTAGGAGATTTATGAAGTTCAATGACAAACTGAAGGAGTTGTCTAATTTAGGATGAATAAGCTATTTTCAAAGGCACAGTGGGAGTGCTTCACATTGTGTGGCCTGCATCTTCATTTGCAGTACAGACTGTGCATCAGAAAGGCTGTGCAGTGAAGGAGAAAACTTGACAATCCTTCATTTCCATTTTTACACATGCAAGAAACCAGCACGTAGTATCCGTGCAGGGGACTTTTACACTGCGAGTTATATTCAGTTCCCTCCCCAGCCCCTCTGACCTCCAGTCATGCAGGTATGAGCCTAGATCTCTGTTCAAAAAAAAGCCCATTTTAATGTAATTAACTGTCTGTAAAGCTCTGCTGTAAATCAGATCCCTGGAATGGACTGGGTTAGAAAATTACCCTTTTGTGAACAGTTATTGTTAACTTTGGTGACTGAAACGGAGTGGCGAACTGAGACACAGGGTGTGATGTAAGCAGGTAAGGGTGACAGCAATAAAAATGAAGAATTTGCTTGAACAGATCAAAGGCAGGATGCTTTCCACCACTTTGTTCCCTCTGGGAGATGAACAGTTTGCAGGAGAGTACTTGGTAAATCAGGGGATGTTGCATTCCACAAGCTTAGCAGGGAGCAATCCCTGGTCACTGGCTCCTAGCCCCAGTAATCCAGTTATGAGGAAACAGCAGAGCCTTGAGCACAGGGACTTCTCTCCTGACACTTGACTGTGTAAAGGAGTTTATCCATCCCCTCTGAGGAGATACACAAAAGGCCACTACAAAGGAAAGTCATATTGTGGCAAGATAACAAACATGACACTCTTGGCGAAAAGCCATGCTCTCTGGGAGATGATGTCCATCACTGCCTCCGTCCCCTGGGTGCTGGAGCTGCCTGGTGTGGAGAATGCTGCATGGGCTGGCCACCCCGGTGCAGCCGGCGTGCTCCTGCCCTCCGAGATGATGGCTGTGCCAGCCTCGGCCAGCCTCAGGGTCCACAGGTGGCCGCAGCTGCCTCCTTGAGCTCCCATCACGAGAGCATCTCCCATGGGACCTCACAGGGGCTCAGAAACCCCCTGTTACACTAGATTTTCAAATGAAGTACATTTAGGTATGTAGAATAGACGATCAGTGTCTTTCAAAAGACTTTGGTACACTAAGTGTCTGGGCTCTTTGAAAATCTGCCTGTAGCTGTCACTGTGGCAGCTGCAGCTCTCCAAGCGCCTTTGAAAAATGGGTCCTCGTGTACTTTTCTCAGTGCAGATTGCATTTGTTTGAAACTCTGGCTCCATTTCTGGGTGGTGAGCTCATGAGCAATGTAGGAGCCTAAATTTCATTACCTTTCAAATAGGTTTAACGGCTTTTGAAAATTTTACCCATCGAGCTCTTTTACAAATGTCCCCCATTGTGCACAATTAAGGAGTAAGAAGATTGTCTCTTTGCAGCTATCATTTAGAGGTTGGATAAAGGTTGAGAGCTGAAAAAAAAAATCTATTGAAAGTATCTGTGGAATCTCTCATTGTCCAACAGAAAACCATTATAATGCAGGACCAGGCTCGGGAGACCTGCATTATTCTATCCACAACTCTGCCAACAGCCTGTTAAGTAACTGTGTGCCAGTCATTTCTTTTTTGGTGTGTGTGCATGAAGGTTACTCCACTGGCGAAATATGGGTATTGATGCATACCTTTCTTTGGAGGGAGGCTTGGGAGCTTGAAATGAACACTGCAGCAGAGGTGGCTGTCCTCATACAAATGCCCAGACGTTTTGCCTGCTCAGGGAAGAAAAATGCTAGAGTGACATGATGGAAAAGGTACACCATCTATGTTAAACAAATCCTCTCATATGCAATTTATGACAAGACAAAAACATCTCTGGGAAACATCCTCAACAATTTTAAGTTGCTTCTGGGAAACTTTGTAGGCTAGGCAATTGTGAATAAAACCTGTGTCCTGCATGTTGGTAGTAGTCATGTACCCTGAAACAGCCTATTAAGCCTGACATAAACAATGAATGTTTTATAATCTAAACTAAGTTTACAGCTTTATAAGACGAGATGAGAGGAGGGGAGGGGAGGGAAAGGGAAGGGAGGGATCAACACCACCATCAGCTGGAAAATAAGAAGTGGTTCCAGCATTACTTCTCTTCCCTTGCTTTGCTCACCCCACATAGTTTGCTATGTAACAAAATGAGAGATTTCAGTGTGGAAGAGTTTAAACTGTGACGAATGATGACCTAGTGGTTCTATTAGAGGGTTTTTGGCAAACAGATCATTTTGAGGTCTATCTGGAAGAATAAAGGCTCATGATGGGTGCTAGAGTTGTTATGTCTCCGAGTGGTAGGTTTAAAAATCCCAGTCACCAAGCTATTTGAATGGGAAGGGACCAAGGGAGATACCTGGTCCCACCTCCTGCTCAGAGCAGGTCACTGCCCACTGCCAACCGGGCTGCTGGGCACAGGGGTCCCTCAAGATTACACCGAGTAGCTGCTCCCCCTTCTTCCTCTCGCTTGCAGCAATGTCCTTTCTGCTTTATCCCAAAGATCAGAAAGCAAAGAGAGGGAAGTGTGCAGCCTCTTGTGGCAGGCCCTCTTGACCAGACTCCCAAGTATCCTGGGGGAACTTCTGGGAGAGGCGTCCCACCATGTGGTGTGACTGGGCTGCTTCCGTGGCTCCATGGTGCCTCTCTGTGTCTTTGGCAAGCCCAACTGCGCCGAACATGACGCTGGCCTTGGCTGGCTCTGCCCAACCTGGCAGCCTTGCACAGAGCTGGCCCAGGCCCACCGAAATGCTTTCACCCATGTGCCCTGATCAGACTGTGCACAGTAGCTCTGTGTCCTCTGCTTTTAATGGTGGCAACCTCAGATCTATTTTTAAAAACAGGCTTTTGAAGGAAAGGAATAGCAGAAAATTTGGCTTGTCCTCTGTTCCCTTGAGCTCTCAGCACAGCACTCTCTTGGGTGTTTGCCTTGAAAAAAAAATGTAAGGAGCCCTGCTTAAAGTTAAGGGTACACATAAGTCCTTTGTTGACTTAGGGTGAACAGCAGCAAAGCAGCTGAAAACACTGACCCGGGTCACAAGAATGAGGCAGAAAAACAGCTACTGAAGTCTCCCGCTCAGAATTCCACCCTGGGACACAGCTCCGGAGCGCCTGGAGATTTTCCAGATCGTGTCCTGAAATGCTTCCTTTATCTAGAAGCCAGAGATCACACTTTAATGCCTGATTTGAATTGCTTCCCCCCTTGTTTCCAAGCAGTTCTAGCAGTCAGAAAAACATTCTTTTGCCTGCAAAAATGAACAGTTGCAAGGGGAAATGTAAATTCCTGCTTCATTTAATTCTGCAGGCTGGTTTCCAAATTAACTGTATGTCTCTGCAGTCCAGAAAGTCCTTGTATATAATCACAAATAGCTTATCTGTTATAAAGCAGTAAGGCATCAGTAACAGTTATATCTTAATTAAGCTCTAAGAAAGAGCATTTTCAGACTTTTATAAGCCAAGCAAGTTTCTGCTGCGTCTAAATATGCATTACCTATAGATGCCAGTATGATGGCTAGCTCATAAATAGAAATGATCTCATTGAACAGTGAACTTTGTCCCTCATTATGGTTGCCTCCAAATTAAAACATTAGCAAAAAATGTGCAGAGTTCAGGCTTCCCTGGTTAACTGCAGGTGCAGAGTGCTAATACTCATTTGCCTACCTTAACTATAATGTTGATTTTATCTTAATTGGCTTTATTCAGTTCATTTGCCCTGGGGGATGAATTTGGCTTCATATCATTATTCTCTTTCATTGGAACAATTGAACACCGGAGTGCAAACAAAGTATGTGTGCTCTTATTTAAGAAGGTGTGATTGCTTTTCTAATCACATTATTTGCAGTATGAAACAAACTAATTTATTTTCTTTTCTTTTCTTTTGGCGAGGCGGTGAACCTCATCTCACGAGCTATAAACGAGCAGACTTTTTTTTTTTTTTTCCCCTCCATCTAAAGAGTTAACGGTGATTTTGATGTGTTTTTTATTCCCCTTCCACCCAGGCAGTGATTAGATTGTCCAGTAGGTGGCTGGCATTCTCCGGCGCTCGCCGGCGGCTCCCCCGGAATTATCGCAGTCATTTAAGCAAGCCTGCTCTCATCATGGGAGGCAGGGGGAGAATTGACGTCCAGAAGATCCTGCCTACAGGATCCGAGCCGTCAGCCGAGCCCTGCTTTTTCCTGACTTTAAATCCAGCTGGCGAGCGCAGGTGCTGAACGCCGGG
This sequence comes from Burhinus oedicnemus, assembly GCA_008921705.1. Taxonomy (NCBI): domain Eukaryota; kingdom Metazoa; phylum Chordata; class Aves; order Charadriiformes; family Burhinidae; genus Burhinus; species Burhinus oedicnemus. Next base: position 460,880 of record VFFE01006995.1, on the reverse strand, counting down.
AGAGATTGGCAATGCAGCGTGACAGCAACTACCAAAAGTTCTTGCTTTTTGTAATTCCCTTGTTTCGGACTCGGTTCTGCTCGGCAGACCTGAAGCTGGGAATTTAACAAGCCTCGATTTTGAAAATGCCTCCCACTTGCTGGTCTTTGAATTTGATAAATGGCCTTCCAGAGCTGAGGAATACCTAACAGTGAGACAAGTCAATGAGGAAAAGGCAAGTTTCAGGATTCGAACTGTGCTGAAAGATGTTCTCCTTTCACCTTATGGAAACAGTACTGTTGAGCAAGCTGCAGTTGCTTTTTGGCTTGTTTATTGTCAAGATGTGTCACAAAGTGATATGACTTTTGAACTCTTCTGACTGTTTAAAGCCAGCAAGCAGCAGCAAAATTAAAGCAAGAAATTGATTTGAGGATTTTCAAAGAAGAAAGCTGTCTTCTGAGAAGAGCGAAGTAGGACGATGGCATCTGGAGAGTGCCTTCTGCTAGACCTAGAAACAGATAACTTTGTTCTCTACAACATCTCTGTCAACCAGAGTGCAAACCTCTCCCTCCTCGGTGACGACTGGTTCTACCCAGCGTTCCTCTACGCCATCCCCACCATCTACGGGATCATCATTTTGATAGGCCTTATTGGCAATATCACTTTAATTAAGATCTTCTGTACCGTCAAATCCATGAGAAATGTCCCTAATTTGTTCATCTCCAGTTTGGCTCTGGGGGATCTGCTGCTTTTAGTGACTTGCGTGCCCGTGGATGCCAGCAGGTACCTTGCTGACGAGTGGCTGTTTGGCCGAACCGGATGCAAACTTATCCCCTTCATACAGCTCACTTCTGTAGGGGTGTCAGTCTTTACCCTCACTGCTCTCTCAGCTGACAGGTAAGCTGGCTGCTGTAGCCTTGAAAAGAAGCCTGCATAATTACGACGCCATAAAATGCATGATTATGAATGCATATTTTCACGTAACAAGTAAATTTTTAACCTAATGAGGGAAAAACAACAGCTTCGGTTAATTTCTGGTGGTTATGAGCACACAACTTGAGGAAGCTGCAGACTGAACACAGGATACTTTTTCTAGGCTAACCTAAATGTTTGTGGAGTTTAAATAGCTTAGCTTAATTAAAAGAAAAACAAGAGCAGATCAAGCTAAAGACCAGAGAGAGAAAATACCATTAATGAAGCTCTGTTAAAAGATAGCATGTTCATATTTGCCAAAAAGATAATTGATCCATATTTCATGAAGTGTGAAGGCACTGAAGCAGCAATTTAAAATGCAGTTAGAATCAATTCTTTCTAGTGGCTTGCTTCCTTAAGGCTAATTACATGTGAGGTAATATTTCATGAAATATGTTCCAAATATTAAAATGAGGATGCCTGAAGCCAGGCATCTCAGTTCGCTATAGCCAGGATATTGCCCTTAATTAAACCATTTGCCCCTTATCCAATCAAAACTGATCTGTGCTGTTGATTCGGAAACTTTGTCTTCCAATAATGTTTGGTAAAAATAACATGTAATAGCTATGCTATTTTAGAATATGTGAGAACAAGTTTGACTTTAACAAATGATATGCTTCTAAAAAGCCAGCTCTATTTTAGATTTCTGTGAGGCTTTGGAAAACTGTCTCAGAGCATTTAGATTTAAATTCAAAAGGCATTTTAATTTTAATGTTATTCAGAAGGATGAAGCCTACCTTTCTGGAAAGGTTTTAAGTAATTATTAGACTGTGGCTTTTAGAGAAACTCCTATGTACATCAGAGTAACCAGGATATTTTGTTTCTGATTTGGATGCTTCAGAAAGAGATTAAGGAATACATTGTCACCATGCTAAAGTTATAAAATCTCACAGAAGTACTAAGATTTCCAATGAGAAAAATTGTTTCAGTTTTGGTTTGCGCAAAGAAGACCTGGGGACTGTATTTCTCGGTCACAAAGAACTGAAACTAGGTTTGCTTTAGGTAGTCCCTTTCATGCCACTCTGTGTCTCTCCTCCTAACCTCCTACTTTAAAACATCAGACTATTTTTGTTCTGTTTTCAAGGTAGTTTGTACACATACTTTAATATTTGGTATATGATCTCAAGGAAAGCAGATGACTCCATAGTGTTTCAGAGACAGAATGGTCAATATGTTTATTAAGTCCTCCATGCTGGTTGTACATATTAAAATAGCACTGTTTGCCCCAATAGCAGATGACAAATAGGCCTATGTGTAGACAAAAGTCTTCAAGCAATTTGCTCTAAAAAACTTGGGAAAATAGGGAAAGTGCACAAATCCTCTTGTGAAGGACCACCTACACTTTCACTCCTGAGTTTCATGTGGTGGCTGGACTCCCCCCTGCTTGCTCTGAAAAAAACATTGGGAAAATAATAAGTATTTCTCCAGGAAACTCATCTTTGCAAAGCTGTAATGTAAGTTGTTTTAAGGAGTGTCAGGAAAAGAAAAATGCATCATAAAGAAGATTACGTTAGAGAGATTCGTTGCTACCTGATCACATGCAACATAAAGTAAACATTGCAAATGCTTTTACTGAGCAGCACATCAATAGCGTTTTTTGCCTGGAGTGAGAGAATAGAACAGAAAACAGCAGCTGCGGCAAGCTTGGGGTTTGGGGACTTTAAATTCTCAACTTCAGCTTTATCTGGATCCTGTTAACCATTGTGCCGCACTGGTGGTCAAACGTTACCACACTTTTCAATGCCACTTGGCTATAAGGGAAATAGGCATGCATGTGGGAGAAGACTTTATGTTCCCATTTCCAATGGATTATTTTTGCCTCTTCTAATGCATCCATTGTCCACTGCAGAAGGAGATAATAACAAAACTTTTAGCTTTATTAGATCTACGAATCTTAAATACTGCTCATTGAACGACAAATGGCCCTTATCTATTATATTTACTGAAGTTTCTGTTTTGGTATATTAACAGCAGTGTTGGGATAATTTTGTTGCAAAATAATACAGTCTGTATTTTGTCAACTCACAACACATCAGTCAATATTTAGTTTCTTAAAACTGTCACTGTCAAAAAAACTCTAGGACCAATTATTAATCATGGCAGAATCATGAGGAAAATAAAATGTACAGGGAAAACTTCCAAGAAGCAAGTTGCCCGAGACCAGCATGGTGATGCCTGCTTGGGTCTGTGAAGGGACAGGCAGCTCAGTACCCCTGCTGTGACTCCTGGGACAGGGAGACGCTGAGCCTGGCACCTGGGGTGGTTTCACAGACAACCATCTGAGGTCAGATGCGGTGTTGCACAAAGGACCAGCAGCAGCTCAGCCCTGCAGGGAAACACCTGCAGATGACAGGGCTTGGTGGTGAGACCAAGGTAACACAAGGACTCAGGAGTCCGGCAGGTAACACTGCTCAGGCATGGCTCATCTCACTTGGCTTTTGCTGTCTGAGGTGAGTAGCCACTCCAGGACAGCAAGCAAGGTGTCCCCTAATCCATGGGAAGAGACGCCTCCAGAGAAAGCAGGATAAATCAGTGTGTTAGGATACCTATCTCCCTCCTTGGGTATAAAGGAAGCTTTGCTGTTTAACACAGATTACATGCCCATATTTGAGTTGGCTAATGTTCAGTGATGTGAACCCTACCTGAGATGCTCACATGAGGCATGTGAATGTCCCAGTTCTCATGAATCAAAGCCATAGACCATGGGAGAGAAAAAAGCTCCTAAACCATCTGCTGTGAACAGCACCACATGGCACTGTCTCCAAGGAAGAGGAGACTTGTCAGTGCACCACGGACCTTTTGTCTATAATTAATTTTCTGCAAAAAATAATAATAAAACCCCCTCAGTTCCAGTGTCTTTCCATCAACAAAAGCAAGTGGGAACAACTGCTGGCATTACTGAAGGTATCATGGTCATGCCTAGACAGACTTGGCATTGCAAGGGGTCAGAAATCTGCTGTGTAAAGAAAAGCATTGGAGTGTGATACAACAGGATCATTTCCAAAAAGGTGGCCATTGAAACACAAGATGAAAGGCAGCAGATAAGTGTGATGGGCAGATACAGTACATGAGAGAGCAGTGAGACACGTATGCTACATATTATGACAATTGTACAAATCATCTCAGTTGCTTTGGATCACCTTCTGAAAAGAAGGGGCCCAGTTTTAATAGATTTTTGCACAGCCCACATCGTGGACACAAGGGTATGCCTTCCTGAGGCACACTTTTATTCTTTCCATTTCCACTTCCCATGTGTTGGGCAGGGTTAATAATACCGAATCTGACTGTAAATGTTCAGCTTAATGCCAACCTCCACCGCAGAGGACCTAAAGCTGCTCAGTGGTTTGACCCGCTGAGAGCTGGTTGTTGTCCAGAGGTTTGATGGCTCACGTGCAAACTTTTCTCAAGTAGAAACAGAGGGACAAACTGCTGATCTCAGCTTTTCCTGCAGTGGGAGCTTCCCAGCCTGCAAGTTGCATACGGGCGCACACAAGCGTGCCTGCGCAGGTCTGGTTGGGTAGGGCAGAGCCAAAGGGTCCCCGGGTGCTTAGGATGTCTCCGTGCACGATCATAAGATCCCCTCAGATGAAAGTTAAATTATTCAGGAGTGTGTGGCAGAAAGGGCAGAGAAGAGTTAACAATATCGGAAATTTATTTTCTGTGGGACTACTCCGCTGGCCGCAGGGAGCTTGCATCTGTCTAGCTGCACTTGCAGGAGGAGTTGGAGCTGTTGGCAAGACCCGTTTTTCTGTGAGTTTGGCAAATTTGCGGAGCAGCCAGGAGAGGGTTAAGGCCTGCGGTGTGCTTACAGCCACCCTCCATGAGCGATAAGGCGCCAGGGCTGAGTATACAAGAGCAAGGAAACAAGCAGTCGATGCGTGTTTGTGTGTTTTAGAAGGACTGTAAATGGGGTTGGCAGGGGAAGGACATCTGTCTGCCCTGCTGCTCTGCTCTGTCGAGGCAGCGGGTTTCTTTAGCTGCTGCTCAGCTCGTCCCACCAAAGAAGGAGTTTGGGTTCGCCTGCAGGCCTGCCCTCCTCCTCTTCCTCCTCCTCCTCCTCCTCCCTCCTCGGTGCAAGGGGAAGGGGTATAGAGGTGCCTGTGAGAGCGGTCACACCTGGGCCACTAACCCTGGCAGGAAAGCCAAGGCTGGCTCAGCAAGTGACAGGAAATGAAGGAAAATCTTTGCACAGTAAGAGGAAAAGCAGCCCATTTAATTGCCCTTGTCATGGGAGATGTCTTTATTTAATTGACTGATTTTCCCATGACTGACAAGGTTTATGCATTTGCATTTGAATTACCCAAGCTGCCAAGCACTGATCATACTTCCCCGCTGTTTTGCTGAGATAGTAAAAAATCGAAATGCCCTGGTGCTCATGCAGTGAAACCTTCCTGAAGTAATGCTGTTTTTACAAGCACACAGCAGAGTAAGTGTAAAGCGTAATTGGAGTTTGCAAGCAGCATCTTTACTTTAAGCACCTTGGGTTATCTGGATTTTAGTGCTGGAAAACTCCAGCAACACCTGCCACCTGGAGCTGCCTGCTGGTCTGTGGTGGAAGGGAGTGGTGGCATAGTGAGACACGTGGGGTGACATTGCAGGTGAGGTTAGGTGGCTTACTTTGGTAAGACCAGCTACAGACAGCAGGAATTGCAGTCGCGTAGGAGATCTGAGACCTGAAATGACGACATTAGCTTTGGAGATGTTGACCTCAGTGCTTGGATGCAAGGATGGATACAGGGATGCTGCAGTGCTTCCAGTTGCGCTGGGTCCCTTGGAGCAGGTCACAGCCACAACTTTTGATGTTCCTCAGAACTCATATGACAGTTTGTTTATCTAAGAAACAAAAAACTTCAAACAACCCTCTCTCCCCCAAAAACAGTGGTGGAAGGAAAGAAACAAATCTAGAACTTCTAGAAAGATGTTTTTAAATATGCAAAAATCTTTGTTTAGTAGACTCATCTCTTCTGTGATCTGGATGTCTCCAGCCCCTAATATTAATATTATGGATAATAGCAAAGGAGGAGTAATACCTATATGTTTATTTGTTCTATTTTGCTGGATTATGTTTCCACAAAAGGCTTAAGGGAAATGTGCCACCCTAAAATAAAGCTATGGAAAGGCAAACCAGATTTCCATTGAGTTGTTTTACAGTGATACTTTTTTTTAATACCATCAGTTGTAAAGTGTCAGGTCCACAGTGGTTATGCATTTATTCTGGGCAGTCTGGTCACAACATTCATGAAATCCCTTCAGGTCACTAAGGCACTATTCTGGGGCAACTTACTTGTGCTGTAATTTACTGTGCAGCCTCAGGAAGGTTTTGAAAAGGTGGCAGAGAAAACCACTCTGAACTACCAAGGCAGCCCCTAATCCGGTCAATGCAAGTCAGCAGAATGATACCCCCATGCACATATTTTGCATCCACCGACAAGATCTCAGACAGAACATCGGTCCTTCCAAGCCAGGGAAGAAAAACAGAGGGGCTCTGTACCCCAGTCCAAAGCCTTCCTTCCCGCTGAAGCACTGGGCAGCCCCTCCTTGACCCTTGCCACTGGCATGGTGTCCATGCCGCGGCTCATCCTGTGCTGATGGCACAGTGTATCTCTCTCAGGCGATGTACAGAGTCTTAGATCCTGTGTTGCTGGCCACTGTGTCAATACAATATAAACACTCTTAACACCCTTGGTTTAAGCTCTCATTTCCTCAGCCCCTGCATCCGTCTGCACCAAGAGGAACAGATCAAACAGCACAAAATTTCTGAATATCTTGATTAGCCGGAGCAGATGGCCAAAACACAATAGATGCACTTCTATAACCAGGAACATTAGAGCTCCCATTTATATCAGTGGGACCAGTGCGCAAATCCGAGGATAGAGTCAGTGCTAATGTGCTGGAGACTGTCAATATTTAAGCAATCAAAAGGGAGAAAAGTTGGATTACCTATTGTTTACATTTCAGTAAAACCTAAAAACCTCAATCAGTTGTCATGGTCTCACGGTACGAGGTGCTGTACGCACCGTTAATAAGGAGAACGACTGGCCACGGAGAATTTGCCTGCTGTGTGTCAGACTGAATGCGGTGGGCTGGAACGTCAGCATCACTGCAGGGAGGTGACCTGATGGTGGTCCCATCAGCTCACGTGTTACTGCTCGGTGTTCAGATGTGGACAACGGCGTGGCTGAGAAGAGCAGAAGGGACCTGAGCTGAAAAAGAAGAAACAGGTACAGCCTGTCCTGTACGTGCAGTGAAACATCCAGTAGCTGCTTTGCTCACAGACAGTCCTTGCAATAACCTATTTTCTTTTTATTTTTAAAGGAGACCAGCACTAGCCTGGCTGAGTCCCCCCACCTTGTTTCTCACCAGTTTTACACCCATATGCCCACCTCACCCCATACCATGTAAGACACCGTGGGCCATGAGGTCCTGTCTGAGCTCCTTCAGGTTCTTTGATTCACCCCTACACTGACTACTGCCTACAACCTCAGATGGAGCAGGGCATTTCAGCATCCAGAAGACCAACCTGTGCCTTGAGGCAGAAAACGAGGAAGGTGCCTGCGCCCCTCGCAGTGCTGAGGCACCAAAAGGTGGCAAGGGGGGTGGACTAGATGGTCTTTAAAGATCCCCTCCAACCCAAACCATTCTGTGATCCTATGATAACAGCAGTCAAGGATAGCACTAGATTGTTCAGCCCCAACATGCAGCTGAAAGTGCATATAGAGGTGATGGTCTCTTATGACACCTGTGTTTACTGAAGCCACAAAAAGGACTTAAGCATCATATAACTGACTCAGTTTTACACTAGCTAGATCAGGTATTGATTATACTACAATCATAACACAGTGAGAATGGCACGGGATGTCTCATTTTTTCAGGTGCAGAAGAGACACTCCAATGTCTTCTCTTTCCTTGAAAGGTCCCCTATTTTTTGGCATAATTCTCTCACTTGCGTCCTAGATATACTATTTTACACCTGGCTGAGTTAAAATGGCTTCTGTTACAGTATGGCCGTTTATCCCAATGACTCTACAATATTTTTACAGTCTGGTCAGCTACTGTCATCTGCAGACTTTCCCAGCAAAGGTTTTATAGCCTGCTCAAGGCGGATGATATACGCAATAAATAACACTGCAGCTACAGCAGGTTCCCAGGACTCAGGCTAGAAATGGCTCCACACACTGCCACTTTTTTACCAGCACGTTTGAGGACCTACTGGGGAGGCCATGGGGCTTGGAGTCTCCATCTAGCAGGGCTCCACTTCCCAGGCCAGGGCTGCTAATTTTAACCCTTGTCCCATGGGACAGGGGCAGGGATTGCATGGACATGGGTAGGGGAGGGAGGACCATGCGTGCCCCAGCACACGCATGTGCCTATCTACATGCACAGTCACCCATGCCAATGTGTCCATGCAGGGTGCACCTCCCTTGTACACCAGCATGGCCCACACTCTTTTTACATCAACTATAATGTTGTGACAAGATTTAAAAAAAACCCTAAATCTGCCATGCATTAAACAAGACAGAGTTATATTAATTATCACTTGTTAGTAGGATTAACCTCTCCACTCTTCTATCTACAGCTGACCTTGGGCAACCCAAACACTTGCAGTTTTCTCGGTCACACCTTCCAGCTTTCTGAACTTCACCACTTTGGAACCAGTTCTCCACTTCTTGGGAATTTCTCAACTTTTTCAAGATTTGTAAAAAAGTTAACACCAGTTGTTCCCCAGCTGGTTCCTTTAATATTCCTAGGTGTAAATTATTCAGGCCTGCTGGTGTGAAAGTGGTTTGTGTTAGCAGACATTGGCTCACATCTGCTTCTATACAGCTGACAAGTTTTCTGCTACATCTATAGCACTGCACACAGGGTATAGATACCTCCCCACATTTAGTCTTAACGACAAATGTCTAGGCATTGCTTTTCACCTTGTCTCATCATTGTTCATATCTTCACCATTTGTGTGTATGCCTGACTTACTGATTTTTTTTTGTTCCTGATGTATTTAAAAATGCACATTTGTCTGTTACACAGTGACCTTTGATATTTTGTTTGCTCCTCCAGCTTTCCTTATCAGTCACTGACATTTTTAAACTCCGATATTTGCTGTCATTTACTTTTGCTTTTTTTCCCATCTGTTGTATATTGATTTTTTTAATTACTTCTTTGAGGTTTTAGCATGAGTCCTCATTTTCTCTTATTTAGGGCAGCATTTTGCTGCACAGTTTTTTTCAGGGCAAAGTGGGGGAGAGAAGGGAGGAGGCCGGGGGTCAGCTACTAACATATAGTTAGCATTGCCCCTTTTACATTTATATGCCCAGTCAGTTGATCTGACAGCTGCTTTTAACTTTAGGAAACCTGCTTCTCTAAAGTTCCATATATATATGTGTGTGTGTGTGTGTGTATATATATATTTATCTTTTTATTCTCTTTCCACAAAATTAAGATAAGCACACCGTGGCTGCAACAGCTTAAGGAACTGCAAATTTTTAGGTCAATGATGAGCTCTTCTTTCTCTGCCAGAACAAGGTACAATATTGATTTATTGCACATCACAGGCAGGCCTTTTTGGCTTGAGAAACTGCCATTTTTAGAAACTCCAATGAATTTCTATAACTGGCTCTGTGAGATATCCAGCAGTTATGCCATGTGTTTAGGTTACCCAGCGATGCTGGTTTTATGCACCAAAGGTGGTGCTTTCAGGAGAAATAAGGCTGATTCCCTAGTGAGATGCGAGCTGCATGTCTGAGGCCTCACCTTTAGTTGCCCTGGTAAGACTGCAATCCTCAGGCACGCCGAGCCCCTGGTTCCATGCCATTGACAACCCTGGAGATGGGCTGAGGCAGCAAAGCCTTGGATGGAAAGCATCACCAGGGCTTGCTCCTTCCCATGCCTGGTGGCTCAGGTGCTAACACCAACCCTCCCAGCTCCGATCCGGACACACACCACATTGCAAATCCAGCACCAACAAGCTGCTCCACCAGCATGTGATCTGGTGCCATGTGGCATGAGCAGGCACATCCCTCTGACTGTACCGGGTGCTGAGCACGTAGAAATGTGCACAGCGATTAGCTGGTGCTGAGGAGCTGGGGTGTTGGCTGTGGCAGGGAACTCGCTGGTTTTGAAGTCAAAGGGTGTTTTTAAATGAATGGGTTCTACCCCACCTTTAGACAGCAGGTCTCACATCCTTTTGCAAGGACCGCAACAAACTGCGAGGCTGGCCTCATTGAAATCTTTGCCTTGGGATCAGGGTTTCCTTCAGACACTTGGCTGAAGATCACCTACAGGGAATAAATACCCTGGGTGCAAAGGAGGGGGTCTTTCTAATAAGGAAAGCATCATCCATGAGACTCCTGCTAGTTCCTGCAGCAACCTTTACATTCATTGTTTTCCATATGTATAGTTAATTTCTGAAATATTTTATGCTCTGGATGCTCATGATTAGGAATAACACATTCATTATCAAATGGTTACTATTTAAGCTCTCCTTCCCCAACGTGTAGTGCAGTTCCATGGTCTCTAAAACACTCCATCTCAATTTTGACCTTAGTCATTCCTGGACTGAAACTCCCATTTGTTCATATTCCAGGATGATGTAGCAGTATGAAGGTATGCAGACTGAAATTTGAATACACACTTCAAAAAGTGAGAACTATGCCACTTTCATCAATGCCTCCTTTTTCTTTTCATTTAAATGTTAATTAATAAAAAGAGAGAGAAAGTAGGCAGTACCTGCCAATGTGTGTAAGACTAGCCCATTAGAGATGTCTTTGTGCCCATATGCAATTTACTAAAGTAAAGATTTTAATAACAGATGTTCACCCAAGAATCATGCATAATAATGATAATCTTAACTAAGTATGCGGAAAGCAGATAGACCCAGAATAGATTGTCGGAGTGTGTTGATGGGTTAGACAGTCTAGCAATTTTGTGGATTTATTGAATTATTTGTCTTCAGAGCTATGAATATTCATAACATTCATGGTGAAAACAATAAAGAAAGTTTGGGGCATTGCATTTCTCATAAATTTCTTCAGATATTTAGTAAGACTTTTTCTTTGTTTTCCACGTGGAACTTCACACTCAACAAGGCTCCACGTGCTTCTTTTATGCAGTTTTTGCATAGCATCAACTTTTTCTCTGTTGCTTGAGGCTTTTTTGCATAGTAATTGAGCCAGTCCTTCACATTATGTGAGCAAAACAATAATGTGATACTAGTAGAACATAATTACAAAACTTTAATCAGAAGATTTTCGTTCAGTCTATTCATGGGCCAAGACCAGATCAACGTGTGCACATTAAGCTTACAAATGGGAACAGATGACCAGGTATCAGAGGAACTGTGAATTGTACATTTTTTCTTCCCCTTTTGGTTACAGGTGGGAACAGAAGAAATATGGGGATGTGTTGACTGAGAGGCAATTCTGTCATCATTACAATAGGAAGTCATGGCAATTTTAGGAGCTCATTTTCTAGAGCTGGGAAGAACTCAGCCTTTTCACTTCATAGCAATTTACATGACTATTTTTGTAAAACATCAGTCCATTCCAACTAATCCCTGCTTTTTAATTTAAGTTTCAGATGTTGAGACCAACATCTCAAAATAGAGCTCAGTTTAAACAGATTCAAAAGTTTGTAAGTGGATTTCTCACTTCAGAGAAAAAACAGAAAGCAGCAATATGGCAAATCTTTCCGCCAGCCTGATGCAGTCTAAACAGTGGGCTTGGTAAAGAAGCAAGGGCGGGCAAGCTTTCTGAAATTTTGTTTAAACAGGCTTTAATGCACTTGTTTTTTTAAATCATTATACAAATTCAGGAGTGGGGCCCAGGATCTTTTTATATAAACAGTGTAGGACATAGTGATGGATGATACTATTTGGAGGAAACTTTCCTTGAAACTTAAGTACTCCTGCAAATTCATTTTGGAGAGTCTGCGTCCCATTTCCCTGTAGGAAGGATAGGGAAGATTTTTTTTCTCTTCTTATTTTTCTTGCAAGCGTGAGGTTCAGCTGCAGGAAGATAGGCATGCTCAGAAGGACTGTGATAAAAAAGAGCAGTACTCTGTTGTAGAGCCTCTTTCAGCCATTTTCTCTTGCTACGCTCCTACTGCTGAAAAAAGTAAGGAAGAAAGAGTTACGAAAGCAACTTAGTGCCTCTTATTAAGTCAGATTCTATAGATGAGAGGGATGTAGTGGCCAGCATATAGCTGCTACACAATCCTTGCTGTCATATTTGGTCACCAAGAACACCTCTGACAGCCACCTATCTGTATGACCAGCCGCCTTCGCTGCCATGAGCGAGGGATGTTTCTTTCCCATTGCCACTGGCAGCAGCTGAAGTTATTACAAAGGACACAGATTATTTTGGTTGAAATTAAGATGTACTGACCTACCACTTGTAAAGACACTGCAGAAGGTGGTATTTTCCAGCTTTAAAAAACCTGTCTCTTTTTATGCTACACGTACTTACCAGATATACAACGAGGGCTGTTGTATGGGCCATCTATATTAGCTTTAATTGCCAACATAAGGGAAGGGCGAAAGGCATTAATACAAAGCAAACATAAAAGATTAAAGGAAGCTAAGGCTGCCTACAGCACCAGCTTCCCCACAAAACATAGTTACTTCTCTAAAAAACCAAAAAACAGAAAGTAAGACATATGGACTTAAATTAATTTAAAATCCAAGGGAAGCATCTGATTTTCCTCCCATGCTTTAGTTGTTTTAATTTAATTTTTGTGGCTGTTGTAACAGGCACAAGTAAGTAGATGAAGCTGACAGTAAAAAACCATGAGGGATGCACTGGAGCTGCTGCCTTAGGGATAAAGTCCTTTCTTCCCCAGGGTGAGAGCAAAATTAAAATCCTTCATATCTTTATGCTTAGGAATGTAAAGGCAATATGGCTTTGAAGGCAAAGTCTGTTTATACTTCAGCTGGTGTGTATTTTCTTGGCTCAGCTGAGGAGCACAAAGATGGCTAAAATATTTTGCACCAGCAGAGAAACTGCATCGAGGAAATTTTGACATCCTTTTGGGGCCTTATTTTGATCTGTGTCTTTGGAGACTCTATCTGTAACTGTCTTTTTCACGCTAAAGCTACTTCTGTGTTTATATTTGAAGTTGTGGCTTTGGGGCTAAGTGTACTGTATTGACCAATGTTTGCACAGTCAAAGTTTTAGAGTACATTAGGTGGTGTTGTTAGTTACGTTATTATTAACACAAAGATAATGACACAGTTTTCCAGTTTCCCTGGCTTATTAACCTCAATGGGAAAAGTATTTTTGACAGAAAAATCTTGTGTGTGTCACATTTTAGTAGTTTATGGTCATTTCAGTAGTTTCAGTTGTAAGAAACAATCATTCAATGAGCACGATAAAGATCCTAAGAGACCTATAAGACATTTTCCTACCAATCCCCAATGAATTTTGGGGATTACATTAAGAAGTGATCCTGCATTATATGTTATTGAATTCTGGCATTCTGGGTTGAAGCAACCCTCTCACCAGGCTCCTCTTTGTGGCCTGGAGAAGACGGATGGAACTGGAGTCACCATGGCTGGTGGAGGAGAGGATTGCCCTACGGGGTGAATCCTCATGGTGCCTCATGAACTGTGATTATATTAATTGCACTTAAGATAGCCCCACGTGTAATTTCTTTGTGTGTGCTTCTTTGAACAAGACTGCAAGACACAGAACTCACTGACATCCGTCCTGGCCAGAAGGTCATTGGTAGCTGCTGTGCTTGAAGAAGGTGCTGCTTCACAAGCACAGTGGGAACAAAGAGGTTCAAAGACTGAGCAGTAGTAAAGGTCAACGTCTCTTTCATATTTCCTATCAGATCGACAGCCCAGTCATTTTCATCTGCACCGTTTGACAACTGGACAGAGATTGGAGTTGACACAAGTTCTTGACTGTATCATTTTTCATTCAACTGAGTCTTCAGAAGGCATATTTTTCTTTTTAAGTTTTGGCCTTTGTTGAAGGGCATGAATCATACCTCTAGTTTTTAATCTTTTTCAAATATTTCTTTAAAAGCGGGTTGGGAAAGGAGTTCAGCTGAAAAAAAGTGATATCAAACAATAATTAGAGAGACTGAATGTGACAGCATGCAGAGGTGATAAATCCAGGGCCATGTCTGGATCTAGCGCAGACAAGCTGAGCATGCAATGTGACACATACTCTCAGAGACCGTGTTACCGCATGGGTTGAAAATAATGTTGTTCTAAGACCTTTGCATGCGGGCTCACTCAGCTGGGCACCTTGATCCATGAGGTCCACTGAGGTACACAGGAATATTCATCAATGTCCCCTTCAAAGTGGATTGGATTATTCAAACACTGGATGTTAAATATGGGAAAGTTATGTGCCTCAGGGATAAGTCATTGAAAAAGAAGTTGCAGAGGACAAGGCTGTGGAAAGCTTGAAATAAGTGTTTGACACACAAACTGGGAATACAGATGCTGAAAAACAGGACCAGCTGCTGCTCAAATCCAGTCTATCTTGCAGAAGTTCTTAAGAAATGTCAAATAAATTACAAAAACCAGGACTGACCCTATTGGGAAAGTGGTGTGGAAAAGTAAAGGAGTGAAGGATTTTCTGAGCCCCACTCAGGTGCATTTTTTTTCACTTCCTAAGTGCTGACCACAGGCACATCTTCCAGTGGCCTGGGGGATCTGGTCACTTGTGCGTGCCCCTCCGTGCCCTTACACCGACCAGCCCCTGCAGCCGCTGTCCTGAACCCAAGCTGGTGTGGGAGGGTAGAGCTGCTGAGATGCAAGCTGGGAGAGAGACCCACTGATGCATTGGCAAGGTGGCTGGACTCCCACCAGATCAATACTGATCAATTAAGCATTTATACTCAGAGGATAACATAGATTACTGAAGATTTCTGAATAAGTTAGCCCATCATCAAAGAAGTCATGCAGATAGTCAGCAAAATAATTTGATTCAACTGCCAGGCTCTTAAGAAAATATCTACCTGTGCTCCTACATCTGAGAGCTTACATTTTCAGTACCTATTTTTTAGCTTAGTTTTTTCTATTTTATCTTTTTGTGCTTTCGACCTCATGATTTGGGTCTACACTGAGCCCCTTGCAAGCAGCCCATCTGTCAGATCTTCTTTTATATCTGCTGTAGCAGGCTTTAAAAAATAAACTAAATGCCTAATAATCAGTGCTAGCATTCCAAGCCATTTCTAATTATGTTTTTTTCAAAATTATATTGTTTGGAAATGCCATCTCTAATTAAAATGTACTAATAACTTAAAATGGATTCATTTTCTGACTCTCCCTACTCTATTAACATTAATAAAAATAAAACAGAATCTCTCTTGCTCTGCATTCTTCAATTCATTCATGTTACTGGAAATTAATACTAGAAAATATTCTCTCAGCTGGCTATATTATGTAAGAAAAGCCCTGAAAAGATTATGCTAACATACCATGTTGATAAGCATACAATAAGCACCTGCTGAAATACCTTTGAATTAACTAAATTTATGAATATCTATGTAATTAATTTTCTTTTGCATTTATCTTCCTTAGGGCTTACTGAAGGTGTTCAGTTAGCTAGTGTTTCCATCAATAATCTATAACTGGTGAATCAGACTATAAATTGAGCTATTTCAACTACGCTGTTTTCGTAGTCTACCTAGTTCTTCCATTTTATTACTGCAATAGTTGTAACATCATATTTGTTTATGTGCTGTGATTTTCTTCACGTAAGAAGATGATCTTGCACTGGAAGATTGTGCTTTGTAGTATGACACCACTTAATCCTCGGCTTCAGAATAAAAGTTAAAGAGGTGCTAAGTGAGCCTGAAAAATACTGTGTCTGGGTGCTGCAGCTGTATAGCTGGAATAAAGGGGAGATGGAGAGCTTGGAGAATAAGTGGTTAAACAGAAGAGTACTGAGCAAAGTGTTCGCAGTCCATCAAAAAAAAAAAATCATCTACACAAGACACCTGTGGGATTGTATGAAGAAACATCTGCAAATGATGAGATGTCCAGATACAGTCTTTATAAAAATAAATATAAATAAATGTAAATGTAAGTATGTATGTACTTATGCATACATGTATATACATGTATATGTATAAAATATATGCACATAAATACATGTGTATGTATATATAATACGCACACAGAGAAGTACACACATATATACATAGAGGGAAAGAATAGGCATGCTGAACAAGGTATTGCTTATAACTGGAAGTTGAATGCCTGATTATCCTGAAAATAAGGCAATTACCCAGTTAAAACAGTGCAGGACTGACAGACTCCTCTCTGAAATGCTGAGCCTTAGGATACTGCAGGCTGTAGTACGTGGGGAATCGATCGCCCGCATCCTGGTTTGGGCTGCCAGGCGGATGCACCTTGCTGTGTGCTGCCTGGTCTCAGGCAGGGCGTTATGCTTGCTACCTCTACTCGTGCACCAGTGCCCAGTTCGGCTGGCTGAAAGAGCTGGGATCCTGGCAGGAGCTTGGAAATGGATGCTGGAACAGCCACATGGGGATGTACCCTGCCGTGCCAAAAGTGGGCTGGGACAGCCTAGGACCCAGGCACCCATCAATCCCCAGGGAGCTGACAGTGACCAAGGGACCAAACGGGCCATGGGCAGTATGAGGTAGATCCTGGAAAAAACATCCAACAGACTGTAATTGTTATGATAATGACCCTAAATAATAATTTATGAAACCTGTAGGTATTCCTTCCTAATAATCTTTTTTTCGTCCTACTGCGTTCCTTAAAGACATAGGTGAATCACGATTTCTTTGGAGTGTGCACTCCTTCCAGAGCAGGGCTCCAGCAGATATGAAGCTCTTCTGTTTTCTGGTCCTCTCATTACACACATCAGGTTCAAATAAGTTTGCTTTTTAATTTTCTTAGATTCTAAAGTGCAATTTTCCGAAAGGCTGAAATCATGAAAGGCAAAATTGCAAGTCAAAAAAAGTCTTTTACATATCTAGCATAGAAAGCAATAATATTTTTTTATCTTTAAGAAATTCACTTAGCAGCTCTGGCTACTTAGCCTGGGTGCGTTGAGTTATGGACAACTGTTTATTGCCATGTACGCCACCAAACAGCAATTAAAATGAGCAACCTGCTCTTTGTAGCTTGAGAAAACTTAAGATTTGGCTTGCAGGAGGCCAGGGTACTCACAGCTCAAAATGAAATGTGTGTCAAACCCTCCATCCAGTTTCCTTCAACATTATTCTGTGAAGGGGTGTAAACTGCCATATGCTTTTGAAGAGAAGTCTATGATTGTACTTCCTATCTTAATGGTATTTGGACACATACGTATTAATGTCAGGCAGCACCGTGCTTTGTTGTGTCGATTACAAATTAAATGAACTCAGAATCAATACAGATAAAACTGAATGGACCCATGACAGGTGGCTCTCATTTAAAATGAGAAATCTATTGAAAACATTGAAATTTAAAACAGCGGAAAAAAATTCACAGTCTTGAGTAAAGAAGGATTTTGTTTGGGTTTTTTCTAAATGGAAGGGATGAGCAAGAATACAATGCCGGAGTGTTGAGGTCAATAAATTCTTTCTTTCTTTCTTTCTTATTTTTTAGGTATAAAGCTATAGTAAGGCCGATGGAGATCCAAGCATCCCATGCACTGATGAAGATTTGTGTGAGAGCTGCTATAATCTGGATTGTATCCATGTTGCTTGCCATCCCTGAAGCAGTGTTTTCAGATCTGCACCCTTTCCATGACAAAGGGACTAATAAAACCTTCATCAGCTGTGCTCCTTACCCGCATTCTGATGGGCTGCATCCCAAAATTCACTCAATGGCATCATTTCTGATCTTTTATATCATTCCCCTATCTGTCATTTCAGTATATTATTATTTCATTGCTAAGAATTTGATCCGGAGTGCTTACAACATCCCCGTGGAAGGAAACATGCATGTGAGGAAACAGGTAGAGACTTGACTTTCTTCAAAAATCCACATTCCCCATGAATCTGGGAGTAAAGAGTGCGCATACAGGGAAATTTACACTGGGACAGACTGCATCTGTTGTGCTAATTTTAACAGATTAGGTGGGCTAAAAGAATTAAAATGGTTGACACAAGCCATGGCACAGCACTAAACAGTTAAAGCATCTTCTCCTGTTTCTAAGTTCAGAGACTTTGGCAGAGTGGTTACCATGGCAAACACAGCAGGAGACCCATGCCAAAGCCTGGGAAGGTATTGACTAGGATGCAGGGAAAGAGGCAGAGCTGGGGACAGTGTTTGGAGATTGAAGCTGAGGGGTGACACGGCAGAAAATCAAAACTTCTCAAAGTTGCTTTGTCAGAGAGAGGACCTTGGATAAAGCCTTGCTCCGCAAAGCAGTCCTTCTTCACACAGAGGGAAATGCTGGCTCTGTAATTCGGTCCACTGGACTGAAAAGCAAATGGGACACGACAATGGGGGAGTGGAGGCGGGGGAAGCCTCATCTGCAAGGAGTCCCCCAGGGCCAGGAGCACCCGTCACTCAGGGGCGTGCAGAGCTGCTCTGTGAGAGTGGTGATACCTGCTGTGCTCACCACAGCTCCAGCTCTCATCTGCTGGTGCTGTGCCACCTTGAGAAACCAGTAGAGGTTAGAGAGGGACTGGGGGAGTGGAGACCAGAGGATGGCAGTGGTGGGCGCAGGGTCCCCAGGAAGGAGGACAGAGCAGGATGGTTTGGGGTCTTCACAGATGCACTGAAGTTATATGTCATGTGGATGGTGTAATCTTTGCAGTGTGAAGTCTCAAGAGAAAAAGAGAGTCCTGTCTTCTTCCCTTAAACCCTTTTGTCATTAGAATTGTCCTTCTAAAAATGCCTCTTTTTCTAGGGTCTCTGGAGGGGAGTGGTGTTGGACAGAACAACCTGGCAACCTGTTATTTGCCCTCTAATAAACCAGACTGGTCAATATTCTTCTGATCCAATAGCTGGTAGCCTCAGGTTTCACCTTAAGAAATCACCTTTGATTTATATAAGCAGACTATTTGCTCCAAACAATACAGTCTTTTAACCTTCCCTTTGTACTCTGAAAGCAGAGTTACTTCTGTTACTGTCACGCATCACTGGGGTTTTTATAAAACTCTGCAAACTGTCCCACTGCAGAGCTCACAGTTGGGCTGGCTCAGCTGGGACCCATATATTTCAAGTGAGTTTCACGCTCTGGTTGAAAATGTATGGCTGAAAATGTGAGAATCCTGAACCAAGTGAGGGGATTTAGCCAGGATTTGGCCAACCTAACTCCAGCCTTTCAATGGGAGACGGTTTCCTCTTGACTGCTCCTGTTGTAAGCAACTGGAGAGAAAACGAGTCATCTCCAGGGGGAAATCCAAATCCTGCATGAGCAACTGGGTGTTTCAGATCAGTGCTTAAATCTGAATGCATCTGAGTCTTAGGTTGTCCAAGTAAGAAGGCAACAGCAGGATAACTTGTTTCTAAACAACTTATTTACCCTATTTACTTTACCTCTTCCTTTCAACTGAGGTGTGCTTCAACCTAAGCTAAACTGACACGAGCCATTCTTCAGATGAACAAATGTCCATGTAATTGCACCCAGCTGACATCTCCACCTTAGGCTGACCTAACGCAATCATCTCACGTAGCCTTCTGGTGCTAAGGTGAAACAGCAGGGCTGGAAAGCTGTGTTTTCTGCCTGTTAAATGATGTGTGATCCCTGAAATCCTTTTCCCCTTCTGAATGCCTGTAAAACTTTCTCCCCTGCAGGCCTTTTTTTGCTGATTCGATGACTGTTTTGATTAGTGACAATAAAGTGTGTGGTAAAAGCAGCCCTTTCCCCCTTTGGTTTTGGGGAGAGAGCTCTAAAGAAAGCAAAAGGCCAGGCTGCAGTCTAGCACCATCAGTCCATCATTCCCATCCTGCAGTGCATTCAGGAGCTATAGGTCTCCATCTGAGATAACTGGTATCGATTTCTTTCTTTATTGCGTTGCTTCCTTTCTTTATAGTGCAGATGTGGCCTCAATAGCCCTATATCAAATTAAGGATACATTTAAAAAGAATATATGGTTTAGCCAAGGAGAGCCCTTTCTCAAAGGATTTAATTTTCAGCCCGCTCTCTGGAGACATTATCATCTGGTACATGTCAATCCTTCCTAAGCTCAATGGCTGATTTTCAGTCGTGCCATTAAAGGGGCACAAAATAAAGTCAGAATGGGCTTGTAAGGTCTCTCCTGCCTACTGCCTGCTTGCAGCCATCCTGAGGAAAGATCAGCCTGTGTGAGCTGCTGAGTTTCTGATGCACCTGTGCAGCTCGGACAGGGAGTGAGGATGGGGATGTGTCCTGGGAGCCTGGCCAGGCACCGCGGCCGCACCAGGGCAGGAACAAGGGCAGCAGGACTGGGGCTAGGGGCAGTTTCAGGCCATTCAGGTCCTACTCAAATACAGGGAGCAGGCTGCAACGAATTCCCTAGAAGTGCCTGGGAAGCGGTGCAGGGATTACCAGAGAAGAGAACATTATGAAGCCCTGAAAAGTCAGCGGTGTTACACTTTCCGTGCCTGCAAACATCTGGCTGTGCAACGTCTCCCAGGGAGCAGTGTATTTCAGCAGGTCTTTCTGGACAACTCTGTCTGTCCGCTCCTTTTAGATGACCTTTGTCATGGCTCTTGTCTTCGTTAGGAAGAAAGATGTGGTTTTCAGTGGCATAGTTATCTTAGTGTGCAGCACTGGTGGACAAAAGACAACGTACGGTTTACCTCAGCTCCCCTCAGTTGAGCAATACCTTTGGATGGACTCCAAGCCTGTACACATAAGTAAAACAAGTGTGGCTTGTCTGCATGAAGGTTATACTGCGTGCTAGCTGACATTGTAAAAGCACCTTTCCCTGACAAAGCTCAAATTATGCTAAGAGAAGCGGTCATCCATCTATTCACCACCTACATCTACCTTCTCCTTGTGGTTCCAGCTCTTTCAGTTGAAGGGTCCACCTCGTCGCTGCCTCAGTGTTTCTCCAAGTGTGGAATTTCCTCTCTCGGTTTCTCCGGCTCCTTCGGCTTCTGAGTGCTGCACTTGGTCTCTAAGGGCCCTGAGCTGTTGGCAGCACTTTTGTGTACATATACCACATGGCCCCAAGGCAGAAAGTCCTGCTCCTGGGCTCTGTGAAATATCCCAGAACCCTACCCTGTAATTAATAATAATAATAGTAATAATAATAAGTTAATATATATAAATTACATAAGAACATATATCTTATATGGGGATAACTAATGCAGGTGTCTGCACTTCTGTTGCCTGAGCTGGGATTTTACAAAGTGACAAGCCATTGGTTTTTTGTTCCTAAACAGGAAAGGAAAGACTACTTCCTTATGTAATAAGCTTTCAGAATTATTTGGTTTTAGGGGAAGGGGACTGAGGAGAAACAAGGAGGGTTCTTGACTCTGTGTTCACCTGTGGTCCAGGTTGCCCTGCTGTGGCCGTGCTGCCTGCCACACGCTAGCCCCAAAGCTGCAGCACTGGGAAAAATAGTTAGCGAGTAGTCTGAGCTAGGAATAGCTGCTGAGCTGCATTTCTCTTTCTTCTTCCAGATTGAATCCCGTAAGCGCCTGGCCAGGACAGTACTGGTCTTTGTGTGCCTCTTCGCCTTCTGCTGGCTTCCCACTCACATCATCTATTTATACCGGTCCTACCACTACTCAGAGGTGGACACCTCAGTGCTGCATTTCATTGCCAGCATCTGTGCGCGGATCCTGGCATTCACTAACTCTTGTGTCAACCCGTTTGCTCTCTACTTGCTCAGCAAGAGCTTTCGGAAACAGTTCAACAACCAGCTGTTCTGCTGCAGAGCTCGCCTCCTCATCCGGTCCCAGAGCATGGCCAGGAGCACCACACGAATGACCTCCCTCAAGAGCACCAACCATTCCCTGGCCACCTTCAGCCTTATCAACGGCAACCACGTCTGCCACGAAGGCTATGTCTAAAGGGCACAGTCAGGGACCACCACATCACGTACCTAGCATGGCTGCTTGGTTTTGCTCTGTGGGGATGGTGAGTAGCGCACACAGGCACACACACACACACATGCACACGTGTGTGCGAGGAAGTCTGATGTGCTCAGAGAACTCAGAGGAGCTTGAAGCATCCAACATTTCATCCTGGGCTGAAGCATCCAACATTTCATCCTGGACTGAAACATCACCGGAGCAGCAGATCATTGAGCACCAGCCCACAGGAGCTCCCTGGGAAGCGCTGCGTTGCTTCAAGACCCGCTGCTTTTAATGAGAGCAAAGTGAGCATCTTAAGATCAAATTTAGTTTGGCTCTGCAGGTTCTTCATCACTTTCTGCTCAATACTGAACTCAGACAGACTTACAGCAGTGACAGAGACTATACCAGGTGCACAAAATTTGTCAGAACCGTTGCATCCAGCAGTTCATGGTATAATATATTTTGACACCAAAATAAATCCATTTAAATAAGGTAAATACTTTTACAAAGGAGTTCAGTGTAGGTCATTTACAGACTTTTCAAGTATTTATTAATGTTCTGAGTACAGTATTAATTCATGGTATAAAAGATACCAAGAGTTTACTGGGGCATGTCGGCAGTCCCATCTGAAATGAGCAGTATCTTGCACCACATCAATGTGAAAGCAGTAACGTGAATAAATGTGAGTTGGAATATGTTTACAGTTCTCAAATGTGTGAGCTTTTGCCGTGTTGTGGATGAGACAGCAGGGCATTTTCCAAGCATTACTGTTTTGTTCTTCCTGTCTTCAAGGTGTGAGATAGCAAATGTTTCATCACCTAAGGGGTACCACAAAATTTTAGTTGGGTTTGGCTAAGGGCAGGCAATTAACAGAAAATGAAGCACAGCTATTTTTCATGCAGTAGTGTTTTGTAAAACAGCCTAGTTTTTTTGGTAAAAGCTATCAGCAATCCAAAGTCTGATCTCCAACCCACAGGTTTTTTCCTTCTGTCTTCACAGAAATCTGTGGAGAGAGTGTCAAAACTGGCTAATGGATTGGAGAATCAGGTCTTCTGTAATGTTCACTCCAGAGCAGTTCTTGTGCCAGGTTATCAGCTGTTCTGGAAACAGGAGCACAGTGTCCTGCAGAAGACAAACTCTTGAAGTGTGTGGGTTATAGGACCGGCAATGAAGCCGCACACCGGATAAAGAAAACTGCTGCAAAATGAGGCCGTAAACCAATCACTCTAACAGCATATTGAGTTTTTAATGGCCCTCACCCTCTTTGATGATGATCCTTTTCCTTACCATGGTGAGAAAAAAATGAAAGCTAGTACAACTTTGTGTTGGGCTTGATCTGTGAATTTAGAAAAGGTCACGCGTGCAGTGTAAAAACACTCAGCCCTGCATCTGCAGCTGCCCAGCAATGCTGGTGGGAGCTGCTGTCTCCAGGGACTGCAAAAGGGCTGCAATGCCAAAGGCAGAGGTCTGAAAATTCTTAACTGATTTTGTCTTTGAGAGCGGTGCCCTCTGGGTGAGGTTCAGCACACAGGTACATGAGCTCAGGATGTGGCCACACCACCGTGCTGATGTGCTGCTAAGGGCAGTCCTGCCTTGTCCCCCACCCCATCCCTGGGCACGACCACCTGTGTCACTCCCTCCTGCAGGCATAAGTGCCCCCACACCCCAATCAGCCTGAAAACTAACGTGATGGGGTTATTTTACAGCTGAGTCGATTCCCTTGCTTAGCTGACTCTGTAGCTATGACGTTAATTTCAATTTACTGGACTATCTGAGGTCCTCATTTACTAAGATTTTCAGCAGGACAGCACTTTCTCTGACCTGTTGGAGCATGTCCAGAGGAGGGCCACAAGGATGATCAAAAGGTTAGAGCACCTCTGCTATGAGGACAGGCTGAGAGAGTTGGGGTTGTTCAGCCTTGAGAAGAGAAGGCTCCAGGGAGACCTTATAGCAACTTTCTAGTATCTGAAGGGGGCCTACAAGAAAGCGGAAGAGGGACTTTTTACAAGGGCATGTAGTGATATCACAAGGGGTAATGGCTTCAAGCTGGAAGAGGGTAGATTTTGATTAGATCTCAGGAAGAAATCTTTTACTCTGAGGGTGGTGAGGCACTGGAAGAGGTTGCCCAGGGAAGCTGTGGAGGCCCCATCCCTGGAAGTGTTCAAGGCCAGGCTGGATGAGGCTTTGAGCAATCTGGTCTAGTAGGAGGTGTCCTCACCCATGGCAAGGGGCTTGGAACTAGATGATCTTTAAGGTCCCTTCCAACCTGAACCATTCTATGATTCTATGATTCTATTATCTTTAACATGAAGCCACATCCAGTACCAGAAGCCCAGTCTGCAACCATTTCAGAGAGTTTGGTCGAGTTTCAAGCTGTTCACAACATTTCAAAATGAGAAAAAAGTATCTGGCCTGAGATATTTTTAATAATATTTTCTTCAGCCTTGTAAGAATTTAATCAAAGGCAAGCAGAAATTACATACTTCAGCAGCAGCCACACCATCTGTGCTACGTGATGTGTCCTCCTGTTCGGTAACGAACGACAGATTACTGTTGCTCTACAAGAGGCTCCAATAGTTTCTGAATTTTTGTTTCTGAGGGAAAGGGAAAAGCACAGCTATGATGTGAGAAAATCACAAATATGGGGAAAAGAGCATTGCTATTGTTCCCTCAGGGCTAAGCTGAATACAGACCCTGTCTCCCTGAGAAAGATGCTGTTTTGAACACAGCAGAGTTATGAAGATACGGCACTGTGGAATCAAATAAGTGCTATCGATTTTACCCTTTTCTTCCTAACAGAGCTAGCGACTCCTCTGAGGACAGGGAAGATGGTTTTGGCTCTGATCTTGAACGTGCTTTCCAGAAATGCAGCTGCAGGTGTCCACATGTGTCACAGACTCACCATTGCTTAATTTGTTCATTATTCCTTTTTTCTGTTTTCAGAGCCGATAGGCAAAAATTTAGGGGGCGTTCCATGCAAAATGCAATCCTTTCATCAGAATCTAAGATGCCTACAACTTCTTTTAACTTTTAGCAACTTAGACCAAGCCTTTTCAGATGACATGCAAGTTTTCATTAACAGTCTTCATTTTATTCAGATCCCTGCCCCCCCCCTTTAACATCTTTAAGACAAGTAGGTGGTTCTGTGAAAAAAAAAAAAATCCATTGAAAAAAAGGTTCCTTGCAGAGAATATTTTGGAATGTAGTTCACAAACTTGCACTCATTTTTTAATACCACAGAAAGAGCGCATCTGAGGTTGGAATTGTTTCCATTTCATCCTTGTATTAAAATAATGAAAAAATTCAATGCAACAGTTGAGGTCAGGGCAGGAATATTCAAGAAGGTTTTCTGAAATATCCCAGCATGTAATTGAAATAGTTGTAGCTGTAATTAGTTTTTTGTTTCTCGCTCCTTGTCTCATTACCTTGGTTTCAAAAACACGATGTACTTTACACTGCTACAGCAGTCTAATCCCTTATCTAGAGCTATCTCGGTGTTTGCTGGCACACTCACAGCTCTGAGTCTTTCAACCTGGAGCTTTGTCTGCAGCGTTTCGTGTGTTTGATAAATTTTCAAAGTGCCCAAGATAAAACCCCTGCCCTGACAGGTGACTCCAGAGCCACATGCTTGGGTCCTGCCCGGTCCTGGGAAGCTTTGCGGTCCTTGATGGGGAGAGCCCCTGGCTGTGACCCTGGGGTGGCTCTGCGTCCCGGTTCTCAGCTCGGCCCTTTCCACCAGCACTGGGAGCGTTGTGGTGGCATCTCAGACCACGTCGTTTGGGAAACGCTGTGTTTCAGGGGTGTGAAAGACAGCGTCCCTGAAATGCCTGGCTCCTGGGAGGCTGAGGAATTTTCCGGTTGTGGTCCACACAGACACCTCCAAAACTGGAAACACGTGAAATTCCCCTCGAACCAGATAGCCCTTTGGGTTTGGTCTGCTGTTGTGGCAGTTGTATCATGTTCAACCAGCTGCAGGGTGTGGGTGGGGGAAAAATGGTCTCTGGGTCAGGATGCTGTGCGTTACACACTGGGGGAGTTTTGCTATTTACTACAGTGCAGCTATGCTTTCCTCCTGGGTCAGAAGTACTACAGGTCAGAGGGTTACTAAAAATATGTAACGGCCGTTAGATGAATTGGTGTGAAATATGAAACTAATATTTAACAGGGACATATTGAGTTCTGTCCAGGCTTTCTCAGGAGAAATTAAATAGGACAAAATACTGTTCTTCATCAGGAATTTGAATTTTCTGGGATTCCTAAATTCCCTTTGCTCCCATTGAATGTAGTGGGAGATGAAGATGCAGAGTAAATCACAGCTTTCAGCTGTTCTTGTTTTAGTTTAGGATTATTTGGTGTAGTTTGGCTCTAAGATGATTTCACTGCAAAGAATCAAAAACTATAGAAACATTCTAATATTGACATCAAGTAAAGGATTCAGAGTTCTTCAGCCCTGCCTAAAAGCGGCATTTGTGTTGCAGTGTCTCCAAATATTGCCTTTTAGGAAATGTTTAAATATGAAAAATCAAGGGTGTGTGATTCTGCTGCATGGCAACAATAGCTGTAAGCAAGAAAATGTCACATGGTGGAAAGGAAGGGTTGTATTATTGAACACAAATATTTATTTATGGAAATATTTGTTGAACACAAATATTTATTTTATTGAAAAAAACCCACCAAATAATATATAAGGTAATGAATTTTTCTTTGTCTTAAACAAACAAACAAAAAAAATTCAAAGGGCCTCTATTTACCTAACAAGAAAACAGGAAATCTGTTATTGATATATGTAATCCTCATTCTCCCAATTAACTTGATTTATATGGGGTGAATCTTATAGTTAAAAAAAAAAAGATTACAGTTTTATCGATGGTTTGGCAGAAATAATATACCTTCTTGCTCATCTTTCTGACAAAATACTTTTTTTTTTATTTACAGCAGAAAACCATCTGTGTGTATTCAGTTGGGGAAAAAAAAACCAACTGTCTTGCAGCTTTCTTTAAAGGCAAGAAGTTCGGTGCTGCTTCTCTGAGCAGTAAGCCATCCCCTGAATGTTAACTGTATGTCTCATTGTTAGTGCTAGGCACCACAATGGTAACAGGGCAGCTCATCCTCTCCATCCTAGGAAAACACAGCAGGTGATGGGCCTGTATCATTCATGATAAATCATTAGGGATCTCTTAGAGTGCCCTTTCCAAGAGGAAGAAGGCAGCAGTTCAAGGAGGCAAGGAAATAGTTAGATGGCATTATTCCAAATTGAAAGTTTTCTGCACCTTTACTGAAATATTTGTACTATCCTGACTCCATTTTAATTTTTTTTGTTGTTTTTATGACACCACTTTTATACACACTACTATATTTTAAGCCTGAAAAACACACATGTAAAGAGACAGCTGATTTGGGTCTTCTGTAAATTGGTATTTATTTAGGAACAGAAAAGTCGTTGTTGGGCTGTAAAATGCACTTTAGCTTGGGTAGCTACAGACACCCCTCACAAGAGAGTTCAGCCAGCCTGCAGCTGGGTCTCCGCGGTGGATGGTGAGCCCGACAAGCTGCTCTTGCTGCAGCTCCCCCTTGCACAGGGCGTTTCTCACACGTGGGCTATGAAGCTCACATGCACAGACCGCAGACAGATTTCTCCCCCAAAGCCAGCAGCCCTGCACCAGCTGCGTGCCCACACATCTCTTCTGGGAAGACCACATTGCCCCTAACCCAAAAGAGCTGGCAGGGTTTTACCCCTGCCATCCTGCCTGCAGCTGGGGCTGTAAACATCTGGGTGGGAGGAGTGCTGGGATATGCGGGAGCTGGGCTCAGCATCCTAGCAGACCCCTGGAAGGAGAAACACTACACACGTCCAAATTACACTTCAAGCACCCCAAGTGCTGTTAACTTGGGTCCAGGTTACGGATCTCCTATAACTTACCTCTCGTCTGCAATAGTTTCCCTAGGAAGCCTGAAGTTTAATTGCATAGGCCACCTTGAAAGGCTCGGCACCTTGAAACTGGTGGAGCTGGATGTGGGTTCACACTTGACCCATGAGTCCTCACCCAGGTAGGACATCTGTGTATGTCATGCCACAAAAAGCATGAAAGAGTCCCCTTTGGACAGAGCTCCTCCTTGGAAAGTCCATCACTGCTGGCCGGCTGGATGAGTATTTATGTGTCTACCTTGCACTTCATAATAATTGATCACTGCAATTGTAAAATCTTTTAAGAATAGAGACTGAATAGCACTCTGTTTAATGCTAAGATTATCAATTAAGACTATATCTAATTCTATATTAAAATCACATCCAAAACTAATTTTGAAAGAGCCTAATTGCTCGTTTATGGAAATAGCTACTTCAAATTATTTCTGTGATTAGCTCAACTATTTTACCGTAAGTGGATATGAATTAAAGAGAATTGATCATAGAATTCTTTTGAAATAAATGATTTAATCTATGTTAATGTAAATCAATTACACTTAATGGTAAAACGCCTGCCTTATGCTGAACATCTCTTTGTAAGTGCTGCTCTGTGTTTTCAAGGCAAGTCAGTCCCTTAGGCCCATCCAGTATGTTGCTTTGAAGTGGATGGACCTTGGCTTTGTGTCAGCACTTCCGGCTCTAGAGTCAGATGGCGTATTATTGCTGCTCACACCACCATTTCCCTGCAGTTGCTTTTTAGTGGGTGGTGGATTTGACACCAGTCTCTGCACTGTGAGGTGGAGAAGGGTGATTGCAACACCTGCCCACTGAACAAGTCTTCTTGTCCAAAGGGTTCAAGGAATTTTGAAAAAAAAAGTTTCTATCTGCGTGTTATGACTGGCCTAAGCCCAAACCAAAGCAGGTAGAAATAGACAGCCAGCTGGCCCTGGAGATCAGCAACAAAGTTGAGCATAGTCCCCAGGGATGGGGTGCCTCTCTCCTACCTGTTGCCCTGAAAAATCAGGCACCCAGCCTGAGCGAGCTGCCATTTTCTCTCCACTGTCCATGGAGATGGACAGGCGTATGGAGTACACATCATGCCTCCTGTTTCGGACACCTCCCTTTGCATGAGACACAGAGCCCCATCTGTCACCACCTAGACCAACTGTAGAGCAGCAGCATAGGCCAGGTTTTAACTTTTAAATGGCTGATGTCTGTCCAGTCAAGTCCCACCACACCTCTCCTGAGTCTCAGCCCAGGCCCCCTCACCGGCCTGGCCTGCCTCTATGCTGGCCAGCAGAAGGGCGCATGGGATGCCCCATTCTTCTACTCTTACTAACTGCTGCCTGAAGCCCTGTCACCACCGTCTGATGCCACCTCAGGCAGGCTTTTAGCGTGGTTTAACAAGGAGAAATGGGCTTTTACTCCTCATAAGTCACCTTAATGAAGAACATAGGAGATCTCTTCAGATGGTGGTTCAGGCCTTTGCTCATTTGGCTGGCCCTCTGGGGTTGTCTAACTCCCCACTGGCATGACAGAGGGAACCTGCTGTGAATACACTCCTAAAGGCCACAGTCTTCCTTTGGGATGACTCTAGACGTCTTGCTTAAGCTTTGTTAAACCATAAGTTTAACAGAGCAGTGGCCTGTCTCCCGTGTGCCATGTGGTCACTCGTCTAGCAGACTGAATAGGAGGAAAACTCAGAAGAAAAATGTCTTCTTGCCATAGACTCATTCAGGAGAAGGTAACAGCTAATCCAGAAAATTCTCATGGCCAATCTCATGCCTACAGTGCTTACACTTTTGCTATCTATGCCAGAGGTTGAAGGTGACAAGAAGGACAACGGCTAGTCATGGCCCTTGATCTGATACACACTAATATTATATCTGCCATGAAAGGGGCAACCTGTACGAAAAACATAATTTATTTATTGATGTCCAGAAGGAAATGTGGTGTTTTTTGGGAAAATTGGGTGTGTTTTTCCCTGTAAGTGTTGTGTTGCATTTCAGGGAAGAGGCAAGCTGGGCTGCACGATCTGAGGGACAGAGTCTAGGTTGAAAAAAACCCTCTAATTTTACAATTGTGAAACACTTCCCTCACTCAGTGGTTAGGAGTCTCCAAGCACAACCCATCTCATTTCCAAGAAGCAGAGCCCTATGAAAGATAAGTGAGCCCTGAACTCCAGAAGGGCATTTCCAGTTCAGTTGGTTGCTCCTGGAGAACAAATCATTGTGCGCTTCGAATCGTTCTGAATGTGCATTCAGGATCAGTTGCTGGCAGTCTAGAACGCCAGGAATCGATTCAGGAAATGTGGCAATCCATTACCATGACACGCACTTAAAAAATAGCTTAAAGAAACCACACAGTATTTGCGATTTATAAAACCTATGTCAAGAGAGAAGCAGTTACCTATCACAGACTGGCTCTACCAGCAGTGCACTCTGAAGACAGCTGAAGACACAACCCACTTCATATTAGTTTCCAAGTGCATGTGTGCAAAAGCTTAGTTATGAATGACAAGACTGTACATGTTTCATAAAGTGTGTGTAAATTTAATATCTCCTATGAATATTACTTATTGCTTTGTAAAGTAATGTATGCATGCATTCAGCCATCTGTATGGAATGCAAATGTCTTGAATTGCTGTGTACAGAGGCAATGCAGTTTATTTTACTTGAAACATGCTTTGCTTTCTCTTTTCCAGAGGCTGCATAATCTGGTACAAAAAGCACTGGAAAGTAATTTCCTTATCAAATGAAAATTTGTATAAATGTTAATGTCTCAGCTCCCTTGAAATAGCATTTAGAAAGAAATTGAGAAGAAAAACGTCAAAATGTGAAAGCATGTGTTCTCATTTGAGGTTTTTTTCTTTGCCTTTGGATATATTTTCTAATTTTATACACCATGATTTTAAAAATGCTCACAAATGGCCTCTACAGAAATACGGACTCAAACTGAACACGCTATCAAAAAGTAAAAATTGAATTACACAAAGCTTACAGCTAATAAAGCATGATAGACAAAATAAGAAGGCTTTTGTTGCTTTTTAGTTAGAAAAAATCAAAAGTTTCATAAGCATTTTTATTCACTTGCTTTTTTCAATTTTCAAGCATTAGAAAGGGTTATCTTCCAGTGACCAAACAGACAATGGCAGAGGCAGTGTCAACAAAAAAAACCCAGAAATTCTCTTCTTCCACCGGATTCATAACAGATGTGCAGACCCTAAGGACATGACAGTTTTTTTAAATTTTTAGTACTCCCATTTCTGCCACTGCTGACGTGTGGCAGCAATGGAGATGCAGATGCAGATGCAGTGCGAGGGGGCTGCGGATGAAGCAGGGGACAGAGGAGGCCACAGCCAGCGAGAGCAATGAAAAGCTACGGTCGGTGTTGCCTGCAAAAACAAAAGGCTCAGAGCAATTTTGTTAGAATAATTGAATGTGCCTAACAATTATTGGCTGTGAAATTCAGCTGTGTTAGTTGATTAATTAAAGGAAAAATACAGAGGCATGTTATGGAAGCTCTCCTGTGTTACGTTGGCATCAGTGGGCTTTGTGTCTGGCTCATTGGAAAGAAACTGTGAGTGGCCTTTGCTTTAACATCCATACCACCTCGAATATCTGTTACACAACAGCTTTGGCCTTCCAAGAATCAATTGCAGCTTGCAGCTTGAAGGAGACGGTGGTCTTGTAGAGCATTATTGCACTTGAGGTCATCAATCCATTCTACCAAGCCTTTTCCATCCTCATTGCAAACAACATTG
Source organism: Burhinus oedicnemus (assembly GCA_008921705.1). Lineage (NCBI taxonomy): Eukaryota > Metazoa > Chordata > Aves > Charadriiformes > Burhinidae > Burhinus > Burhinus oedicnemus. Next base: position 429,332 of record VFFE01006995.1, on the reverse strand, counting down.
TGAGCTGGACGCAGACATTAGGCCTGTAAGAGTGCTGCAGGAGGCAGGATGTCGTACTAACAGATGCTGTTTGTTTGAGTCTTTCATACTTCAGTTTCTTCTGCTTGGCATTGTTTTATTCAGATTTATATTGCTGCTCACACTTTGTTCCATGTTTGACTTACTATTGATAATATTATTTAAAGCTTAAACAGTATAGGTAACTGACAAAGGACTGTTTATTGAAGGAGTTTTCTTCACACGTTTGCTCTATCCACTATTTAAAGCTTGAATTTCTTTTTACATCCTGTTGGTTACAGTTTTGTTCTATATTGCTACATGAAACTGCTTCTGATATTGCATTTTCGTGCAAGTGACCAGTGTATTATAATAATAAACACTATGAAATAAGCAGCATACTGCCTTTGAGTAAGTATCTTCAGACAGTACGGGTATCAAAACTCAGAGCTTTCACTGTGAAGGTGACATGAAAAGGTATGGCGTCCAATACTCTTCCGTTCAGTTTTTTTTGTTTGTTTTTAATTTAGCACTTTTTGCACAAATTCGAAAGTCCCTCGTCCTCCTTGGAAAACCTGTAGGGTGGAGAAAACTGCTGCAAGATTTTTCGGAGCACTGCACATGTTGAAGTGCTTGGAGATTGCAAATTCTACATGTCTGCAGTCTGGTTTCTCTCTGCTCAGGCAGACAAGGCAGGTACGAATTGTGCTGGCACATCAGCAGTCTCATGAACTGTACACATAAATGAGTAAAGCAATAATTAAGTATCTTTGCATAGCTTTTAAGATCGGGATTTTTAAAGAAATCTGCATGTCTACTGATATTTTTAAAAATCCTGGAGTATGAGAAATTGTTTGAAGAGCTTTAAAATGTAAATGAGGCATTTGATATTAATGCCAGGTCGTATCTTCTAAAATGGTACTGAATTGGCTATTAATTAACCTTAGGAAAGTTTTGTACCTTTGTACGGTAGCATGCATCAGCAATTCTTGAACACCTTCATCATACAATACATAGAAAGAATTGCCTTAAGCTGCCCTACATTACTTGCAGGTAGTAGAAATGTTCCAGAGCAGAACTACCGCCCCTCCCCACTTCTCCGTGCTTTTCTTTTTTTCTGCTGCACAGTGTCCAACATTAACATTGATTACCAGATCCCATTTGCATGGGAGACCTTCCAGACTCTCTACTGGGAAAATATTTTTCTGCAATGTTTTCTACAGACTTAGGGGTTTATTAAGATATTCATTGAGAAAATACTTCAAATCTCTACCTAGTAGCTCCTCAGATTATTGGGTTTTATTAAGTTTTCTGCCACAGGTTTAAAGGCACTTACTAGGCAACAGAGCGAATGAAGCTTCTTTCCCCATATTGTATTTCTCTTACGAGGATTAGCTGCGCTCTCATTCAGAGCTGGTCAAATGTGGCTAAGGATATTTTTACTGGGAGTTACTCTAGGGTCCTTCAGGCCACTTAATCAATACAGTGTAATTAATATGATTTAGAACTGATCCTTATGCTTTCCCCATGCTGTTTTAATGTAAGGCACAGTCCTGCAAAGTATTGTGTAACCTCAATTGCCTGCCAGTCCTGCTGCAGCAGACAATTCTGGCCTTTGGTTTAGGTAGATTATTATTTTCATTATTATCAGTTTGAATTTATTAGTAGTAACTGTTCCTGAATTTGTTATAACTCCAAGAGAGACTCCAGTAAACTCGGGACTGCAGTTTTCATGTAAGAAGTGAACAGAGCTGATAAGAAGTCACTACACAGTCCCACAAACACAAACAGACCTTAGAAAGTACCATCAAATTCAAATTAAGGCAGAGGATCTACAATACATTCTCTTGCACTGAAAAAGGAAATCTAGCATATGGTGTTGGGGGAAACAAGCAAATGTTTGCTTACAGAAAAATGTGCTCTCCCTCCTGTCTTGCCAGCCCAGGATAACTTTCTGCAATGATGTTCTCCAAAGTCTGCCCGATAAGTAGAATTTTTCCAGGAACAAAAATGAGTTTATGCAGGAAAGACCAACTGAAATGTTGCTACAACTGAGTTTTGTTGTGTCAGCAGTTCAGAAATTTGAGCTAAAACATTTCTGATGTTGGAGATAAAATGTTCCCTATGGAAAGGAAACGCCTCCTATTTGTTCAGTCTAATCTCATTTAATGTAGCCCATTAACAAGCCCCTCTGAGTCCAAGGCTGTAGCGGCAGATCAATCTTAAAAAGTCTCCTGAACCCTACCGACGTACCTAAGTCTTTTTTCAGCTCCATGTAAGAGAGCACAAAGGCAACTCTATAAAAGCATATGTCCACCTGCACAAACCTGTGCCCCTCTGCTGCTCACACAGCAAGCCTTCTTTTACTGCAAACAGCGGGAGCTGAACCAACACTCGCTGATATTGTAAGACCCTATAATGTACCCTTGTTAATTAAATGCTTTCTCTTCTCTTTGCTTGCTGTAGCGGGCCCTTGCCACTTTATGTATCGTGTATGCATACAAGCAGGTATGGATCGCGAGTATCAAAATCGGTGAGCCACTGATCGGTGATCAGGAGGGGAGATCAGAGGACCGGCTGTGAGCACACTGGGTGTACAAGCACAGAGGTGACGGAAAGTCCCTGTAAAATGGTCCCTTTCCAGCAGCACTGACTTCTTAGCAGATTTCTTCTAGATGCCATGTGAAAAAAAGGCTTAAAAAAAAAACAACTGTGGAGAAGGACGAGGGAAGTCTTCTCAAGCAATGCAAGATGGTTTTTGAGAAAAGCAGGCCAAGTTGCTGCGCCTAGGGAAATGGGCAGGGAGACAACTGAAAAAAAAAAGTGATGGAGAAATCCAAAAGGAAGGCTGAAGTTTGCAAAAGTGACAGGCCAGCATTACTTTCAGTGAAAAAAACAGGGTTACCCTACTCTCTTTCTCTGAGTCAAAACATCAAGATACTTCTGAAAGCATCCGGGCCCCTGCCATTACCTCCAGCGTGGGCACTGCGGTGAGCTAGAGCTGTGCCTCACCTAGCCTTGGCTGTACCCTCTTCATTGAAAAGAGGGAGTCTCACTGATCGCACTCTGGCTAAGCATTTAAGTCTTTTTCATTACATTATTTGAATGTCCATAATTGTTATGCTGACTTCTTCTGTGAGCACAGGATCAGATTCTCATCTGAACATAGCTGTTGGCAGCATATGGAGGATGTTAAGGTGGGTCTAAACATAATTTACAAACAAAAGCAAAGGCTTATGTCTAAAGATGTGGTTTTAGATTTTGCTTCTCACTGCAGTGAACTTCATGATTAAAATCAATGCAGTATAGATAAAAAGTAAATACCAGAAAAATACTGGTTCTGTGCTTTCATAGCCACCGTTACCACAAAAGCTACATCTCCACAGATATCAGGGAAGCCTTTGGCTTTCTACCAACATGAAGCAAAAAGCTAATGCTAATTTTCATTCTTCTAAATGATGAGTTGTAGGAAACCTTGACAGCCCCTTTGTAAAGCAGTCTTTTTGATTAAGCACTTACCAGTCTTGTCAGTCAGTTTAAATGATAGTCCCAATGACAAAGTTCATCTTCTCCCTGTGTGCCGCAGTGATTATGAGCTGGATGCACGGCAGAGCTCAGCAGCACCTCTAACTTGCTCTGGGAATGGATGGTCCATCAGCTTCAAGGATACTATGAGAACCCATTAGACTCTTCTTACAGAAAGTTAAGGAGAGTTAGGCACTGTTTTGGATTGAACATAGCCTTCAGCACCTCCCAAAGTGAAGAGGCATGGGTCTGTCTTGAATACTGGAGAGGCATGTGAGCGTGGGCCTTCCTCTGGACATAGCTGAATGGTCCTTGTCTACTGAGGGTTGCTCTTGTGTTTCTCTGGCAGTGTTTAAAGGGCACAGATGCAGCACTCCACACCAGCAGATCTGTTTGTGTTTGGCACTCTCAAATCCTTTAACTTTCTAAGTCGGCTGTACAGGGTCTTGTCGGGACACTTTTCCACAAAAGGTAAAAGGCTGAAGTGGAAGCTAGTCATGGTGGTGTGGATTTAGAGATGTAAAAAACCAGAAGTTCTCGAACTGCAATTTTTAATTGTTACTTGAGCCGTATACATGATGAGTCATTCCTATGACGAGCTTTTGTTAATGGTAAGTTCTCACCTTAAAGTGTATGTTCTTAGTCACAGACATTGGTAACGGACCTTCTTGAGGCATCCTGAGGCAGCTCCCATTTGTACCACTGAAGTCCATTCTAATCCTTAGAATGCTGATGTCATCAAAGCTGAAGGCTTGGATTGTAGGTTCAAACTTCTTTTCAACAGTACTTTGGCAAATACATGTCTCCAATAGTGGTTAAAGGGCAGGGGAACCACATTCATGCGTAATGGGGTACAGGTTTATCAGCTGTCACAAGTTTGTTACAGCTCTGTATCTCTATAGCCTTTTCTGGTATCTTATTCCAATATTGTATTTTGCACAAAGTTGGGATTTTTAGAGCACTTCCATATAACTGTGGTAATTGTTTTGTCTCACAATGCCTCCAGTCTGCCTACAGCTGATGATGGCATACCTGCCTTCTGGCAGCCTGAGGCAGTAGTAGATCCTAGCTAGTACTAGCATGTTCCACCATTTTCCAAAGGAAGCTCCAAGACCTGGTTCTGTCAGTACCTGAAGAAATACCTAGGAGCCTTTCCACACGGAGCTGCAAATGCAGCAGCAGTCAGGTATGGACATCATGACACCAGCCCTTGTACAAGCTTTTTGCCCAAGAGACCTGGCTGTAAACACGACGTATCCTGGTCTCCTCTCCCTGGGGTCAGCAACCTCACGCTTAACCATGGAGACAGAACATGCATGTGCTCTGCTGTATCAGAGCACTGCAAACTCACACTACCAGTTACCTTCCAGTAACTTGCTTGCATGGCAGTTTTTGTAAGGAAAACGCTAAACACCAGTTGTGCTGAGAGATTCAAGGGCATTTTTGAGGAAGGACGTGTTTGTATTTAAGATTTATAGCACCCTGCATAAAATCATGACTTACTGCTTATGCCATGGAAATTTCAATGCCCATGATAATCCAATCTTCTTCAAACCTTGTTAAGAGATGCCTTATCATACCTTTTGAAGCAGATCACAAAGCCTGAAAGTCCTATTATATTATTTAAGTAACACCTTGAAGGCATGCTTCTAAGACAATTTGTGAGAGCCCAAGATGAGAAATAAATTTCATCACGACACCTGCTCTGGTACCACCTTCCAAAATGCCCAAGCCTTTCAGGGTAGCTCATCACTCATGTGCCATGAGTGAATGCTTATTAGATGCTCTGCATCTGTCCTTGCTGTCTTTGCAGAATCTTTTCTTGAATCTCTGAAATTCTACTACTATTTCTAAATTGTTTTTCAGAACTTGTTAATTTCTTGGATTTTTCAGTAGTTATGCAAATCCCTCTGCATTCCTGAAGGATTATTTCAGTGTCATAGATATCAGAAATTTTTATTTAAATATAATTTTTAATTTGCACTTTAATAGTGAATTATTATCAGCAGGAAATTAGGATATCATCCAGTAACATATGCAGGAAATTAGGACATCAGAAACAACAGCGAGCAGGAATCCTTCGTATAACAACAAGATAAATATTTGGGATATTTATTGCATGTTATCTTGATTATTTGCCATATTGATATCTCTGGAAGTGCTGGAAAGAAGTGAGAGAAAATTCTGTTGTGCTATGGTTTTGTCTGCCAGATCTTGCTGTCATTCTAAGTGACCTGCAACAGATGGAGGGGCAGACTCCACTTCCCACTCTTGTGAGTGCCAAGCCACAGCTATATATTACTTTTGTCCCCCTAGTGGATGTTTGTGTTTGTGGAATCAGAGGGGGTGAAGCAGAGCTTAATACACAATTTCTTTTATCTGTGTCAGCTGAAGTAGAACAGACAATGTAAGAGGGTCTCCAGTGCTCTCTTGACTCAGGAGGTGCAATTCCCACCCCCTAGAAGCTAGAAGAAAGAATTAAAAAAATGGTCTTTTGTTTACTTTGTTTTTTATATTTTGGACTGTATCTCTTGGGACAGCCTATCAAGCATCCAGCATTACCTCTCTCTCTCTCTCGGAAAAGTTTCCAGCTAAAAAACATTTGGCAATGTGTGACGCCAGCTTTTGTAGCTATGGACACCCCATTCATGCTCCACTCCAGCTCCTTTGTGTCAGCTGGCCTCATGGCCCCCTTCAAAGTGAATTAGTTGTGACAGCTGGATCTGAAGGCTTTTGCAGCTAATGAAAAAATATCCCTGCATCTTGGTGACCCGTAGTTCGTGCCCTGATTCCTTGAAAAGTCTAGTAATAGGTTTTGCTACCTCACATGGTGATGTGCAGTGAGTGGTGTTCTCAGAGCTAAGTCAGCCTTTCACAAAAATTTCATTACTGTGGTTCACCAGGTCAAAAGACTAAGGAAACGAGGTGCTGAGAGAGCTGCGACAGAAAGAGCAGTGAATGGGCAGGAAATGAAAAGGGCTTCTTCCCTGCAGCAGTTCCCGCTGCACTGACTCAGGAGGAGCCGGCCGAGAAGGGACTCGAATTGTTCTGACGTCTCCATTACCAGGGAGAGGCACAAATTCTCCATGGCAGCACCTCACCTGGGAAACACGGCCAGCACCTGCAGGGTCGGGTGGTCAAAGGGAGCAGAGTATGTCAGACTGCCATGGTCAGCATGTACCTGCTGCTCCTCCTTGCCGCCCTGGGAATTTGTTCCTTCTCTCTTCCTCTGCAATCATGGTTACAAGGAAATACTACGGTTTGCATGTGTTAAGTATTTGGTGATTCATATGCAAGTTGTACCACAGTTGTACGTACTTTACTGTAAATGTAAATGATACTCAGTTGTCTTGTGTACATTTGAAAGATATAAATCTTCTATGTAATATTTTGGTTGTCTGATTATTCCAACTGTTTATAGATGACCTCTGAGCCAATTAAATTATGACAGATGTAGAATGAATACATTCTAGAGACTGGAGATCGGGCTTTGCATGCTGTTGACTGCAGGTGAGAGAAGGAAAGAACAAACCTGACAACACTGAGAGCAGGACTACGTAGATTTATGTAAGGAGCTGTAAATTGTTGAGACCTAGAGGTGAACAGTGTTGTGTACTCAGGAGACTGGGCACGGGGAAGTGTCAAGGGGTAAAGTCCTACAAAGGTGGTTTGCTGGCTGCAGATAATGGGTTGGCTCAGTGATAGGGTTTAAGAGTGGTAAATGAAGCTTCCTCGCTTCCATTTTGCCTATGTAGCATTTATCTTATTCTCTCTATATAGGCAAAACCACCAAATAAACTATTATAGCTGCTTTTATATTTCCCTTCTGCAATATAGGTGCCACAAGTTTCAATTAGCATAGTTGTTGGGGTGTCCCCACACATCTGCAGTGGGGCAAAAATTTGTGGTAGACTTCGTTTGTTTATGCAATAATCATGTTACAAGTCACATTAACTATCATGATTAAAGATCTTCAAATGTTGCTCCCTGTCGCAGTGACTGGCTCAACTGAGAAGTCTAGAAAACAGGATAAACTTCAGAGGGATGCATGAAGGGGTCTGAGTAGCTTCTCCTCTACCACAGGCATGAGCCAGTGCTGCCTTGGGTGGCTAAATACAGAGATTTTGCCAGGCTTCTTTCTGAACTGCTCTTTTCTGTATCCAGCAGTAAATCCCTCCTTGTGATTTACTCCTTGGATGGCTTCACTCAGTGAAGGGTTTCTGTTTGATCCACAGTTCATTCCACCTCACTTTACAACACCATCTCGCTCCTCACCTGGAAAAGAGGGAGATGGCTGTGTGCTGAAGAACAGGGTTTATCTCACCACATCAAACATGAGGAATGCCAGTCCCCTCCCCGAATCCCTTTGGGAGCCTCACGCTGGCTCTGGTTTGTCAGGGAAGAGGGATCCATCTACTACGAGCGCCTTCAGCAGATTTCTTATCCCAAGGAAACACCACACATTAACTTAGCTTCCTTCCTCTTTCTTTTCCATCCAAGCCACCACTCAGTTTAATACCTTCCTTCCTGAGGTATGAGCCCAAGTATATCTGCTCTGTGGAAAGGGATGGGTATGCCATCTTCCCTGAGTGATGTAAGGGCTGAATATGAAGATTTTGGTGGGTAAATAATGATGGTAGATGAAGTGAATTCCCAAAGTTTCACAGAGGCAGTTAGATGAAGCACAAGCTCAACACAGTGCAGTGTCCATGGCAGAGTTCCATCAGTAACAAGTGGACCTTGGAGACCATGTAGTGATCCTCATTGTCTCCAGTGGCTGCCATTCCCTTTGTATCCCCAGGAAGGAGCAGCCCACTGTTGGGTCCTGATTGCCTCTCTGTGTTCCCAGGCACCAGTAATAGCTGGAGAGCAGTGACAAGGACAGGGTGCAGAGCTGTGCTGCTTCTTGTACCCTGATTCCTTGCTCCAGCGTGACCTTTATTCATGCACCCTCTAATGGGGTGAGGGAAGTCCTGCAGGCAAGCATCTTTATAAATGTACAGTCATTCCTGATCTGTAAATACCACAGACCAAGAAGAAGACAGAAGAGGGACAAAACCATGAGCATCATCCTCCTCCAGCTGCCTCAAGGAGAGTGAGAAATTAATACTCTCATGGTTAGGTACTCCCACCGAGAGCATCCTCTTCTCTGTGCTGGGAGGGTCTCAGAAGCCTAATGAAACCTCTCACTTCTTGATGCTGCAGCTGGGACTGTATACTGCCACGCTATTGTGCCTGGGAAAAAATGTAATTGCTGAAGCCTGGCCTCAAATGCTGATGAAAAGAAAGGAACTGCATACTTGTATGTCTCAAAGCAGACTTTAAAACTGAGATACAGCTGACAGTACACCAGGCCCCCTGATTAAACACAAAGCTAGGGTATACAATGCAAGGGGAAAAGCTGCTGACTACAAATTAACTGTTTAAGAGGCCATCAACAGGTCCTTTCTGAAACGTTCGTTATTATGCAGCCCATTACTGTATTTGGGAGAAAGGGCAGTGATGGGGATGGAGAAATTCTCATCTGTGCTATGGAGCTAGCGGAGCAAACAAAAGACACGATGTGAAAGCACAACTGATTTTGCAACACTTGTTTGACAATACTATGGGAAGACATGACAGACACTTCTCATTCTATTACATTACAAGTGGAGAGTATAGGATGAAAATGAAAAATACACCTCTGGATCAGATGATGAGAAGCCTAAGTACAATATGGCACAAAGGACTAGTAGGACTCATTGAGTGGTAAACGAGATCTTGTCCTGATACAGAGCAGAGTAGATTATTATGCAAAAGTAGCACCAGTGCAATAGTCAAAGAAGTAAAAGGCAGAATCTTTAGAAACATTCAGCGATATCCTCTGTAGATATTCTTTCCTCTGAGTCCCCAGAGAACCACTAAAGGCCAAAAAAACAGTCATGGGGAAAGGCAGAGAGACCATTTACTGCTGACCTACTAAGAAATTTCTTTTTTGTCATTGCATGTCCTTAAATCATTAAGTTAACTGTCTTTGCGCTTTGTAGCTCTTTGAAAGGATCCATGCTGGAACTCATGTTATCCCACATGTTCATAAGTCATCTGGAAAAATGAAGTAATGAAATTTCCTGATGATATTCTATTATTTAAGGCAATAAAATGGAATTCAACTGTGAAGAGTTGCAGATGGCTCACAATACTGATTGATTGGGCAAAAAAATGGCAGATGAGATGCTGATAAATACAAAGTATTGCACATGGATAAAAACATTCTTAACCATGCATAACAGTGACGGGTTCTAAATTAGCTATCAGCATGCAGAAAAAAAGATCTTCGCGTTACTGTTGACAATTCTATTAAAATCTCAATACCATGCTCAGGATCCATCAAAAAGGTAAATAAAACATGAAGAATTCTTAAGAAAGGAACGGAGAACAAACACAATAATAATCCTCTGCCACTGTATGCATGTAAAGCATGCTTGTATCATGAATATTATGTACTGTTCTGATTCTTTCTTCCTCCAAGAGGACAGAAGTAGAAAATACAGAGAGAGAAAGGCAAGAGCAGTCAAAGGTATGGAATAACTTTTACATGAGGAAAGGTTAAAGAGCGCAAAATGTTTTTGGCTTTGAAAGGAAAGGCTCAGAGAAGAGCCTGTGTATGTACATGTGTACACACTCATGAATGACATGTAGGAGTGAACAGGAATTCACATTCACTATTTCTCACAACAAAATATGTAAAGGTCAACTGGTTAAATTCTCATGTAGCATATTTAAAACTTTAAAGGAGGGGGGGCGTGTAAAGTGAATAATTTACCCATGGATTAATCATCGCATGATCTTGTGGCTACCTGAAGTTTAGATTGATTTAGAAACTGATCAGATTAGTTAGTGGAGAGAAAGCCCATCCAAGACTACTAAGCAGTCTTGCTATTACCTTTGGCTCAGGAAGTATCTCTTCACACATGTACTACTTTTATATCACTTCACTAAACCTCTTTTACCAGCCCAAATCAGGGACAGGACATAAGACTAGTTGAGACTCTTGCTGAAAACACTGTCCCAGTATGTCCTGTGGCTTTTCTCCATTGTGTTCCCAGGGCTCTTGTGGGATCCTGGAGGCCTAGACCAGATATTCCAAAGCATCCAAGGGAACAGAGATGCAAAGCTCAGGCCATCTTGACAAAAGCAAGTGCCAGCTGCCTCTCAGGGTCTGTATGCCTCTCTGTGGGACAAGGGCAAAACTAGAGCCAAGTACCTTCCCTGGGCAGCACAAGAAGAAAAGACCCAAGTGTCATACAAGGTATCCTTGGGGACCTAGCAAAGAGCTACCTCGTTCAGAGTAAAAATATTGTCACTTTCAAGATTTGTGGTCAAGGAAAAGGCCCATACAGGTGCTCCTCAAAACACAGCATCTCCGTGTCACATCACTGTTTGAAAGCTGCTTGGCACATTAATGGGATGGATTCCCCCTCTTTCCTAGATCACCCCCTCTGAGCTTTCTGAAAGCAGGCATTTCATGGGGACCTAGCCTTTTCTCACCTGGACTGTAAAGCCTTTCTGAGGGTGAAAGACAACACTAAGGATCATGCCCCAAAACTATTACTGGAGGCGTTTATTTCCAGGAGCATGACCAGCATGCACAGACAAAAGCTCTCTCTCATATGGTGTTTGCAGGCATTTCAGACCAGGACGAAGGTCATAAAATCATAGGTTTTGCCTATTTTTATAATTTAAACAACATCAGAGATTATTTCTGGGCAGTGGGTGTTAGACCAGTGATGTGAGCAGCCACAAAGGCAACCTGGTTAGAAGGGGAAAATTATTGAACAGAAGAAAATGTCTGCTGAAATATATTGAGAGAGAAAATGCCTGCCAGCCTGGGAGCTGTGAGCCTGAGAACCAGGCCTGTGAACCAGAAACATCCTTGAAGAGTGCAGCTGGCCTCTTTAAAGTACACCCCAGGTACCTAGAAACAAGAGACATCCTGAGATACCACCGATAAGTGCAAAAACAAGGGACTGTAATGGCAACTTATCATCTGAAAAGGTGGAAAAGAGACTGGAAAAATAAAAATTGCTCTGAAAAAACAGAAAACATCATCATCATCATCATCATCATCATCATCTATTGTTTGTTACATGCAAAAAAACAAAATTTACAGCATCTATTGGCTGCTCGAGACGATGATGTCTATGTTCTGTTATGTCTCTATGATGTGAAAAGAACTTAATTTTTATCCAAAATGGAGCACCTCTCTCTGAGAACAAGGCATGCTGCACATAATTTTTCTTTCTTAAACAGGTTGAATTTTCTACGTGAACTTTCTACAAGACCTTGGACTCTCACCAGGGACCCAGCTGACTGATTCCAGGCTCTGTGATGTGGACCATCTTTGACGTGGACCCTCTCTGTTATCTTATTGGTCACCCTTTGGGCCCACTTTCAGGGTCAGTTTGGTTTGCCCTCCCACCTCTGGGATGGTTTGGCCTCTTCTGAAATCTTAGTCGCTTGACACTGGTATTACACATCTATGTAAGTAATCTGTCATATCTGCTGCTACATTGTTGATAAGCTTGCTTCACTAATAATAAGTTTGTAGTAACCTGTAATAGTATATAGAGAATCACAGAATCAGAGAATCACAGGGGTTGGAAGGGACCTCTGGAGATCATCTAGTCCAACCCCCCTGCCAGAGCAGGTTCACCTAGAGCCGGTTGCACAGGATGGCATCCAGGTGGGTTTTGAATGTCTCCAGAGTCGGAGACTCCACCACCTCTCTGGGCAGCCTGTTCCAGTGCTCTGCCACCCTCAAAGTAAAGAAGCTCCTCCTTATGTTTAGATAGAACTTCCTATGTCCAAGTTTGTGCCCGTTGCCTCTTGTCGTACGCCTACTTAGTTGCTGTTATTGGTTGTTGGCTACTGGTTGTTATAATATTGATTGTTGCTATACACTTTATTGTTGCTATACTATTGGTTGATACTATATTATTGATTGTTGGTAATAGCTTGATATATATATATTTATTCACTTTATTAATAATACGTATACTTGCTGGTGGTGATTTTGTGTGGCATTTGTGGTGATCTATAATAAAGTAGAGAAATTTAGAGTATAAAACCTCTATGTCCTTGTGTATTAAAGAATCCTGCAAACCCACAGTCACGATCCCTATATGCCTGCAGGCTGGAATAATGCTTTAGGTCATGACAACCAGTCGCTGGTCCAGTTTGGCCTGGGTCAGCTAGCACTCTCCCGGAGAGCTGCAGGGCATACCTGATGAGTTAGCACAGACCAAGGAGCTGTCTGCCTACAGCCAGTTTTAAAGGGTAAAAGAGTTCAGCAGTACGGATGCACTCATTCTTTTGACACTCCCCAATTGGCCTCCATCTTCACTGAGCCACAGTGCCCAAAACTGGAAAAGGTATTCCCACTCAGACCTTACTGATACATAAGGTGTTTTGCCAGCTCCATGTGTGTTTATATATACTGGTCCGATGTTTGCCTTTTTCATAACAGTACAACATTGTTGTGTTCTGCTCATGATCCATTACAATCCTGCAGATCCTTCCTTGAAAACAGCAACACAGCTACTGGTTAAATATACTGTGCCCATGGAGTTGAGTGCTCATCTCTTAGAGCATTCCCTTGCAGCTGTCCTTGGTTTTCATGCCCTTTCTCTTCTTTGTCAAGATAACTTTGAACTCCAAACCTGTTTTCCAACCCAGCTTTATGTCATCTACAACTGTATGAGCAGGATCACTGATGCAATCACTGAGCAGAATCAGAGCAGAAAGACCTCTGGAAGAGCCCTTGCTGCATCTTTATATTTTGCCATTGAACTAATTCTGAGTATAGATACAGGACTTGTTTTGTGCACACCATCCAGTGATTTCATCCAGACTGCTTTTCTTTTGCGGGTTTATAAGAATGTCAAGTAAGATCAAACCAAAAAAGTTCCCAAAGTGAAGTTCTATAGATTAGTTCCACATCTGCTTTTCTGCTGCACAGGAAAATTAGATTATTTTTATTCAATTTGTTCCTTAGAAATCCTCACTGCCTCCTTAACTCTTTCTTTATCTTTCAGGTACTTTCTAAATACTTCATCATTTGATTCAAATAATTTCTTAAACTCATTGATGTGTAATTCTCCTCATCTTCTTTTTTCATGTTTATTGGGAGAGTCGCTGCCCTTGACCTGAAGAAATAAGATGGCTCCTTCTAAGAAGAGGAGGGAAGCAAAATGATTGTTATGAAAATCATATACTAGACCAGTTGATTGCATCTAGTATAAATGATGAGAACGCTCATCATTCATGGTAGGCTTTTCCTCCAACATCCAGATCCATAACCTGACATGACAATTCTGAAACACGTGCTCAGAAAAGACATTGAGTAGCAATGCCTTTTTTCCACTCTGCATTTTAGCCAAGCTCCTGCCAAGTTTGATCTGTTGTGGGAGGTGGACTTAGCATGGCACCAGTGGAAGTCTGTGGTGTGGATAGGCATGCTGAGACAGATCATCATAGAGGACAGAAGTGGGAAGAAGGGAAAACAGAAGGGTGTAGAAAAGCAACTGTGCAAGGGATGATAAGAGTTGCTCCCACCTACCCTGCTGAAATGTGCCCAGGGTCTTGGCCAGGCAGCATCAGGCTGGGATGAGACACAACTCTGTTGCGTGCAGTCAGCTTGCTTTTCTGCTCCTTTCACAATTCACTGGCTGTGGAAGGAGAGAAAGGATTGAGTTAGGAAGAAACAAGGCAGGCAGTGACCTGGGCACATCAGTATCTCAGCAGCAAATTACTTCATACTGAATAAAACACATTACTGTTCCTGTACCACATCCTTGTGTGCCTGTCCCTCCAGCACACGTACAGGGTTGTCACCCGCCGTGGTGGCCTGTAGACATCCACTGGTTGGAAATGAAGAAAATGGAGAAAAATGAAGAAAAATTAGCTGTGGCACAGGCTGAAATGTCAGACTCTGACTTTCTGACTGTCCTCAGCTTTTAAGATGAGTATTGGCTAGGCAAAGAGGGACCACCTGCCAGCCTCTGGGATCAGCATACCTCTGGTCAAAACCAGGGCCCTAGGAGAGAGAAAATGGTGCAGGAACCACACTGTCCTATCTGAGCATGTCTGTTCTTGCAACTGTGGGGCTAAGGCCAGCTCTGATCACGGTCACAGCTGTCATGTTGTTCAGCTCCAGCAAAAATGCCATGTGGGCTTTCCCCATATGGTCACATCACTCCGCCTCAGGTGCTCACCCAGCTCTCCAAGGCTGGCCCAGGGACCCAGCTCCCCAGTGCTCACCAGCACCAACTAATATTCCACTAAGGCCGCTCATTTGGGCTCTGCAAGATGTCTGAGACTCAGTCCATGCAGCTCCTCAGAGAATTGAGCCTCAAAGGGACCACTCTAGTGGGACATGCATTATTACTGACCAGGGACCTTCAAGTGGACTTGAGTGGGAATAAAGTTGTATTTCCCAACAGGAGTTCTAAGTAAATCTAATAGAATGTTAAAACTCTTGGCTTATCAAAGGAAAATTTTACTTAAAATTGGGAACAGCCAAGAGGTCTGGGAATGCCCAGAGCTCTTGCTTTGAAAAAAAGCAGATAAGCAGACTTATTGAAAGGGTCTGAGCTCTGCAAAATAAATATTTGAGTGAAAGCAGGGTCTCTTCCCAGAAACTATTCTATAATAATATATCTAAATAAACAAATATAAATACATACTATTCATTAATAATTCAATTGCAGGATTTTCTTGGCAACTTTCAAATAGAAAGTATCCAAAATTTTATCTTTTCAATGCTCTGTACTTCGTCTTAAGAAAGGAGAAAAAGTTATTCTTCCATCTATCTTTGCCTACTTTGTGTGAAGTATTTTTTATATTATTAAGCTGTTTTTCCAAAATGCCTTAGTTCTTATAAATGGATTGGGACCACCTTGGGCAGCACTGTGCGGAACAAAGTGTCTAATGATGGATGGGAGAGGATAACCTCCTATTTTTTCCATCCATGGAGCATTTTTTTCATAGCCCAGCCTGACATAAATTGCAGTTAAAATACCAGAAAAGCTAATGTAAGGATTTGATTAAAAAAGAATTAAATTATAGAAATATAGTTAGTGTTGCTCAGCACAATTTTCTGGATAACAAAAATCTTGTCAAATAAATATGATTTCATTCTTCAATAAGATGACAGATTTAATGATTAAAGATAACTGCATTGATATAATAGAATTCCACCATGTAAAGGCATTTGACTTAGTAACTCACAATATTCTGATTAAAAATGTAGAATTATAGGAGAGAAAAAAGCATAGCCTGGAGAGAAAGATAATTAGCTTGTTGACAGACTTCAAGCTTCTGTCAGCAAGGAGGTTGCTGAATGGGGATATATACTTCCTTATGGATCCGCCCCAGGTACTCAGCATTCTCATCAGTGATCTGCAAGCAGACATACAGTCACTTCTGGTAAACCACAGGCATGACAGAAGTAGCAGGGAGGTAAACAAATACTAAGGTCTGGGGAAACGGAGCATGTTGGTCATTCAGGAAATTCCCACATTGAGGAAAGTTCATTTGGGTGTAGCTAAATGCAAGTTATACATCAAAGCAGGAGGAAAGACAAGCATTCTTGTTGAAGAGGGGCCTGTGCCTGGAAAACCAAGGTGTCTGAAAGGTGTGTTGGTCTTTCAGGGGAGAAGCAATCTCTACGGAAAATACTTTGGCAAAAATAGTGAACAAAAAGTCACCCTGAAGAATGGACTGGAAGAGATCAACACATAGTGTTTCCTTCATAGTACAGCTCCAGGGAGCAAAGTTTAACAAGAGCCAGTAGCTGGAGAAAAGGGGGTTGGACCCAGACCTTCCAACTGGAAAATCAAAGAAAGACACCACTGGAAAGTGACTATTGAAGTACCTGGAAAGACATGCCTTGACTTCAGGATGACACCAACACGAGAAGAGTGTACTTCGGCTGCTTCTGAGGTTGAGCTGTGCAGGTACCCGAATACCAAACCACCTGTACAGCCTGTAACCCAGTTAAAGAGAACTCATGCTGAGACCTTCTCTTACACTGGGACTTTATGTTATTTATTAGTGCTACAGATGTAATGGGTTCATGTTATATGGAGGGAAAGCAAGACCTTAAATAAGAGCAGTAACCATTTATGCAATTGCCAGAGAAGTGTAACACAGATTTATTATTTTATCACTGAAAATGATACTGTGCTTTTAAAATACGTCTGATGACTAGCTCATTCAATGTGCTCATCTTCCTAACAGCTATCATGAACAATTTGTGAAGGTAGATGACTAAGGAAGTGCTCTAGGTAATGGCAAAGGTGTCTGGAAGCCAGGTGTCATTAACTGTCCAACTCTGCAAGTGGTGAGCAATTGCAGCACTTGATGACTTCAACGTATGGTTGGGCTTTCTGAAATTCAGGCCATAAGTTACTGCGCAATGAACTGAACCTGCCAAGACAAACAATTACATGCGTCTGAATTAATCACAGGGGCACAAGGTATTGTTAGCTGTGATTGATATAAGCTGAAATTGATGGGAAATAAATCTTTAACTTTCTTTGTCAGTGGGAAGCGTGGACACAGAGTGCAGAATGAAACAGACACAGCATTACCTCTTTCATGTAAGTGGCCAGACCACCAGGCAGAGCAGCCTGCACAGTTTCTTTGAAGTTAATGGCATTAATTACTCTGACTGAAGATGTGCCACTACAGAGGCGTGTTCTGAACACATGGGCGCTGGGTTCCTGATCACCACCCCATCCACTTGTGAACTCACGTGAGGGTGGAATGTGTCTCTGGGCATCTGAGAGGACCAGCTCTCAGAGTGGTCATCCTCCAGCTGCCAGGTGTGAACACCTTCCACCAAAGTTGTTCCCACAACCCCATCATGAACACCTCTTGCATGAGAGCCAAACACAGAGTGGCCGCATTAACAAGAGACAGCATGCCCGAAGTGGCTGTGTTTATAGGGACATACAGAAGCCCACATGAGGACAAAGGACATGACAGTGAGGTTGGATAGGAGCCAGCAAGCAAGTGAAATGATTCACTGGAGGATATACGAGGTTGTGTTTCATATGAAAAGCTCTGCTATATGCCTTCATTCCTTTTGCTTCTGCCACTCTTACCTGCAAATCCAACTACTTCATGTCACATATAATATATGCCATGGATTTTCTGATTCTAGCCTAAAGGGTACTTTTAATTTCACTGAAGAGTCTGTTCCTTTTAGTAAGTAACAAATGCAATGGACAAAGAAATATTTTCCCTTCATCTCTTAAAATCTGGGGTGGGTTTTTTTCATGCCTCGCTTTGGTATGGATTCCTGCTTCTTGTTTCAAATACTATACCAGCCAACAACCTAAAGTTGCAGATGCTAAACTCCACAATGCAATCTCATGTGTGATTTCCTGGGACTGGGGAGGAAGGATCTGGGGAGTTAATATATTTGAATTAACTAGCCCAGCCGAGGTGAGATGTGGGCTAGCTTCTTGATTGGTATCAGGTGTCCAGTTTGCATTTGCTGGTTGCATTAGAAATCAGCATTCTCCTCTAGTTAGGCAGAGCTTGCTTTCTTTATGTAAAAAGTTATAATCAGAAGCTGGAAGAGGTATCCTGATCTCTACTGTTCATGAACACTAACAAAAATATGGAAATAGAGATGCCTTGGTTTATTGTTTTTTCTTCTGATGCTTCTACGGTAAAATACGGAGAAAATGAGTTTATTGCATGTGGGAATTTCATCACAGCAGCTACAGGAGTCTAAGAGAATGTTTTGGAGGAGTTCTGAAGCTTCACTGTTCACTAGTCTTTTGAATGATATCTGCCATGGCTCTTCTTTTTACATATTTTTTTTTTCTTAAGAAGTGACCAACTGAAGTGTTTGTTAGAGACTTAGAAAAACAAATCTTTGTACTAGAAGTTATAAAAGATCCTATTTTGTCTTCTTTTTTAATGTCTTCCCAAAATTAAGCTTTCAAATGCAGGTTTAGCCACTTCAGTAATTGGGCCAAAAGTTACAAATACTTACTCTTCAGTGCCTTATCATTTCCAGAAGCCTCTTTTTAACTATCCATGTTTTCAAAAAATCTTACTTTGAATAATACCATAATTTATGCTGCCTTTAGTTTAGTCCTAATGGAGTAATTTTAACCATCCATTCCTAGTATTTCTTTGCTGCAGCATGCTTAGTCTTTGGATGTAAGATCTCTTCAGAAACGGCAAGTCTCTTTGCATGTAAATATAGCATTAAAAAGCTTCTTCTTTAGCACATCTGACAAGCAAAAATCTAAGAATTTAGCATGTCCATTAATTTTCCTGAAGAGCATCAATAAATGAGCTTTTCTAAATAGCAACTTCTGAAAAATTGGGTGTGTTTTTGATTATATTTGGATAGCAAATTATTTCCACATGAATACACCTGCAAATCTGATCTGTAAAAATCATCTCATGCCTGATTTGACAAGTTTGCTTCTTCCTTTGTTGGTTGTTAGAAGTAAAGGCATCCCTTATTACAAAAGCATGAATGCAGATTAATCTTCTAAAATTAAAGAACATTGTCAGAATATTGTGTGCACAGTAAAAAATTGTGCACTTGGTTGACTATATCTCAGTGTAAACAATACAGATGTCTTAATTTCCTGTGCAAAATAATTTGAAGGAAGTGATGACAACTATGGGGTCTGGGAGAACCCATTCCAAAGTTATGGTGAAAATGGCAGACGGGTGCCATAAATGATGTGCAGGAGAAAAAAAATTGTGTTGACAGAGGAAAAGCAATTCATCCAATAGTTCTCTAGAGGTGCATTAGAAGTCAGACTGGGTTTCAGCTTTATCCCCAGCAGTCCTTAACAAATCAGAAAACAAGAAAAAGAAAGGAAAAGACAACAAAAGGGCATATGTACAGCACCTGAGACTTGCCTGAGAAACACTGACAGAGATAATATATTTACAGCATGAGCTTGCCTGAGATTTGCATCCTATATCCATCAAAAATGCGGCTTTGAATACAAATGCACTGAGTCTCAAAGAACAGCTAGTCATCTACCTTTAGGTACATTGTACCCTAGAAATGCAAGAGCAGACCATTAAGAATAATGATGATACAGACAGGCAGAGTGTGAGACTGTTATTCCTCTCCACTGGCCCTGCAAATTTGTTCTGTGTATTTTTTGTTGAATCGATTCGTTCAAAATCCCACTGGAGCCCTCACAGCAAAATAAAAGTAATCCATTTTTTTCCCTGGTGCCATCCTCATACAGTTATTTGACTATTTTGAGAGGAAAAAGGAGCTTGAAAATATTGGTAAGAGTTTGGAAGTGGCTAGAGTCACAACAACTCGCTGGACTTTCGATTGAACATGTTTACCTTTCCCTTCCTTTCCAAGGACAGTAAAAGCAAATGGATTCCCTACAACAGTCTAAGCTTCCTCCAGAGTGATTAAATGAGCCAAACTGGAAAGTAACTTTTATATTTGTTATTTGTTGATTTACTTCAAATCTTACTGTCTGCTATTATGGTATACAGCATATTGCAACTAGAGACCCTGAGTGATAGATGCTTGATAAATATTTTGCAGTCTTCAGCCCAAGATTGCAGTCTTCCAAGAGTGCAGCTCTGAGCACAGAACCACAGAAACAGAGTTCAACCTCTCCACGATAAATCCTGATCTAACAAAATGCTCTCGTTAATAAGATATACTAGCAAGATTTAATCAATTTCCGTACATGCCTCTGTTCTCCCTTTTGAAAACATGTGTTAAGAGTCTAAGTGAGTTTCTGTCTTTCAATCTTCCCCAAGAGACGCGTGGAAAACAAGGCTGACATGCCATAGGACTGTCAAAGCTGCACCTCTTCTCCTCTGAACACCTGCGAGATGCTGAGTGCTCATCTATTCCCAGTGTTTACGCACCCTCTAAGCTGCACTGTACCTGAATGTGGAAAGTATCAAGCCTTAACAAAGTCTTGAATCTTCAGTGATTTCACTTATTGTGGTGTCTGTTGGTCTTCAGCTGTTTGTAGGAAACATGATCTCTTCAGATTTCCAGAGAAAAGCCACCCATTTTCGGTGTTTAAGATCTGTCAGAAACCACGGCCACTTCTTGCACCTTGACTTTGAGACAGTGAGGCAACACAAAATGCCATACATGCTGCATGGTATTTGTAACCTCTTAAACAAACCTAGTATGCCCTCCTTACAACCTGTTTGTGGGCTTCGTCGTGCTAGAAGTCCAGGCATCCAGTGGGCTGCAGTGGGTGTTCTGTGCCACGAGTCCCTTGCAAAGACTGAGTTACTGAAAGGTAGATTTCTTCTGCTGAAAGAGTCACCACCACATTCATGAGAACTGGGACGTGGTATTTAATTGGCTGGTTCAGAGGGATGGTGATAGCCCAGAAGTGATGCTTTCAAGGCCAGCACAGGAGGATCATACTGTGGTGCTCTCTGAATATTATCCAAGAAATTAGTATGAATGAAGCTCTTTCATTGCTCATAAGCTATGATAGTAAAATGGAAAATGAGCAAAGATGGTTTGAAGTCTAATAAAGTTTGGGAGAGCCAGCTTCATTCTGGTGTCTGAAATGCAGTCCAGTTGGGAACAACGGAGGAAGCAGTAATACATGGTAAAGCAAAAGCTGCATTTTAGTATGCCACCAATGCAAATAAAGCTTGAGGTCTTCAGCTCTGTCTTCCAGAAATAAGCTCCGGAATAAGTAACTTTGGGGAATCCCGTATCCAGGACAGGAACACGGCAAGGCACAGACAAATCAGCAATTTCTCAATATTGGCAACAACTTTTGGGTACAGAAAGCTGAGAAAGCAACTGAAAAGGAGACACTGCAAGAACTGCAAACATTTGTCATGCTTTAACTCCACCCGGCAACTAAGCACCATGCAGCCGCTCACTCACTCCCTCCCAGTGGGATGCGGGAGAGAATTGGGAGAATAAAAATGGGAACACTTATGGGCTGAAATAAAGGCAGTTTAATAGGTAGAGCAAAAGCCGTGCACACAAGCAAGGCAAAACAAGGAATTCATTCACTGCTTCCCATCGGCAGGCAGGTGTTCAGCCATCTCCAGGAAAGCAGGGATCCATCATGCATAATGGTTACTTGGGAGGACAAACACCATCACTCTGAATGTCCCCTGCTTCCTTCTTCTTCCCCCAGCTTTATATGCTGAGCATGACGTCACATGGTGTGGAATATTCCTTTGCTCAGTTGGGGTCAGCTGTCCCAGCTGTGTCCCCTCCCAGCTTCTTGTGCACCCCCAGTCTACTCGCTGGTGGGGTGGTGTGAGGAGCAGAAAAGGCCTTCAGGCTGTGTAAGCACTGCTCAGCAATACCTAGAACATCCCTGTATTATAAACACTGATTTCAGCACAAACCCAAAACATAGCCCCATACTAGCTACTAGGAAGAAAATTAACTCTACCCCAGCCAAAACCAGCACACATTAGAAAGTGACTGGGATCAGAACAGGGAGACGAAGAGCAACTAAGGTGAGGATGACCATGAGATAACAGAATCCACATTCCTTAAGAAAGGAAGAAGGAAAAAAGCAAATCAAAACCAACCAGCTTCAAAAAATCAGCCTTCCAGAAAAACACCTGAGATCCAACTCTGGAAGGGAAAGGGGAGTTAAAAAGAGCTAGATTGTCCCCAAAGAAAGAGATCACACGTATGTATTTTGTGGTGCAGCTGGCTAACCAGACACTGGGCAGAGTGAATGAGGCTCTAAGCAATGAAAAACTAGTAATTTCTTCTTCTTGGAGAGGACAGCAACAGGTATGTCAGATCTCTCTGATTAGTGAGAAGTTGCATCCATAAATTAAGGGTTTATATAGCCATTTCAAGAGCCATTTACATGGTAGCTGCGTAGTCCAACATGCCTCTGGACAATTCTCAAGAAGCCAGGTGTCCGGGGATATCTTCCTGTCTGCATTGGAGGCTGAAGTCAGATGGGGTTCAGATACCGTAATACGGCAAAAACTGAGGACCTGTCCCCAGCTGCTTAACTGCTTACTTCTAGGGAAGTTCAGTGTGAATATCCTGTAAGTTGGCATCTAGCCAGTTGTCACTTCAGGAAAAAAAAAGTCTATATCAAGGCAAGCAATAAGAAGATCTTTGGAAGCCTCTTACAGATACTGTCCTACCTCAGCCTCCATGCTGCTTTCTTCCCTTCGTCATGCATTTCTTCCCGGCACTTTCCTTCCCTCCTCTTTCA
The DNA here is from genome assembly GCA_008921705.1 of Burhinus oedicnemus. Lineage (NCBI taxonomy): Eukaryota > Metazoa > Chordata > Aves > Charadriiformes > Burhinidae > Burhinus > Burhinus oedicnemus. Next base: position 406,569 of record VFFE01006995.1, on the reverse strand, counting down.
CTTCCTAGCACCTTTTCAGGATCTCTGTGACCAATTTTAAATCTTCTGTACCTTTCATTATCCTCCCCTTTCTGGCAAATGTCTGACATGGCAGAAGTGTTAGCTTTTTATTTGGGAGTCATGATGTAGCAGCTCTCCTTTCAACTGCAGATCTAAATAGACTGGCTTGTGCATCCTAATCCAATGAATAAGGAATAGATAAAAATAATAGCAGCAGTTTCTTCCGGCCATTGCAATACCTTTTCCTTAGCAAGTTTTCAATTAAAGTAAATATTGTTTTAAAGATTAGGAAGAGTAAAGACTACCATGACCTGCAGGTGTCAAACAGTGGGTGCAATGCTACTTATGTGGCAGTCACTGGGAGTTTTGTTACTGTCTTTGGCAACCTCCTTAGGCTTTTGAAGTTTTCCGCACATTGCAATGGATATTAACAAGTACACAAGATTGATTTACCCTGCATTTCCTGTAAAAAATCTTTTTTCCCCTAATTTTATTACAGACACTGTGGTCATGGAGTAGAATTAAACTTATTGGTCACTTAGAAAATTTTGGCATCTATTTCTGTATTCGGGGGAAAGCTATTTAAAATATATATTAGAAGTTAAATCAGCATAACTAGAACATAATAGAAGGGAACAACTACCTTCCACACAAGGCAGAAGAGGTGAGCAGTTTTATATGAGAAGTTTAATTGTCTCCAACCCCCCATGTCTTCCCTCCAAGTATTCCATTTTATAGTATTCTTGCAGCAGATATCAAGATCAAAGTGTTACTGTTTTCCAAACTGTAGACACTGAGCCACAGAGCCTGTAATAAAGAAGCTGCAGTTAAAAAACAAAAGTTAACTAAGACTGAAGTATGTATCACATTCCTATGGAAACAGCTAATTGAAAATGTGGTCATGAGGAGGACCAGGTGATGGGAAAGGGTATTGAGTAAGTGGAATCAGCAAACAAAAACTGAAGGGACTTGTGGCAGGGATGGGTCCTGGGTGGATTAGAATCAACCCCAAGCTACAAGATGGCTAAATAAAGACTGAACCATGATGCCATAAGGGATTTCAAAGACACAACTGTCAGGAAGTGAGAGGGAGCAGCCAAAACCATTGGGCATGGGATTGCAAAGGGAGCTGTTCGGATGAGGCCAAGGAGCCGGTCAGACTTGCTAAAGGAACTGAAATTCCCCTAGCTGAGATGGCCAATGCAGAAACGGAGATAAGAAACCCAGCAAACAGGCAGGGGTGAAAGAACTGGGCTGTTATGCAAGAAGCAGTAAGAAGACCAGCAGGCGTATGGGTTGGAACAAACGAGTAGTTAATTACGTTAGAAACAGAGAGGAAAAGGCTAAGCCTTAAATATATTACTTTTTCTGTCTGGTTTCTTCAGACATTGCCTTTCTACTCCTCTATGCATGTCTATAGCACACTGGAGCTGTGTACAGCTTATAGGCTCGTTTCTGCTGTCACATAGTTGCTGTTTCCTCCTGATTCTTAAGGCAAGATGTCCCTTCAGCACCCTTTCTGATTAAAGGCTGTGGACATCTTGTAACAAGAAAAAGTCTATTAGTATTAATTATGACTTCTCCACACAGGCAAATAATGTTTTGCAAATGTCAAACGCTGGATTAAACAGCCATGTTAAAACCTCTAGGCAAAGAAATATTCACACAGGACAGATTGTGCAGATGCACACTGCAGCATTTACAAACTCTGCAACAACCTACACAAGCCCAAAAACATTTCTGCCAATATTTCAGTAATAATTTCCAAGGATATTGACCAATATCCTTGCTTCATTTTCATTTGGGAACACCTCATAAAATTCTCTGTTTCTGAGATGTGGCAGGAACTGGGGTTTTTTATTACCATTGTCTCCAGTAAATTCCCCTTTCTCCATATCTTCCACTCCCACAAAGACCGTGATGACAGTGCTACTTTTTCTCAGCAGAACACGAGTCTGCCACATCATGGCATAGTGAGGATTGACGACCAGGTCCTCAAAAAGTCCATATTGCACTCTTCTTAAAACTGTCAAAGCCCAAAAATATGACCTTGACGAACTTCAGTCTAATATTGCATGACCCTGCAGGCACCTGTGGACAGCCACACATTTGACCATAGTCCCACTGTTGTGTTTCTGTGCTCGTCCTTGAGCGCGCTTGTCCCTGACCATGCTGGCCCCAGCATCCTGGAGACAGCACTTGGGGAGTGTCTCACCCCAGCACCCAGCCAGGACACAGGACTGTGACATCCCTCACCTGAAAGCTTTCCCTGGGTAGCTAAGGCACACCAGCATGATCCTGTCCACAGAAAAGCCAATTGTGGCTGCCATTTGTTTTTCTTTCTGGCCACAGCTGAAGTGCAGCAATATCCTGTTTTATCCCAGGTTGTTCCCTTGCTTAGGTAACAGCACAGTGATAGCACCAGCACCCAGGCGAAGGGAGACCGATGCATTATCTCCTCCTTCACCTGATGCCGTATGTCTTTGTGAAACCTTTTAGACAGCACTTGAAGTGGTTTCTGATGGTGCACAATAAGGCTATTTTGCAAAGTATTGCATGCTTAATGAACAGCAAAGGATCAGGTGACAATTTATTAAAAACTTCCATCAGGCGATGGATATGTGCTCAGATTGCACAGAACAAAACTCCAACCAGAAAAACAAAGCAGAGCTACCGAAGGGCTTCCTTAAGGGGTGTGAGTTACAGTGCTGCCACTTCTTTGTAGTTTAAGCAGCACAAATTGTGATGCAGGTGCAAAAAATAATGTCTAATCCTTTCTCACCTGGAGGTCAAGCATAGTTAAACAACAGCTGCCAGCTTTGTCTTTGAAAAGATACGTCTGAGCCCACTGAAGAGTAACAATGCTGAAGGATATTTTTGCTTCTCGTGTTTAGACTGTAAACTGTGTTCAGTACCAGCTCAGTGGAAATGATTGCCGCTATGCCTGACCTTAGAGAATGATTCAGCTCCAAATGGCAGACTCCTGATGGGTCACTGCAGGAATCAAAGCTGGCTAATTCATGATTAATCTCAATTCCTCTGTTACTTACTTCCCACTCCCTGTTTTGTTTTGAATAATGAAAAGGTCAGTAGATTCCTGTTTCTTGTCTTTCCCTACTCTGTCCTCCTCGGCTATGACCCCAGCGTATCTCTTTGTGCTAGTATCTCCCTGCTCATCTCACCAAATGTGACTGAGCAAGACTGTCATAGAAATACTAAGAGGGAAACTCCCATCTTGGAAATCACTGGGCACTTTTCTCTTTTCAGCTACTCTCTCTTTTTAAAATACCGGGAACTGACACTTGTTGTGAGATTCATCTCACCAGAGGTAGGCTTTTACATTACAGATTGCTGTTGTCATCCTGGGCTCCCTCTTTGGTCAATGAAGCAAAAGAGGTATCTCTACAGTGTGATTCATCTCTGCCCAAATAAGAATAAATCCAGCCCAGAAATACCCATTCCTTCCCACTAGCAAATGAGGCAGCCTGGGATTACTCACTCATACATCATTCCAGTTTTTATCTGGTGTAACTCCAGCAGCAAGATGAATCTAAGCCTAAATATTAACTCAAATTGTCTAGATAGTCGCACTAGTCCAGACTCATGGACACAAAGTATCCCACCTCTTTCTCCATGTCAGTCGTGCCTGCCATCTGTGACATACGCAAGACGTGTTCTGGACCGTGGTCTTTCTCCAAGGCAAGGAGTGAAGTGCCTGGGCACATCCAAAGCTTTTAGCTGGACCCAGACTCTCGCCTTTGCTGACCATATAGGTCAACATTGGCAGGGCTGAGCTTGCCACAGCAGAGTCCTACGCAATCTATCCAGAAATCAGTTCCTGAGCCTTGTGGATGCCTCGCCAGGTTCCAGCTGAGTTACTGGGCAGCAAAAGGAGGCCCAAGTATGCAGGCATTGCCCCAGGAGGTTGAGATGCTGACCTTGGAGCATCCCCCTTTACAGCATGCCATTAATAAGCCTGTGCAATTGCATTGCCCACAGCACGTTTACCAAGCTGTGTCAGTTGAAACAGCTCTTTTATCCAGTGTGCACCATATTAACATATGGAGAACAACACTTGAAACAAAACCTTGTTTCTCTTACCAAAAGAGAGAGCGTATATTCATTTTAGCCTCATGCTAGTTTAATTCCTCCAAACTCAGCAGATAGATTAAATTAACAGTGGAATGATACACAGGTGAATTGGGATGAAAAAAGGAAGGATTGATACACATGTGATGTTGACTTCTCAAGTCCTCAATGCCTGATGAGCTGAGAGCTCTTCTAAACAACAGCCTGAATAACAGCTGAGCTCCTTTGGGAAGCCCTGACTCCGGTTGTAAGTGGTGCACACGCCAGAAAACTCATCCCTATGTGACAAGGAAGGGTGCGGCTTGGAGCATCTGTCATTTTCTCTGCCTTCCCCCATAAAAATCTGTCAGGCAGCTTCATCTGCAGTGCAAAGGGCATGTAAATCAACATGCTCAGCTGGCAGTGACTGGTGTAGAAGGTGCTTGCCATTACGATAGGAAGTTATGCCAACTGGCACTCATCCATCACGCTAAAATCTCCTACATAATGAGAGACTGTTTATCAGAAGGACGGGATGTAAAACAGGACAGTCTTTTTGTGGTTGAAAGGGTGCCAGAAAATAATAATAATTTTTAAATACTGAACGCTCCTACAGCTATATTTTTATAATCCAAGTGCAGAACGAGCAGATCAGCTGGCAAGATGTCTGGCACGAATTGGTAGCAAACACAGGAGAGGCTGATTGGATTTGCACATGTTCTGTGAAGATGCTAAAAGAAAAGTCAGCACTTACAATGTGTGTTTCTCTAGCAACGTAATTTTGCACAAGGGCTGAAAGGCTCCTCAGTAGGTCAGTTAGTCGGGAAAATTTATCCTAGGCATATGCACAACCAGTTCCGCTGTTTGTATATGGTCTTCTTGGTCAGCTAATGGACAGAATGACTGTAAGAACTGCTAAGTACTTTTCTTCTTGAAAAGAAAGACTGAAGAATGAAATAACATATCGAGGGTCGCACTGTACCAGAAGAGCTGTGGGGTGAGGTTTGCTGATTGTCTTTGCTTGCCCCCAGACAGATCCATTAATCGTCTACTTCAATAACTATTGAACACACTCTAAATTTACAGCAAAACAAATTACTTTTGGGAGGAATATTGACTTTCAGGGAGAGAGAAGTAGGGTGAAAGAAAAGGAAATGCATCCTGTGTAATACTAGGGCTTTTGTAGTCTGCAAGTGTTAATAAGTAAACAGAAGCTCTGGGATTCTTTAAAAAAACTGTTGGGATGAGGTTTAGGGAAAATAAATTTCCTGCAAAGAAAACCTCCTCCATTACAGATCACAAGGAAAAGTTGTCAATGCAGTGCCTGTCAAATCAAAAATGTATATGTATTTCACACCTAGAATAGCAGGGCACCCTAAAACTCACAGAAGCTGTAGCTTTTCCACACATACGCTTCTGAGCAACCAATTTCAATCTGTGCAAATTGTGTCTCCATTCCTGCCTCTGGGTATTCGCTAGTGTGCTTGCCTACCTGCTGGCTGCTCGTGACTAAAGTCAGCCTGCAGGCTGTGGAAGATAGTAGGGCTCTCTTTCATGCCTGTTTTAAACACTGACTCCTTTCCTCCTTTTCCTTCCTCAGCTCATGGTTCATCCTCATTTTTCCCCCAGTGACAAACTGCAGCAGCGGCACCTCTTGCTAGGGACCAGGAGGGATGCTGGGGGGATTGTCACGCCTGGCTGTGCTCCCCAGTTCGGTTGCCTTCCTCCACCCCATCATGCCCGCACTCAGGGATTTTCTCTTATCAGCAGGCAGGAACGCTGATAGTTGGTGCATTTTAGCAGCAGGAGAAGGGAAGGGGAAACCTGCCTGCAGACGCAGTGAATGCCCAGGAACGCTCGCTGCTAGCACACAAATGAGAAGTGTAGGTCTGCCCGTGCTGTGGCAGGTTTTGGATGGCTTTCCGGGAAAAAGCCGAAAGCTCAGACACAGCTCGAGCTATCAGAGGTTTTGTAAAAAAACTTTGTCCTCCAGTTTCATGTCTGTAAACGAGAATAATTTTGCCATCTCATCAGAAGCTTAGAAATGCTGTGGCAGTGTCACATTAAACAGCACACACCTGGCCACATCCGGCAGAGTATTTAAATTTGTGTTTGGATCTGGCCTCTGATTTTAACATAATTCAGGGATGAAGGAATCTCTTTGGTTTTGTTTCTCAGTTAATTTAATGAAAGGCATTAGCCCAGCAGTGTACTGGCACTTCAGTCAGGGAAGAGGATTCAGAATTTTGTGTAAAAACATCCCCTATCCCCTTCCCCACCGCCCCCAACACATCATGCAGGAGGCCTGTCCTCACTGCATTTGACCAGTGAAAAGCTGAATATTCCTTCTGCTGCCAAAAGCAGGAAACCTATCACTCATTTCTTCTATATTTTAGAAGATATCATTTTTTTTTCAGACTTCCTTGGATTTCTGTCATTAAAACTATCTGACTCTACAACCATACGTTCATTTGGCACAGGGGCAATTTATAGCAATAGACAAGAGCTGATTTTGCTGTCGTCATAGTAGAAGAGGGAGGGAGAAAGGAAAGCAATTAACAGAGCATTTGGGGATATGAAATAAACAGAAATCCATTCTCTTCCCTTCCTCCTCTGCTACACCCACACGCAAGCACACGGTTCTCTAATTTGCTCTTTTGCATGAGAAAAGATTTCAAAGAAACTGTAAGACTAGGTAGTTTCTATTTAGAATAAGCAACAACTAGCTGAGAAATTGGATTTTAGGCTAACAATATGTGCAAGCCTGGTCATTTGTTACAGAACTAACTTCAAAACACTGTGGATGATGTAATGTGTAACCTGAAGAATAAAAAAGCCTATTACAATTTAGACTACATTTTGACCTCATAGCCTTTATGTAACTAAAAGTTCTCTCTCATTTTCTGTTAACAAGCTGCCTCAGTTGTTCATCCTCTTTGCTGAGATGTCTTGATACCTTTGCCAATAAGAGATAATCCATACCCCAAAAAGCTTACAGTCTTCTGTGGTCAAAATGGGGAAGGTGCTCAGGCAAAGATGGGGATAAGAACAGCAGTTTTCAAGCTCAACAAAGCTAGCAAGACAAATTGATTTACTATCTAGAAAGTTTTTCAACTCCCACCAGCTTTCCACCTAGCCCTACTTTCCTCCAGTGCAGAAGCAAAGAGCTAAAGTGTAGAGGTCCAGACATGGAGCACTAGTGTGCTCGGCTGGTTTGCACGTGTTGGTCAGGGGTAGGAGGAGGAAAGGCCTTTGGCCAGCCTCACTCTATTTTGCACAAATACACCCTACCGTAGGTGCCGCCTGGCTGCAGCGTGGTGCTCCCACTGCCTCCTTGCACTGCTCATGCTAGTACGGGTCAGTCTGGTCACAGATGTGCAACTTTTGACTGTCACAAGGGCAAACCAATGCACTGGGAAGGAGATGGAGTCTAAAGTAATAAGAAGTCTGCAAGCTATAGCAATGAACTGCATCCAGCTCTTTAAGACTTAACACCACATCAGCCCCTGGCCAAGGGCTGAGTTTTTCCTGGACCAAACCACGCCTCTTACCAAAGCTTTTCATTAAAATTTCATTCTTACATTTTCATTAACAAACTGGATTTTGGTAATAATTTTCAGGTAAGCAGAATATCTTAAAAATGGGAGAACGAAGATCTCATGCTTGGTAAATCAACAATTTAGAATGTTACTTATCACAAGTCAAATCAAATCAAAGATCATTTAAATCAAGTTATCACTTCATTATTTCTATAATGTACAGTGTTAAAGAGAGCTTTTGCTTGGTGAAAATGGCACCACGTTAAATCAGATTTTCTGGAAGATCTGAATACAACTAACAGATTTGGTTTTGATGAATATTGAATATAGGTGACATCATTCCAAAATTTTCCACCATTTTTGGCCAAGTTAGATGTGTCATTACATCCACAATGCAACCACCAGAAGACATGTCCGTTTAGGCAGACTCTCAGCGGTTAAAAGCACAGCTCTGAGTTTAGGATGGGTTCAATTGTTTCTTCTGGCCATAGGAACTTGCCATGCACCTGGCCTCTCTGCCTTCCCCCAGATTCCTTCCTCGGCTGAAGCATCCTGACATGAGAGCAGCACTGGAGCTGTTCACAGCATCTTCTGCAGACGTTGTTTTCCTTTGTGCACATGAACTTTTGTGACCTCTTTGAACTCTTATTTTAAATTGTTTAAGTGCTTTGTCTCAGACACCTCCTTCTGGGTGGCTGTCTCAGTCTGGCTACCCTGACATTTTGAAAATTTCTCCTCGGTTCCAGCCAAAATGTACTAATATCTCATTTGGGGCATTTTTGCCTTCTTAAGTTACCCTAAAGACTACTCTTCTTGCCCTGATATTTGCTCTTATGAAGTTTTTAAGGGCAGCAATCTTAGCTCAGCCTTTGTAGTGCTAGACTGAACAAGAGCAAAGCTCTATCATTTTCCTTCTGTAACGGTGTACCCATGATCCTTCAGACAACCCCTATGTACATATATCTCAGTTTGAGTCTATCTTTTTTTAACATCAAAGAATGGAGCTCCACATAAGGTTTCATCTTGTAGTTCATATTCTTATATACTATTTTCCAGTATCCTATTTAACACAACATGGAGATTTAGTTATTCTGTTAGCTAACACATCTTCCTCCTCCCTTGTTTATTCCCAGCCGAGCAATCCTTATGTGAAACATTTATCACTTAGTCAGAACCCATCCTTTTGTAACAAAAATTGATTTTAACTGAATTTTTAGAGCTAAACAAAACCATTCAGCCATGGCATTCAATCTTCATCAAGTTCTCTTATTAACATGAGAAGAAGTTTTGAAAAATCAAATGTGCCGAAAGTTTTCCTCCTTCTGTTCTTCCCCCACTCCTGGCAAAGTTGAAATGGTTCTCATTTTTTGTCTCTTAGTCAATGCAATGAAGACAACTTTGAATCTGAAACTAAAATCAAGAGTAGAGGAGGGCAACTGATGAAGGAAAAGAAAACATACGCATCTAATAGGTAGCATCAGTTGAGATAACTACTGTGTTATTAATTCAATTGAGTTCTAGCATTGAAAAAAAACCATTAAGAGGAGAAATGGCAGACAGAAAATTAAGACTACAAAATTATGTCAGGATCCATCTTTTAAAGTATTATCGTGTCAAAGGATAATTGATTGTATCCAAGAAGAATAAAAAGCAGTAATAAACCAGAGGCTAACTAGAAGGCATTCTGAAGTTCTGGGCTGGAGGATCAATCATGTGAATCCACAACGGTGGATAGACTGGGCAGTCAGATGAGACCCACAGCTGCGGCTGGGCTGCCTTCACCACAAATTCTTCTGCAGGTGCTGCCATCTGGATACAAAGCTTTCTCTGTTCTCCAGTGAAAGGTTTTCACAGTTTTCTTCTGCTCCACCAAAATAACAGGTTTCAGCAAATTAAACACCAGATTTCTCCTGAGGAACCAAGTGCTAACAAAGCCTTACAGCCAGGACAAACTTGCTGAGCTGAGGAAGCTGGGAGTACTTGAACTTCATCAGACTTTGCACCTTGAAGTCAGTTCTACCCTGAAGACCAGCTGCCAGACATAGAAGCTGCCAGGTTTAAGCTGGAACTGTGTTACCTAATGCCTCAGGTGCATGATCATTAGTTATTTCATGGTAGCCAAGTGTTCTGGTTTCAGCTGGGAAAGAGTTAATTTTCTTTCTAGTGATTGCTGTGAAAGGAATGTCAATAATACCTGTTGGTTTTAGTTGTTGTTAAGTGATGTTTACACTATTCAAGGACTTCTTTTCAGCTTCCCATAGAAGCATATAGAGAATGATGGAATGGCCAATGAAAATACTCCACACCATAGATATCATGCTCTGTATATAAATGGGGGTGAGATGGGGGATGGGAATCCACAATCACTGCTCGGGATCACCAGATGGTGAGAGTGACCTGTGTCATTATTATTGTTATTATTATTATTGTTATTTTTCCTTTTCCGTTATTTTTTCTATTAAGCTGTCTCTATCTCAACTCATGAAGTTTTCTTTCCTCCCTTACCCCTTTTTTTTCCCTCTTCTCCCCACCCTTCTTGGGGGGGGCTGCATGGTTCTAGTTGTCACCTGGGGTTAAGCCAGGACACCAAGTCACAATAGCCAGCAGAAATTTTCCATGTATGCATTGTTAGCCTATCCCAAATATGAAATGCTCCTTAAACCTTCTCTTAACTTCAAGATGCTTGACCTTCTGGATTTTACAAATTCGACAGATCAAAGATACCTAAAGTATTTGCTGTTTTGAGATCTTTTTACTGAGTATGAACTTCAGTAAATTACAAAGTCTCAGAGAAGTCTGCTTTATGCTGGGCTTCTGGGAAGGCTCTGGCTCATGATCTGGGTCCTGTCACCATGTGAGATACCACTCTTCATTCTGTTAGTCTGCCCATGCAAACCTCATGAAGTTCAACAAGGCCAAGTGCAAGGTCCTGTGCATGGGTCAGGGCAATCACCAGTATCAATACAGACTGGACGATGAATGGATTGAGAGTGGCCCTGCTGAGAAGGGCTTGGGGATACAGGTGGATGAAAAGCTGGACATGAGCCAGCGATGTGCACTCGCAGCCTAGAAAGTCAACAGCATCCTGGGCTGCATCAAAAGCAGCATGGCCAGCAGGTCAAGGGAGGTGATTCTGCCCCTTTATTCCACTCCAATGAGACCCCACCTGGAGCACTGTGTCCAGCTCTGGGGTCCCCAGTACAAGACAGACATGGACCTGTTGGAGTGGATACAGAGGAGGGCCATGAGAGGGATGGAACATCTTCCCTATGAGCACAGGCTTGAGAGAGTTGGGGTTGTTCAGTCTGGACAAGAGAAGGCTTCGCTGAGACCTTATTGCAACCTTTGAATACTTGCAGGTCCCTTCCAATCCAAACCATTCTCAGATTCAGTGATTCTATAGGTCTATGCAGGAGGCAAAAGCTGAGGGAAGAAATTTACAGGTTCAAATTTTCAAAGTTCTATGAAGTATAAGAATTATAGGAAACATTTTGTTGCTGTTGTTGGACAATGCAAGAAAAGAGCATGTAAAAAGTTGCATAAAGAAATGCTTTCTTGTAGCACCTGACTTCACAGGAAGTCTTACCAAAAGATTTTAGATTGAAAATCAGTTGAAAGGTATCTGCTGCATATGGACTGTGTTGAGAAGAAAGAGCACTGCATTTAGGCTGCTGACCTTGGAGGACTGTAGATAACATTGTAATGACATTGGAGAGGAAAAAGTACTGACAACATGATTTTGTTCCGTAGAAGAGATAAAAAGTAAGGGGTGAAGCCTAGAACATCTTTTCTGGCTCCTAAAACAGAGCAAAGTAGCTGTAAATCTGTCCTAATGGATAGCAGATCCAGAAGTTGCAATAAACTTACGCCTTCCATGCTCCGCTCCTGCGCTGGGAAGGATGCCTAAGCGTACAAGTGCATGTAACAGCCTGCTTGGCCAAGGGCAAGGCAGGACAAAATGTAGTTTACAGCATAGTTTTGCCGTCCCTCATCTCAACTACACCAAACATAAATCTTCCAGATGAATTATTGGCAATAGTCATGTTATCTTCTGCCTTCTGCACCTACTCAGAGAAGAACTGCATGCGGAGTTTGGTTTTTCTTTCAACAGTTTCTCTCCAAGAGCAAAAGAAACACTTTGCTGCTGCTTTTTCGTGATACTTGCAACACACATACCAGCCATGCAAGGAATACACAACTTGATGAGCAAACAGGAGGACCTGTTCTGATCTGGTTCTGATCTGGTAATTTGTTGCTTATCTTCTTTATTTTCAGATTGACAACATTTTTAATGATGTCTCGCTTCCCTGTGCAAAGATCTGAGCTCTGATTGTTGGCAAATAATTGTTGTGTTGAAAATCAGATGTGTTTGGATTGTGATTAGACCATAATGGAGCAGGGAAAATATAGAAAAAATACAATGACTTGTGGAGATTGTTTATACAGGGAAAGAATTTTCAAAGCATTCACAGAAGAATTAACCTCCCTTCAACCACTAAATTCTATTTAAAACTATAAAGGATATTGTTTACATTTGTAATTAGCACTCACTTACTGGAGGAAGGCAATCCACCCCTGAGGGAGCAGTTTTTCTTTTGGCTCCTCTGTCTTTGCTCTGCACAGGTATCAAGAGTGGAAACCTCAGAAATATGGACAGCACGAAACAAAAGCAGTAAGGCATAATTTAAAACTGTCAAGATCTAGTAAAAGGAAGCTGTTACTTCTTCCAGTTTGAGCTCCTCACCTAGAGGAAGGCTATCCCACACTGAGGAGTGCCAAATTTTCTTTTAACTCTGCTTTTTTCCCCTCCTGTCTATTAGACATGAAATGTTAATAAATATGAAATACATGCTAGCAGATCTTAAAGTATGCTTTTTTTTTTTTTTCTATACAAAGACAGAGAGATAGAAAGAATAAAATGTCAGGAATCAAAAGCATACTGAATGAGGAAATGACAAATGCAACAAAGATTTAACAGTGTGAATCAGTAACAATATGAAGTGACTGACATTAAATGAATAGACAGCCAGGATCCCCTGTAGGTCTGGTACAGGTTCCCTAGATACCTACCTGATATCCAGCTGAGCTTCTGATGATCTTTGCTTCTTACTTACTAGTGAAGCCTACTGCTGAGCATATATTAAATATTGCTTTGCCTAATACAGTTTTATGTATCCCCAAGTGAACCATCAGTGTAAGAATGTGAATTGTATTACTGAGCGGATGTTTATGTACTTCCCTCAGAAAACAGTTTAGCTCACAGCATTCATGCAACTTGTACTGTCTCATACATACAGAAGGAAGGACATCACTCATACAGGGTGTCCCAGCATGTCAAACAACACTCAGGTCCCTTTCCCTGTGCTTGGCACTATATCTGCCTAAAAGTAGCAGCATTAAGACAAGTCAATAAAAAAAAAAGTGACAGAACTTACTATCTGAAGAAACATATCTCTAAATTCCTAACTACAGATTCAGGACAGATTCAGAACAGATTCTCACTGGGAACTTTTTAAATATGTAAAAGAAAATGGGGGAAAAAACTGTCCTTTTTTAAGCTTCTTAACATACAAGCTAACTTACCATAGAGCAAGAACATCTCCCTGCATTCTCCCAATCCTGAGCCAGCTATCTCTCAGCAAGGTAAAATGGCAGTTTTGTCCCAAATCTAAAAGGAAAAGTCTTTCAAACACAGTGGTAACAGTCACCTGATGAAGTGCTTGTGCTCCTAACTGTGACCCCTCACAACCCATGGTGATTTTGCTTGAGCTATCAAGAACATACTAGCATGTTAATAACTTAGCCATGAGCAGCCACCCAAACATTGCATTTCCAGGACCTCATCACCAGGCATCATACATGGTTATTCTCGATCCTAACGCATTCGGTTCTTGGGCACAACTAACTTGTAGCAGCAAGGTTGCAAAAGAGCATCCACTGAATGGATGCTTAGAGCACAGCTGTTGTGTTCGAATGCAGACCTGTGCAATAAGACAATCAAGGCACATCATTATTTTTTCTTTTAAGCCATAGTTAAGCCATAGCACAAGACTTAAGCAATAGTTCATACTCCTCAGTTCTGAGATTGTTCTGGACATGTAACACCACATTAACAACTACAATTTACCTTGAGATTTAGTCTGGGAACAACAGGTATATGACTTGTGCTATATAAGCACATTCACAAGTTAGAGTTGCACAGGAATTTTATCCTCTATTTTAACAGGGGAACATGTGTTGCCCATGTTTGTTATCCAGAGCTTTTCAGTTCTACCAATGGGAACCATCAGTCGTCTAGGTTCGCTCAATTTACTCTCACACATTCACTACAGAGGTTTTGGTGTCATTTATATCCACAACAATAATATACTGTGATCTCACCAGAGGCTTCTCTGCAAGTCTTTCTCTTTGAGTCTTTTTTTTATTCATGAGGGTCTGTCCTTGGCTTGTTCTTCTCCCTTCTTACACTCTCTCTGGATAATCTCACCCTTCACTTCACATCAACATCTGCAAGCAGATTTGCAGATCTGCTCCATGCTTGCCTACCACTCTCAGTACAAAGCTCCTGTGGCTGTCCTGCCATCAGGCAGAGGCAATGTTATTTTAGCTGATTTTAATTACTAGTGTCTGTAGAAAATACTCTGGGATTCTGGGAACCGAGATCATTCAAGTTAAATTAAATTGAAGCATAAACAAAACTAAATGTTGTAATTAAGGATTCTGACTTCCAAAGGATTCTTTTTTTTTTTGAGAAATTAAAGGCTCCAAATGAACACACAGCTAATGGGAATGGGGTTATGAAAATTACCACAACAGATCTGGAACAAAAACTCATGAATACAAATATGGGAGGCCTGAATATTTCCTCACCAAAATGTTGAAACAGAAGAGGAAAACAAAGATAGAAGATTAACTATTTTCTACTAAATCTCTGAAATGAGAAGTGGTATGATAAAGAACAGTGAAAACTAAACCAATTCAAGAGACTGAGATGGAGAGAAACAGAGGAAAACAGATTAATCACTTGGGCAACAATGGCAAATATTACAGCCTCAGTAGTATGCACGGCTTCAGGGCAAATCTTGAATTTTTGAAACAAAGCCAAAGAAGCAAAAAGAAAACAGGATGAAATGTAATATGAACTATCAAAGGTGGCTCATGCCATATGATATTTGTCTTCAGTAAGAATCTGATTTTCAAAAAAAAAGAAGTATTTCTAAACTCTATGATGGCTAGTATCCATCTGGATTTCCATAGAGTAGGTGATAAACTGCCCCGTATCATAATTCATTGTTGAATCTGGAGAAGGAAATATAAACACAAACACTATAAAGTGATCAATCTGATGGCTTTATTTTTTGTTTCTTTTTTTTCTCTTTGTTTACTTTTTTGTTGTTGTAGTCATCATTATTTCAGAGAGGAAATTATGTCTAGTATTGTAAAAGGAAGTACTGTCATGTTGGGAGTTTACCAGGGAAGGCTTCAAAGATAGGGATGAAATCTTGAAATTTCTCTTACTTTGTATTTTCATAACAGACCTGACACATCTGTGGGATATTTTTCACTGAAGTGACAGGTGTTTGGGGCAATCGTTAGTTCAGAAAAGGTTTGGCAGATCATACAGGAAGAACTGGATGACTCTGAGAGCTGGAGTTACAGGCATGGGTTGAATCTCAACTATGCCAAATACAAGTTTGCACAATTCAGACGTTCTGACTAGAACTTCTCCTAGGAGGTCATCACTGGAAAAGACTCAAGAAAGACCTGAATGGATCTTATCAATCACAGGGTGGTTATAAACCGTCAATGCAATGAAAGCTGAGGGGAAAAAATCAAATGTAATCGTAAAAACAGTCAAGCAAGAGATTTCTAAAAGAGATACTCTGAGGTAAAGACACCTCTGTAGTGTAAAAGGAAGCTTGGCTCCTAATGAGTTGCTATAACATGGTTATCACTGGTAGCCAAGTACTTATCTTAACTGAAGAGACACAAAAACCCAAGAGATTCCCAAGGTAAAATGTCGACAAATGAAACCCTTCTCTTTTCCACTCTCAGTACTCTCTTACTTCCGACAGTATCTTTAGCCTCTTTTAAAGCTTGAGACTGAAGCAAAATTTTGGAGTTCTCATCACATGGAAGTATTGCTTGAAGTATGGCACAGAATTGCACACATTGTGCAGCCATTTGAAATTGCTCTGAAGAAGTTCTCAGTGATCACATCACTCCCTGCTTCACCTGCCGCTTGTGTAGGCTATTGTGGGCAGTATTTAGATAAGTTAGCTACTGGGAAAGATGGAAACCCTGTGTGGGATGCCAAACCCAGGAGAAATACAATTCAACTGCTCTGGTAGCTGCCTCACATCAGATTACCCACTGCCACAGTGGTGGCCTCCAGTCCCTGAACGAGGTAGCTGGCAGAAAGCATGGGAGTGTCTGTATACCTCAAAGGTTGTCTTTTTGCTTTATGGCATAAAATAAGCCTATGCAAAATAGATACTAAAAGCTCGTTATTTTTTTGTCATTGCAAAAATGACAAGAAATGCCCAAGAAACAAATAACCAGAATGTATTGTTTAGTCCGTACATGGTAAATACCTAGATTTGCTTCTAAGTGACTAATGAGATATATCCAATTTGTTTCACGTTTCCATAAAAAGCATGAAACACGTAACTTCAAATGGGTATTGAAAAGCTGCCTGTGTGCCTGTGAACAGCCACTACGCCAGCATAGCTCTGCAGCTGCCAAAAGCATTTTTCCACTGGGGAGAGTGTCAGGATTGCAAAAAAAAAAAAGAAAAGGAAATAAGCCTTGAATAGAAGTAGAATTCAAGGTGGATTTGTATCTATGAGGAGAAAGATAATAAATCTCCTTTTTGAAAGAGGAGTCACTTGAGGTAACAGAGACTGGTAAGTGCAGATAATGTATATAGGAATAAGTGGCATTGGGGCATTTATTTGTAAATCATATTTGTATAAGGCCATAGGAAAAAGTTACAGGTAGAGCTGAAATGAAAGATCACTGCTGTAAAAGGACAAAAAAAAAAAAAAAAAAAAAAAAAAAAAAAAAAAAAAAAAATGACAGTAAAAACCTTTTGAGAGAAATTGTGTTATAATCAAGTTCTCAGAAATCCATAGCAATGGCCAAGCTAATTCCTTGAAATGCCACAAGTAACTTTCCATGGGCACAGTGGAAAAAGTGTAAGCAGACAGGCACAGGGAAAACAACCACCACAGTCTGAAAGGGAGTTTTCCCTGTGCTAAAGAGAGAGAGTCTCGTCTTCTCTGCCAGTGCCCAGGCAGGAAGGCAGATGCCTGGTGAGATAAAGGCACCCGGGGGCAGGAGGAGCTGTTTCTCTGCTGTGCAGCCCAGAGCACAGATGCAGCATGCGGAGGAACATCTGCTCTTGTGATAGCACAGAAGCTTTCCAAAACATTCAGCGTTTAAAATGTTAGCCTCAACAGGCCTTTAGATGCCTGTACAGCGGTGTGGGTGATTGTCTCCCGTTCATTTTCAGAGGCACGGACTGTGCTGCTATGCCAGCGGGAGATGCAGCCATGAAGAAGGGACCTGGGAGGGAACGTAGACAGGGTTGGACTTTTTATCTGTGGGACAGGGGTCAAGTCAGGAAGAGGATCTGTTGGTAACACTGATGTCAGGTGGTAAGGGTAGAGGATTTTGGAGGAAGGGGTCTGACCTGCCATCTCCCAGTGTCAGAGAAGGGAAAGAAATGGCGCTGATGTGGGAGGCCCATGGGAGGGGGCCAAGGCAAGCTGGCAAAAGGACAACTGTAGAGAGGGACAGAGGATGACCAGTGCTGGGAGGGAAGATACAGAGTAAAAATATACGAGAGAAAGGAGTCAAGAAAAAGCCAGTCAATGCCAAGCTGTCCTGGTACGGTGTTACCCTGAGCCTTCTCTTGTTCTCCCAGCACACGAGCCAATGTTACACCACCCTGGTGTGCAAGAACCCTCCAACTGATGGTGGATAGCAGTGTGAGCCAGCTAGCGTGCAGCTGGGAAGAGCAGAGGCACCCATGGGTCTCCATCGGTGGGTGTGGTAAGCACCATGCCACCAGCCAGAGACACCCAAAAGGAAAGAGCAGGGACTGCTCCTGCACACCAATGCTGATGTCCTGAGCAGAAAGGAGCCATCATTGTGTTGTCGATGGAGGAAAATGGTTGCAGAGGTATTTATGCCTATGTCACATGGAGCAGTCTTTAGCTTTGTCATATTTAAAGCCTATGATGACCTCTGCAAATATAAGGCAAAGGCAAAATAACAGCAGGGAGCTAGAAGGTGTTTTGAAACATCCAGCAGGGCTTTTTGAGCCAGGTATGTATGTTTAAGCAGCAAAGATCACATAGAGTTGGCTACAGGGAATCCCCAACGAGTTCTGTCTGAAACGAGCAGAGCGACTGAGCACAGCACCCTTGGCAGGTCAGATGGTTTCTCCAGCAGGCTGGACTTGCTGCAGCAAAGGGCTTTCCTACCAGGGCTGGCTGCCCTGTGCTCCCATGAGGCTGCCTCCGCAGTGCTCGGAGCAGCCCCATCCTCACGGGAGAAGGGAGCAACCCCATCCATGTGGGAGAAATGGTACAGGAAGAAAATGCTGCAAAATGAGAGCCGCTTTTTCTGCCTCATTTGGCAGAGAGGTCAGCAAGGCTGAGATTTACAGCAGAGGAGCAGCAAGCAGCAGAGTTGTCTACCTCTGTCACTGCCTGGCAGTCTGGACCTGGCTTAAATTTATCGCATCATCTGTCTCCCGATACCTGCCCAGAACAGCATGAATTTTACCCAAAGTGAGCTCACGCCTGTACTGTGCATGGTGAAGGTCTCTTGTTTTAATATAGCTGCATTCAGAGGAAACATTGGCCTGCATTTTTGTCTGAAATGCCACCTGACAATATCAGAAAGACCAAGTGTTGCCCAAGGACTAAACTGAAATGTCAGAAGGTGGCTCACAGCAGCACTCTTTAATATTATTCCAGCATAGGCCAGCTGATTGACTTATTGACTACCTGGAAATATCCTCTAGTGGGATCTACTGCGGAGGTGCTAACAAGAAAGAGCTTATCCCTGTTCTGTAGGCTTTAGCACAGAAAACAAATAATCATGTGAGCTACAGAACTAATGTAGTAGCCCAGTCTCCTTTGCCATCTGTTACATGTGGTTGGATTTTGTGGGGTCAACAATAACCTCTCCTCCGTAAAGGCACCACTGCAGCCTCTCTGTCTTTTACCTGGCTGCTTATTTTCATGAAACTCAGTTTTCTAATGTGGGTTGAAAATTGCCTGTAGTTCAAAATTTGACAGAGTGGAATAGACACACAGACGTGTACAAACACAGAGAAGCCAAGGAAGCTTTATTTCCTTTGGGGACGAGGCTGGAGAATAAGCTCTAATAATCACTTCCCAGACAGACAGAAAGAAAATCCATCAATAAAGAGAGAATTACAACCTAAATGTATCCCCAAGTAATACTGATCTCAGTACTTGGTTATGTGTTTGGTTGCTGAAACAGCATATAACACTGTAATTTTCAGGTGCTTATTTCACTTGCAAACAGACTGCTGAAGAAATAAGACATCCTGTCAACAGTCAATGACAGTAAATGTTCTGAATTAATTTTGTTCAAAGACCAGATGTCTCTCATATGGCCAGCCAGTGCAATACAGCCTACTTGAGCACTGAGACTGGGTTTGCATTAAAAGGTCCACAAGCTCACAGCAGCACCAGAAGCCCATACTGAAGCAATGCTGCAGGAGCCAAGGATGCATCATATATCAGACACAGTTGGCAGCCAAGCTCTTTCAAGAGAAAGAAACAAATGCTATGACAACCTTACCTCTTAAAGATATCCAAGGACTGTAAAATCTTTCAACTTTCCAGAAATCTAGGTTCACGCGATGACATTCCCACCTGTGATGAACAACTCTGTCATTTCAGACCTCGCTTGGGGTGGCGTGGTGCCTGCCCTGCTCCTGCCTCCCCTTCCCAGGGAGCATCCCAAGGAGCAGGGGAAATTCCAGGAAAGGGATGCCAGGCTGGGCAGAACCAGTTCCCGGGGGCAATTTTTTGCTCCATCAGGGCCTCTGATTTACCCCATGTTCTCACCTTGGCTGGTTCCCAACATCAGAGCTAGGGGATGGCTACGGGATGGGGACCCCAAAAGGGAGAGCCTTTCCCCTGGGCATGGGAGCCTTGGCATTGGCAGGGTGCCCCAGGAGTTGCAGACTCTGCTCCTCAATACTATGAAGGGGACCTGGGGGATGGTCTGGGTGTCTCTCCCTCCTGATAAGTAGGAGACCTTTTGCAGGGGGGAGGTTTGGCAGGGGACAGGAAAGGGATGACTGGCAACCCTGAGGGAAGGGCCTGGGTCTGGGAGTAATGATACTCAAAGCATGTCTCTCTCCAGTCTGGGCACTTTCCAAAAGTGAGGAGTGGCCTCCCTGAAGCAGTGGGAGGACAATCACCAGAGTGAACTTGGGTAGCTTGGTTCTGGAAGTAAGAGAGGGATCTAGCTTTGCTTCCCTGCATCGTGTCATGTTGTGTCATGTCATATCATACCACATCATAATCATATCATATCTTTGTATCTTTGTATCTTTGTCCCTGGACAAAGATGCTGTGCCCCAACACGAGCTTTTTGGGTGACTCCTGTAGAGGGCGGTGCTTGCCAGGGTACAGTTGGCAGAGATACCCTGTGCAGACAGTCAACCTCAGCTCCTTTGCTGCTATTTAAAAGAAGTACCGTGCGTGACTAGCTGCATTGGGAGACAAACCAGACCACTCATTAATATTCTGCTAACAACACACCTCCCTTTCCCATCCCCAACAGAGAGAACATGACAAAAGACAAAATCTTGTTGATCTGGCTTCCTTCTATTACTCATCCTCCTTGTGGCAAGGAACATCTGGTCCTGGCAGATCAGTTGTGACAGACGCGGTGGTGCCTTGCAAGAATTAATCCAGCTCCTTTCCCCATCCCAGTTACCCCATGAAGCTCCCAGGATACTCTGCAGTCAAACCTTACAGTGTGTTCTTTTTAAATATTTGTTTTAGAGACATTTTACTTCTCACTGCTTCCCCCTCTGAAGCTGAGAGCCTAGATATCCTCCTTCCCTGTGATGGAGCACCTTTGGACAGTTTCCTGAACACCTCTGGCTCTTTCTAGCATCTGTTTCCGCACCATGTCTCACCTGATACCACTCTTCAAGCCAGGAAATGTCCCCAGGCTGCTTTCTGAGTCTCTCTGTTGTTTTAAAATCTCATGCCATAGAGGTTGTTTAGCTCTAACTGCATGCTGCAAAACCACGGTCTACCAAGCAGTGCTGGCAGCCTCGCCCTCACCTGGACGCAGAGAGGCTACGTGATGCTGTTTGATGTACGTCATTACTAGGTGGGCTGTCAGGTGGGTGCTGCTGTGGGAGATGTGGGCTGGCATGACGATGATGGTGGTACGATTAAGTGTGTGGTGGGACTAAGTGGAAGTTGGGGTCTTGCTCAGTCCATGGGAATCTATCCCTGCAGCAAGCTGTTTCTTGGCTTGGGTCTGAAGACCACATGATGTGGTCCTGAAGACCCAGGATGTGAGGGGCAAGGCATGCCTGGGATATTTGCAAATGTTACTGAGAGAGCCTCAGATCCTGATGCTTTCACCCAGGTTACTGTTATAAAAGTCAGAAGAGATGAGTTTAGTGAAGCACATATCTGCATTCCTTCCGTCAGCCCATCCTGCCTCAGAAGACTGCTTGCACTGGCCCAGCCGAGGGAGAGCACTGAGCAAACCAGTACAACGTGGAGACAGCAGTGGTACAGGAAGCTGTCTCTAGAGTCTGTGTACGATGATCAGCCTGCCCTCCCACAGGCTAACTTACGAACAAGGGGGTTAGAAATCCTGTGGAGAAAGCGGAGAACTGAGGACAGTTCATCAAAAGCCTTACAGACACACATTGCTGTCCCATCCCAGTTTATTGCCCCTTCGGTTCTTCCTCTGCAACCAGGAGTTTCGGTCGCAGGCAAGCAGAAGCCAGGTCAGCAGTAAGTGGTTAAGTTGTGCGCAGCTTAAGGCTAGATTTCACATGGTCTGTCCTAACAACTTCATTACATGTGACAGGGTACTGCACTTACTGGCACAAACCAAAGCTCCCATCATCTTGCTGTTTTTTTCCTACTTGTATTCTGTAAATAAAGCCTGCCCCATGTCTGTCTGTCTGTCTGTAAGTGCTCCTGACGCAAGGTAGGCAGAGTATCTCTTCCGATACGTGGCTCTAAGTGCTTTGCTCCGTGCTGGTACAGAATGTCCCAGCCATTCCTGACTCAGGACCTCAAAGAAATGTTATTTCCAGGATGACGATGAACACAGTCAGCCACAATCATTTCTGAATCACTCTAACTTTTAGAAAAACTTGATTTATTTCCGTTTAAACCTCTAACACTATGACTATCCTTGCATACACTGGAAATATTTTTTTCTGCACTCCCATTTTTTCAGTTCTGATTTTGTCTTTGTTTGAATGCTTGGTTGTTTTTATTGCCGGGGTTTTCCTTGGACTGTTAGAGTTCCTGTAAAAAAACAACCACCAACAACCAAACAACCAACCACACAGCAAGACCTGTTGCAAACTCTCTCAGCATCAAATATGCTGAAAAATCCAAAGTGAATATAGTGTTGAAATAAGCTCCAGTAAGAAATGTTCTTAAGTGCTCTACTGAGAATTGTATTGAGCATTTTAGATTGATTTTTAATGTGTTTTTTTCCAGCTGATTGAGGAAGGATACTGCTGAGACAGATAACAGCCTTAAATGCACATGCCTGGTTAACTTGACAGTTTGCAAACAGTGGAGTGACAAAGTTCATGAGCTGCACAAGGAGCCGTCTCAAGCCCTCAACAATGTCGGGAACTTGTAACTATAACTTGCTAACACCACCACAGCTCTAGGCCTCCCACCTTGCTAGCCGGCATCTCCGAGACACCAATATACCCACATGGACTGTACGGCTCCCTCACAATGCAGCTGATGATTTGGCATGCATCAGACCTGATGTGCCTGAGGAGTAGGATTAGCGCTTCCTCAAAACATCAGACTTAATGAGAGCGTGGGGTGGCTGGGCCAGCTGTGCCGGAGGTCCACCTGTCCCAGAGGCATCCAGCTTCCTGAGCACAGCCGTGTAACACGTGCTGTTCCCCACAGCCCCAAACTAGATGCCCTGTGCTCAGCTCTTGTACCATGGCACTGAGGTTCTAGGGAGGGCATCAGACTTTCCTTCAGGGAAAATAAGGGAGAACAACCCGATGCAGGGGTACATGGCAACAGAAACCATGAGCTGCAGCAGGCCCTGAGGCTACCTGCATGTGGATCTGAGGAGTAAGCGACATGGCTCAGATGGGAGGTGTCGCGGTCCCTAATGCAGGGAAGGGGAATAGCCTGATGGGATGGCGTCCATGTGGACAGAGCCTGGTTGAGGTAAAATGAGAGCAAGAAAGTTTTGTTTTCTCTGAGGCGCTGGCAGGAAGAACGCTTGAGCTGCAGCACAAAGGGACTGTTTCCCATTGCCTACTTGTTGCTTTTCTGGGAAAATAGGTTTTGCCCACTCTTTCTAAGCAAACAGGACCATGAAAAATAAAGACCTGAGCAGACAAGTCTATCAGTTTTATCCTCTTCACAGAAACAATCCAAAATGTCTCCAGTAAAAGGTACCAGCTCAGGCTAAAATTGGGCCACGTGGTGATTTGTGATTTATCCTTTTGCTTATTTTTCTCTGAGCAATGTACGCTCAAGGTTTTTCATCTTCATCCATATTGAAGGCTGATCTTTTATTTCTTTCCTATTGCTTTCATTCAGTGTTTGGGACAGCAAATTTATTTGGACAGAACTAGGTAAGCTTTGGTGTTTCTCAATGTGATTTTCAAGTGCATAGTATTGGTATTATAAGTTTTCTTTTCATCAGAAAAGCAGATTGGTCTTTCTTTTGTAATGTAAGCCTAAAAATTGACTGAGTGCCAATTTCTGGTTTTCTGTTACTGGGTTCCAGCTGCAGATGTGAATTTGCCAGAATGCAGCCTAAGTCCAGCCTGAGACCCTGCGGGCAGCAGAGGGAGAAGGTTTGATGCAGAGTTGTGTAATGCTTTTTGTACTTGCAAAAGGATCGGTCTGCCCGTGAAGGCCACTCTGAGGAGATTTCCAGCTTCCACAGTAAGGAACGGGTGAGGAGGGATAGAGGTATTCCTCTTAAACAAGTGAGAATGAACAGAAGAAGGATCAGGAAAAAGTAGGAAAGGCAGTCTGCAGAGGAAGAGCAATTTGAAGAAAAGAAGAACAAAATAAGAGGGAAAGCAGGATAGAATGGAAGATGAGATGGGGAGTCAGCAGTGAGCAGCAAATATATTGGAGTATAAAATGCATGGAATGCGTACCATGATAGGGATGGGACAAGGCATACGCAAAGCATTGAGTGACAAGGCAGGAAAGGGAGTCACTGTGCTTGTGTTTACTTCTGCCGTTGAGATCCTAAAAAGCTTATTTTGATTCTCTGTAGTGCAAAAAGATATCCAGTGGTGTTTGCAATTAGTTAGCAGGGCAAATAAAACAGTGGTCAAAACTCAAGAGTGCTGTATGTTAATGAGAAATAAGATATGAGCACAGATTGTCACTTTAAGGGGCTAATGTTAGTTGCAATCACCAGCATGACAAATAGTAAAGCATATCATAGTCTCAGCTCAGCTACCGAGAACAAGTGACTGAGGTTCCCTAAAGGGGGATTCAGACTGTGCTGGTTTTGTCACCAGACTCATCCATTGCCATTCATCTTATTACACGGCGTGTTCAAGGTTACAATTTGGATCCCTTAATGTTGTTACAACTCTGTACATCTAGTCAGTGAGCAAAAGAAAACAGACCTCATTACAAATTGTCATTATGTACTCATCTTACATATGCCAGCTCAGTCCAGCCTTGCTTCTCTGCCCCTTGACTCCATACAGCTGGGGAGAACACCTTAACACTCCAGCTTCCGCCTTTTTTCAGGCTAACTTGCACTCGATGTAAGATAGTTATGCACATGCAGGCAACATTTCCAAAAGGTTCATTTAAAAGCACAAATCTGCTCTTGCCTGGCAGACCAGGTACTAGTTAAGCTTGAGAAAAGGGGAAGAGCCTCTGCAATATGTCTGGCTTCTAAGACGCTGTTGCAATATTACAGTACTGACTTTTTCCCATAAGAGCGCTAAAAATAAGATGAAAAAGTCTAAGGGCATGAAAATCAAGTAAGACTGACTACCTCCTGCTGCTCTGTCCCAAAGTAAAACCTTTCATTTCTAGTTTGCCTTCTCATATTTTTTCCTCTATTTGCATGTTTATATCCATTTCCTCGTCTGCCCGAGAGCAAGTTGTTAAGAAGTTCTCGATTTTGACCTTTACAATTCCTCTCCACTCAGCACAAAGTGTGTTGCACAGATAACTGTCCTGGCTTGCTGCTTTCATCACAGCATCTATGCCTTGCACCCCTTCTGCAGTACATCAACGTAACTTCATTGTTCATGGCAAGGTACTTTATGACCCAGGCTTGCTCTGCATAGCATTTATTACACAGTTGATTTCTAATCCCATCCTCGCCCCACAAATGATGTCTATCTTGATCACTTACTGGAGATTTATTTTCCATATCAGTGATTATTTATAGAGCCTCCGCCTTAAAATTTGCATTGAGAAATGCCTTCAAAGTTATTTCCTTGTCTTCCTTCATGTTCCTCTTTATGATACTCCTCTTTTTTTTGTGATTTCTCAAAGCTTTTACCACATAAATCACTACTGTGCTGCAGTCACCATTTCACTCATTTGTGCTCTGGCTCACAGTATGTGGGTGGGGTTCTTACACCCCACCTATTTCACAGTATCCATCCAATAACCTTGCAGTTGTCCCTCACCTAATCAGCTCTCAAATCAAGCCTCTGGAAAATGGGTTCTTTTTTCCATCTAATTTTAACAGTGATGATGTGAAATGTGCAAACTTTGCAGTCAGTTGGAAAGAATGAACGTATTAACTGTCAGGCTCTAAAGCAACTTTCCTAAAACCATTCTTCTTGACCACATGTAAAGCAGTGACTCGTAATAACTAGTATGTATAAAGATGCATGAAACAATACACATTTGTATGAAAAATGTTTAGTATCTTCTTTCTTGTTACTTCCCATCAAGATAGAAGTTAATCCATCAGCATGCGAACAATCGAACGTCTGCAGTTACTGAGGACAGCAAGAATATTTCTCTACCTACAAGTTTAATTCTGATTTCCCTCTTGCTGAACAAGACTATATATTTTTCTGTCTTAGTATGCTCTGAGTGTTACTTCTTATTGAAAAGACCATAGTAATCATAGCCACAACCCTTAGAAAACAGTAATTGACATCTTCATGTGTAAGTGAACAGTATTTGTCACTCTTTGGATGCTAGTCTTGAGCTCAGGTAGTGTAAAGCAAAATCATTTCCACTTTTGAGACAGAAGGGTAAGCTTAGGTTAACTGAGCTGTGGGACTTGCAGGGTTTTGTCTCCTGACTGATTATCAGAGTAATGTTGAATTTGGTTCCATTTTGCTGAAGAAGAAACTGATACGCTCTCTCCAACAAACGTTTTTCTTATCTGACCTGTCCATTTACTCCCCAACTTTCTGTGCCAAGTTTGGGGTGTTTAAGCTTTCCTAATTGAAATTTAAATATGAATGCACATTCTTTTTCTTCCCTTCTTTTATCTTCATCAGGAACATACCTGAATACTAAACCAAATGACCTTTTCTACTAACAAAGCTGAAATGCTAACATTGTGCACTTTATGAATATATAGCAAGACTGGGAGGGCAGGAGCTTCAAAAGTCATCGGAAAGGGACAGGGTGGAGTTTGGGGATATCAGGAGAAATAGAAATGCCAAGTCTGTACTACACCTGGTGTCTGAAAACTCAAAAGACAGCTAAGCACTGTGCTATGAAAGATGTCCATACAGTGGCCATTGTAGGCATGATTTACAAAGTACAGAAAGCACCTCGAAAATGTAATTTGCAGGAAAGCAAGGCTGTATGATGTCACTATTTTTTAGAAAACAATAGAAACATACCTAAAGAGAAACTTGTATGGATGGAAAAGAAATCAAATCTCATGGAACAGGAGAAGGGAAACTTGTCCCCGCGTCACTTGGTCAGAGAGCTCTGCATAGCTCCACTTGCACCCGTATTGACTGGGAGAACACCAGAGAGACAGGACAGTGGCACAGAGAGGGGTTGGGGGGCAAAAAAAAGGAGATCATAAAGAAAGGGGTTGCTCTGACCTTGCACAGAAGACTAAGAGTGAAGGAGGAACATGAAAGAAAAATAAATCCTCAAATCAGCTATAGTATTAGGGTGATTAAAGAGAAACCTTTAAGTATCATATTGAATTCTTGAAGTCTAGTGTTAGCAGACTCCTCAGGAAAAACTGACTAGGAGGAAAGCACATATTTTTCATCTGAAATGATAGATGTAAATAGAACTGTATTTCTGAGAAACCATGCAAGGTATTTGAGAATCAAAATAAGTTTGTTAATCTCGGAGCATTCTGCAAAGCTGCAAGTGTCCATTCGGAGGCGGGTATCATCAGGTGCAGGATAAAAGGGGAGGAGTTCCCCTGCTATGTATTATTTGTGCCCTTCTGGCAAGGAGCCACCAGACAAGTGACAGCAGTCTCAAGAAAGCCCGTATTGTCACAAAGGAAATATAACAAGCCTTTGGTTTGTTGTGACCCAGAAGAGAACTGCTTGACCCTTATTGCTCAGGAGATCTGATAACAGCTGAATAAAACATGGGTTAAGCTGTTAGAATAAAACCTTCAGATGGAGTCTGTGATCCATGCAGATCTACCAAGGAGCTCAACCACATAGAGGTTTTTTCTAATTATCAGCACACAGCAGGTTCCCCACTTTGATACTAAACTAGTGCTAAACATGTCAGTATGGTAATAGGCCTACATTTACAGATCTTCCCGTTTGGCACCACAGGCCCTCTTGTCCACCACCTTTGTATTTGGTTGGTGATTTTTGTTGACCATTTAGGCTTGTTGACTAGCACTTTTGTTGTGTTTTTCACAGGGAAATCAGTGCTAAAGGCAAAACAGTCATTAAGACACAAAACAAAAATAAAATGACTGCAATAATAGCTCATAATTGGCTCCCAGACATCATCTGAGAGCCTGTATTTTCTGTTCCTCAATATTGCTGTACTTAAATGGACAATTTTAATATTAACTTTGCAACAGTTTATGATCACTATACTGGGCCTCAATGTTCTTCAGTTCAATGAACAGAGGAAAGGAGAGACTGGTAAACCAGTCCAAGGGGATACAGAAGAGAAGATCAAGTACCCAGTGTTTCAGGACAAAGAGCACAAGATAGAATAATAGGCAAAAAATCTAACTTAGACCATTCTCTTCCCCTTTCCCAAGTACCTGACAGAATTAGACTCCTGCTACTAAACTTTATCTTTAAAAGCTACCTAATGTGCCTGGTGATATTATTTGTTCTGTATAACCCTTATGTTTTAATCGCCTTGGTACTTCTAGAAAAAAAGTATTAAGAATATCCATCTGCAGAATGAAAGCTACTTAAAAATAGGAAACAACAGGTAAGACTTTTCAGGACAAACACGAATCAGTAATGACTAGTAATGACTAGTCCCATTACTGGGACTAGTGCTGGGACGAGTTTTAATAAGCATCTTTGTCAACGACCTGAAGAAGGGAACCCATACTAAAATCCCCAGGTTTGCAGATGGTACTAAGCTCTTTCCAGCAGTCCAGTGTTGTACCAAAGGCAAGTAACTCCAGAATGAACTCATGTGGGCAAAAAGGTGACAGATTCAAGGTAGAGAAATACGAAGTGATGCAAAAATAATCTAACGCATACCTCCATGATGCTGAACTTCTATCTAGCAGAAAAGCTATCTTGGAGTCCTCGTTGACAGGCCACAAAATAATTGACTAAATGAACAGTGGCAGCCAAGAAGGCCAATAAAACATTGAACGTAATCAGGAGGGGATCTAAAAATAAAACAAAGGGCATCATTTTGCTGCTGTATAAAACCAAGTCCTGTACTGTGTTCTGTGGATAATTCTGGTCTTCATATCTCAAGGGGAATGGAGTGGGGTTGGAGAAAGTGCAGAGAAGGGCAACTACAAGAATCAAGACTGTGAAGCCGCTGCTTTACTCAGAGAGATTTAGAAGGCTAGGCCTCTTTGAGGAGGAGGAGACTGACAAAAGGATGTGACTGAGGTTTAAAAGATCTTGAAGGTGGAAGGTAAATGGAACACAGAACTCACAGGATGTCTCACCTAATCTTACCTTTAACAACCTTAATAAAACAGTTTGGGATGCTGGGGCAGTGTCAGGGGCATGTATCACTGAAAGTGCTGCAGCTTGCATACCCTCCTTAAATAGCATTGACTTTTTCTAGCATTGCAGGCAGAATATCAGCCTGGATGGCGTTTTGGTCTGACCTGCCAGGACAATGCTTGTGTTTGAGATCTCTGTCCCCAGGGCTGCATAATGCAGCCTCCTCCAGTTTCCCCTAGCAAGCACACAACTGTTGAAGGAAAAGGAAACAAACTCTGCCTGCAGCTCCCCTATAAATCTTCCCCCAATTACCACATGTTCACGTAATTCCTAATCTGCATAATACACTGATTAACTGATTGTAATTGTTTGGGGTTTGTTCTCTTTTTTGGTTGAGAATATTATAATGCACAATATAACAGACCATATGTGCTATGAAGACATGGATTTTCTCACCCTTTCTGTGTCCAGAATTAGACAGCAGAATGAAGGTTTTGCATTTGGTGCTTGCTGTATAGGGAGACAAAACCTTTCTCTTTTTTATGTGGTCCCACATACAGACCTTAACCACAAACATTCATATGAGATTAATAGCCACGTGGATAAAATCTTTCCTCTAGTGAACAAATGATGCTGTTAGAATCATAGAGAGAAGCCTACTGTTACCTTTATTTTCACATTTGAAGAACCATTAACTTCTGATGTGACTACCAGAGCTTATATTTAATGAGGAACTGACAACTGCATTCAGGCTATTGAGCTGAAATATTTTCACCAACTGAGTTAAATGAACAACCAGAAAATCCTTACTGTCCTTCTTACTCATTAAACAGTAATGGTACTTACCTGAGGTAACATACTGTCGCAAACTGATCTTATGTTCATCAATATGTGATCCCTGTGCCACAGCTTCCCCTATGTAAAATGGGGACAATAACAGTAAGAACTTGGCTATAAAAGTAATATTTTCTTCCGTGATGGTAAAGTTGAGATAAGCAATGATTGTACTCTTAAAGCACTCAGATGCTTTGCTCAAGTTGTTCAGTAGCTTCCCTGTGTGTGAATACACATGGAAACAGATATATAGATCATAGTTTGGCTCATCAATTTCAAAAAGTTCTGCAAGAGCCCTGAGCTAATTTCATCAGAAAGCTATTAATGGGGAATAGATAAGGTACCCAAAAGGTTGTCTGTATGAGAGTGTATTAGACCATGGTCTTATTTCCTTGATAAATGGAACAACTAAGAAGTAAAGGAAATCTTCCTAACTCCTACTCACTTTATCAATGAAGACTTAATTGCATTCTCTCACTTGAACTGATGCACATACAAAGAAACCCATTAACACAGTTTTGATAGGATAAAACTGGTGCAAAGGAGGAATTAACCTCCATCCCCTAAGTCCAAGAAAGATGCAGGCCTTGGAGAGTTATCTTATGATTTAACCTTTTTAGAGAATGTGTTCAGTCTTTCTAAGGATACCATTTTTTAGTATTGATATTGTTATTATTAAGATTTATTATTATGATAAAAACCAAACAGGGAATACAATGGAGAAAAGAACTGATAGCAAATTTTTGGACAGCTGAAAGGGATGGCTGTGAGGTGACACTGTCAGCCTGGCTAGTACCACAGAACAATAAAGGGAGAGATTTTTAGCTAAAATAAAGGGCTATTGACTCTAGGCAAAAGAGAACAAATGTCAGAGGAAGACAATACTTGGAACAACAGGCTCCAAACGTGCTAAAGTTTACAAACAAAGGTTAAACATTTCTTCTCCTTATTAATTTAAAGAGAAAAAGATTTGTGATCTAATTAAATGTGAGCTTGTGGCATCTTCTCCATCCAACTCTGCCTTGTATTTTTAAAATGTATACATTTTTATTTCCAAGTAAAAAGCATACATTAATCTTTCGGTACGGTGACAGCAAACATCACACATGCTTACAGATGAAAGACACCATATATGAATAAGGGTATAGTTTTTTGAGTCTGAGCCATCAAACAGGGAGTTTTACCTAATTTTTATTTTTACCACGTATAACACACCATTATAACATTCTTTCGAGCTTCTCTGTGTTTGCTGCAATAGATATGAGCCTGTGCCTAGACCATCCCAGACAGAGGCACACATGACCTGTCCCTAAAAACCTCAACCAGGTTTCTAAAAACCTTAGCCTACTTCAGTGCTTTGCCAGCCTCGTCACAGAGCGATGAGGAGGTGGAAAGGCCCTAGATATCGATGCAATGAGCAAACTACAGCAAAGAAAAGATGTGAGCCTCTCATCTCCAAAGTGTCTGTGAATGCTTGTTCCAGGACATTGTAACTTCCTGCTGGGACAACTACATGCAATGGAAAATGGGTCTGATACAGTATTTGCTGCCTTCCATACTACAGATACGGAAAGAAGATCCTGTGTGGCTACCATATACGCGAGATGCAAAGCCCCTAAAATCTGACCAATAAATATAGTATCTGCGTACCCATCCAGGAATACGCCACCAGAGCAATAATGATTACAGTTGGGACTTTGGTGAAAGCAGCTAAGATCTGGACTTCTGAATGTAATCCAAAATTAAGGTCTACCACAGCACATTGAAGCTCCTCTGGCACCATCCTTCTCTGGTAAGCTAAGTTTGCTTTTTTGATCTCTTGGTTTCTCTGTGCTTGCAACAGGAAAACATGACTATAGTTTAGATACTCCAGTGGCTTGTTTTATGTTCACAAGGCAAGAGCAGCTCTGGTTTTCACTCCAGCTCCTCTGCAGCCATGAGTTTAGCACCAGAGCATATAGAAATGGACATAAAATCTCTCACAGTTTCTTTCAGACAAAAGGAAAATAACAAATTTCCCTCCCTTGCAATGGCTTAATTGTCAGAAAAAAAAAAAAGAAAAAGGAAGCAGGGTAAATAGTATTCATCGTTTATCCTCATGAAGGCAAGGAGTTTCCAAGGCAAGCTAGGTGAATTAAGCCCTGGAGAAAGGCAGGTATTACATTGCCAGCTGTCTCCTTGCCTTACTCTCTCCTGACTCATAAAGCAAGTATTCTGTTTCCCTTTAGGATCTGACAGCCAGGTAGGTAATACGGGTCACTGCCTCGCTACAAAGCAGGAGAGAACGAGAGAGCACACCATCTGCGGAAATGCCCCGTGTAGACCAAGCATGTTGTGTCTGGGAAGATGGGTGGTCAGGGGAGACCGGCACACTGCTAATGCCAGCAAGGCTGCACCTATGAGTGGTGACAGTGGTGAGCCAGTGCCTCCTCCTCTGGGTAAAACTCAGGCAGAGAATTTCCATTTTATGGGGAAATTTAGAAATATTTTCAGTTTGGGCAAACCAGTTTGATCAAACCTCTACTGCTATGAAACATCGAAGGAAAATGTTCCAGCTGGCACCGACAAGCTTTTCGCTTTGTCAGGCTACTTGTCTGTCTATGCCAGGTTCCCAGCACACAAACTTTAGTGGGAGGGCAAGCCCTCAGGAGGCTGCCTCTCGTCCCCTCTCGCAGAGCTAACTCACACTATATGTATCTGATATTGAGGTAGAACTGACCTGGTGGGGACTTGCGCTCAGAATCTGTCACATGCTGTGGGGTAGCAGGTTTGCAAGCAATGTTTTGAGAAAACACGCAAAAGTCTCACAGGAAATCTGAATTTCAGGAGGCAGATAAAATTCTTGTAATAATCAAAATCATGCAAACAGGTGAGTTTCAAAGAGGAAAGTTGAGGCTGACATTAATACAATGTTGTAGTTTGGTTTGTGAATCAGTCAGTTTGAAAAGGACATAGTCCTGGAGGGGATATTTTTGGTGTATCTGAGCTTAGACCTTCAGATATTAGGGATTGCCCAGCATGTACACCTCTTATTCTAGTTCCTCCTCATTTAACCCCTGTTCCTACCACTGGCCCATAAGAATTCTTCTTTGGATTAGATGTGAGTGAGTGACTCACGGTAAACTATGCATTCAGCAGGAGTAGAGAATTTTTTGTTTTGTATCCACAAATAATTTGATTTTTACTTACTTGGTTGCTATGCCAAACAATTTAATGTATGTTTTCTGAAACAAAATGTCAGCCTGTGGCATGATTGCAAACTGTTCAATAGATGTATCTCACCTGTGTTCATTATTCTTGCAAATCTGTGTTCAAACACTGGCTGACCTCAATGACTGATGCAAGCACTCAACATCATGAATTACCTGTGCTTCCAATTAAGCCTTTTCTGTAGCTAACTGTCCCAGGTAAACTGGGACATATACATTCCGCATGTATATTTAAATGAATATATAACAGTACAGACAAAAATGTTTGGGGGAAAAAAAAAAAAAGGCAGACTAGAGATGTTGTGAGCCCAGTGGAAACCACTGACAAGCAAGGGAGAACACTTTCTCTCCAGCTGTGGCAGGCACACAGAAGAGATTTACATCTATGAATCTCAGTCTTCTAGACTGAAGATTGACCTAGTCTTGGATATTAAAAAGACTCTGTTAAATTCTGAATTTTGTTGGCAACTTGCTCCCTCAGCTAAAATCTATGGCAAAGGGACCATAGCATTTAGAAGGGTCAAAACGCTGCCCCTTGTATGGAAACCCAACCACATTTCACAGGAACCAGCTCCCCTGTCCAAGTTCTTAAGGTGGGTTTGATTGACAGAGACCAGATGAGGATTTTTTTTCTCCAGTGTTCTTCATTTTTAACCTGAGACACAGATTCATCAGTTGCAACAAGTGGTTAGAAAAGCAATTCATATATTTTTATCTTTCTAATTTCAATATGTTTTTTTCCTTCTAGATCAGTTCCTTAAGCCCCATGGTAATCTGTGGCAGAGACGAAAACAAGAAACGACTCTGCAACTACAAAATTAAATTCTCTATTCCTACACATCTTCAAATGACATCAGTCCCATGGGGTTTTTTCCCCCCAAAGGACTTCTTCCTGTGCTTCATCACAGCATTGTGGTCACTATGGGCAGCATGTCTAGGCTCAGCTGGTTTTCTGAATTCCCTAGGAAAACAGGTATTTCCGGAGGGCAATTCAGCCATCACTTTTGGCTGGATAAGAGGAATCCCATCAAAAGAGTTTAGAAAGAGACCTACCATGGCTCACAGCACAGCCAAGTCAGCCAGGCAAAGACAGGATGAACAGAGCACAGTAGGAGCAAAACTAACAGCACAGAGTCCATAGGCATTTATGGTTATAGCCATTGTAAAATATTTGGCTGGGAATTAATTATTTGTGCAAACAAGGTGAGCTTCAAAAAAACGCAGCAACCCATGGTTTTAGGGTATAAAGATGCTGGCACCATGTTTTACTTTACTTGGTGCTGCCTTTGCAACGTTTTTTGTTTCTTCAGAACTTAGTGCTGTTTTCCAAGAAGGTACCTTGCCTGGAAAGCCTGGATCTCAGCAGTGTTAGGATGCGGAGCAGGGGGGAGAAAATGCATAGCAAAATTTATGTTAAATGTTGAGTCCCAAGAACAGAATGGTAGTAGAAGGTTCAAATATAGATTTTCAGTGAAAATGAAATTTTGCTGAAATCTGACAGCAAATTTCAGGGTTGCTGTTGAACAGGGGTGAAGAGGGCAGAAGACAGTGCAATACCACAAGCTCTATTCCCTTAGGAAATTAAGCAAGCAATATACTTCAAATTCTCCACTAAGCAATTTGTATGGGGGAAAAAATGGAAATCTCTTGTCTCAAGCATTCTTTGTAAAACATGTCAAATAAGAATATCCTGATGTCTCAAAAGTGGCTAAGACAATGTTCAGAAAGAAGGAAATTTGAATGTGATACCACTGAAGGCAAAAGAATGGCAAAATGGAATTTTTCCAAAACTACAGCATGAATTTTCAACTTTGTATGATAAAATTACTTGTCTGCAGTTAAGTGGCACTGTACAACCACTATTGTATATTGCATTTAAATAACATTTTTTCTAAGACCAGGTGGTTAAGTAGCATGCTTCACAAGTACTACATTCTAGTGACCTGGAAAAGTTGTTACTTTCAATCTTCATTTTCATTTACTTAAAAAATAATAATGAAAGAACAGGATGCTTGCGGCAAACTCAGGTTAATAGCTATGAATTATGCTCTGGAGTATTGACCCTTTCAAGTCAGTTATTGACTCCTATAAAACAGCCTACACCTAATTATTTTTTACCTTACTGTAGAAAGTGTATATGAAATAACCACATGCATATAAGGTCAAATCCTGAAATTTGTGTTCAGCTTTCAGTTCTACATTTAATGAAGTAACGTTCCCGCTGAAGTACAGCTAGAGAGCAATGGAAAGCTCTCTTCTGTCCCTTGAAGCTTTTACACACACAGAGACACACACACACAGACACACACACACAGACACAGTTTATCCAGTAGTGTGGTGTCCAAGGCACTCTGCATGCTGTGGAAGGTCCAGCAGAGCAGGGGCCTGAATTTCATTTTCACAGATAACTGTGCTGATCCCTGGGCTACGGGTCAGTTCATGATATGTTTATGTTAATCACACTGATTTTAACCTGGAATGTCATCTGGGACACGAGGAACTTTCCCAAGGAAATTTTTCACAACTGGTACATTCCTTCCAAAAGTCTCATGTCTGAGAAATTCATGTCTTGTAACACAGGGAAAAAATATAACCCAATTCCCAAGCCATTCTGTGATTTGTATTACAGAGATTGAGAACTGCTGACATTGGGATGTGGCTGTACAAAGAGTGAGAGCGGGATTCATTTGCTCAAACTGACATATCGACAAAGCAAACATTGAATTAGCCACCCTCCAGTCCCCTTATCACCACCAGAGAGAAACAAGCACTTGTACGTTGAGACTCATCCCATCCTATCACGCACAGCTAAAATAGATCAGATGACTCAAATCCCAAACGTGCCATTTTCACTCTATTACTTCAAGGGACCTTAGTGGTAACCAGCTGAGGTGTACATTTCTGCAGCAAGGTGGGGTGAATCCCCGTCATAGGGCCCTTTCCCTGAAGGGATAAGGTCATGGAGAAGGGAAGTCACGCCTGTTGTCACGCTACAGATCCATCGTCAAGGTGGTGGCAGAAGCCAGGCTGCACCCATATTTCCTGAGCCACTGGGCTGTACGGCCACCCGGTCAGACTGCAATTCCCTCTGGGAATTTGCGGCAATGTTGATGGGTATTTGCTGGTCATGGAAAAAATGTTCACTTCATATGTAACCAAATTACTTGAGTGTCTATTGCCCCACGTACTAGGCAGTCTGGTTACTTGAAATATCTTACAGCTGATAGAGACCTCAGCCTGGCTTTTGGACCCAGAAACCCTCATCGGCGAGTACTCAGCAACAGATGTATCATAAAATGCAACAGTTTCTTTTAAGATACTGATTTAATTAGAACTAAGTGACATTCAGCACAATGCACATTTATATCTTGATCATCAAAAATAGCACCCACACAATAATACAGCTGTTGTTTTTAACCTCTTCCATTCAGACGTATTTCTCAAATGTGTCCATTTGTTATAATGAAGTATTGTCTTGGCAGCTGTGTTTCTTTTGTGATTAGTTTGGTCTGCTTCAAGCTCCATGAATTTGCTTTACGTTACCAGGACTATCCTCCATCTCTTTTAGCTTGTGCTCAAGGAACTAGGGTTCATTTGTCTGTCTCAAACTCCTGACGCCTTTCCCAGCTCACTACATCAGTCTTTTCAAAATGTTTCAATAGTTGGAGGGTTTTGAAATCTTTATTGAAGCTTGACTCAGGTCTTACTGGATTTGGGGTGAATCAAAGGGAGAGAGCCAAATCAAAACCATAATGTATGACTTATCTGTGAACAGAGCCACCAGGAAAACCTCTGCTCAGGAGGGTTGGCTGGTGCTCAACTGCTCATCTGCTGTCGTGCCCCTGCAGGGAGCTCAGCTTACACTTCCTGATGGGCACACATGATGCCCATATCTCTCTTCGCCCTACTACCAAACTGGTACAGTTGTTTTCCTGTCCTACATGTCTCTAAGACTGTCTGCAAAGGGGTGGAGGTTTCTTAAAATCTTCTTACATAGGGAGTTGGGAAGAAACAGGTTGGAGGGACCATTTTGGGATTCAGCCTTCTGGGACTAATGTCACAGCATCCCTTTGAACACATACGCTGACTGAGGGACCATCCGAGTCACACGTGGCTGCTTCTGAGCTGCAGTCTTCCCAGCAGCAGAGCAACTCTCACTGTACTGAAACTAGCAATTCATGGATGCAAAGTGAACGTCAGTTTGGATTTAGAGCTCCCTCTGAACTTCATTGGACTTGAATATTTACTTAAAGGGTTCCCATTTTCATTCTTTTCTGCATCATTAGCTTTCTCTTTCAGCTCCAGTGGAAATCATATGGCCTCTTTTTGAATGAATTGACTCTGAGTGGCCAATTCATTACTGCACTGTAGGGAAAAATTATCACAGAAACTCTCTGCCAAGCGTCCTGATAGCCAGCTGATGCAGAATAGTCAGCATCAGTGGAGCGATCATTCTTTGATATCTGTCAGATTGCGTCTATCACTAAGATTAGTTATTTGAATAAGTGCTGGCAGCATCTGTAACCTCTTCAGAGCACAATACCACAAATTTGTTGACAAAGATGTACAAACCAACACACCACATTCTTTTTTTCTTGTTCTTATTTATTTATTTATTGGCAATATATTTTAAGATTTATATTGTGAGTATAAGAGCACTTGTACAGGTCCATCTACTCCATTGTCTCGTCTGTACTGCAGACTAGTATCAAAAGCTTTAGGAAATCACATAAGAAGGAGAGGAGATATATTGTGCTTTTTCTCCTCACGCATCCTCCCAGCAACTTGTGACTTAGGGATGTCCTGAGCTCATGACTATGTGTGTATTTAATCGGAGCTGGTGGATTTTCACACCTTGTATAATCTTCTTTTAACTCATTTATGGTTTTTGCCTCCACATATCTGGTAATGGTTCATTTCACTACTTAATTATGCATTTGGTGAAAAAATACTCCTTTGCCTACAGTTGCCTGATAATCCCACTGGGTACCTTTTAGAGTTTGTATTATGAGAAACAATAAATGAATCCTCTTTAATCACTTCTGCGTCCTAACATTTATTTTATGATCCACTGTCTTATACCCCCTCAGATGTTTCTTTTCTACCCTAGCCTTTTTAATGTCTTCACAGAGAGACTGACTTGGGCTATTTCAGGTTGTTGGAATCTTCATTTCCCTTCCCTGCAGCTTCTTTTTTTTCTACTGCATACTGAGAGTTAAGACCAAAATTGTATTCAATATTCAAAATGTAGGCACACCATGGATTTATACACAGCATAATAAGGTTTTCTAGTTTGTTCTCTACTCTTTTCATAATAATTCCTAACATCCTATTTGGGTTTTTTTGACCACTGCCAAGACAGAACTATTCTTTACAAAGAATGAACAGGGACAATCTCTGTTGTGAATGATAATGACTAATTTTGAGCTCATAACTGTGTCAATATAGTTAAAGTTGGTTTTCCTTATGTGTCTTACTTTGCATCCTATCAACACTGAATTTCATTTTACTACCCACTTTCTCAATAATGTAAAACCCTCTAAGAGTCAGACTTCCTTTTTTCCTGTCTAATTTCTGATCTGCAGCAAACCTTGTCACCTTAATATTCATCCTTCTTTCCATATAACCTGTAAGTACAAATTTCTTTTGTACTCCATCAGTAACCTTTCCATTTTAAAGACTGACTTTTTATTCTTAACCTTTAGTTCCTGTCCTTGAATGTTATCTAGTCTTGTTTGTTTATTATTATTCCTTCTAGAATTTCTTCTAAGACTTCTTCAGCCACTCTACTTTGAGATAGCACTTCTGATCCAAGAGAGAAATTTCTTTTCTACTCCTTTTGCAAGAAATTTAAAAGCTTAACATCTGTTCTTTTGATGTCAGTTGTGACAATATATTATACATTGTATTGTTTGTCAATTAAATATTTGAATATCTTTAATCACAACAGAGTCTTTCCCTAGGAATATAAAAAAATTTACCATAGCAATCAAAGGGCAACACTTGCCTCAGTTTTATCAAATTTGTACTTCAGCCCAGAAGCTTAAGTGACCCAAGGAGGATGCCAGCTCCTCAGATTTAACTAGGTTGAAGCAGTTTGAGATCTGTTTAATTGATAGAGTCTAAAGTATATGAAGCCACTGCTCATTTTTCTCAGTGAAAGTTTTGTAACTGGAGTCCATATTGCTTGTGAGCATCAGATTGATGTGAAAACAAAAGTCATGTGGGAGAATGATATGGGTTATTGACTGCTCTGCAGGGAATATAAAGGCAGAAAGGAGTGCATTAGTGTTTGCATACAGCTGAGCTAAACAAGGATGCCAAATGCTCCCGCTAAAAAGTATTTGAGCCATGACCTCTAACTAGCAATTTTCATTTTAGCCAACAGACTGTTTTTCAGTTTAACACAGACCACTGCTAAGAGCAAGCATTATTTCTTTCCTGCTTAAATAACTTACAAGTTATTTAAACACCTGAAAACAGTTGGGCTGCTGGAGAAGAGCATTGAGGGAAAAAAGTATCTGGCAAAAAGGTGTGTGAAACAGCTGCTTTCAGTACTTTGAAACTGAAAAGCAGAGTTACCTCTATGTGGGATTTTCCTCCTCCTGTAAAAGCCCTATAAAGTATGGCAAGGTTGCTCAGTTCATTGTCAAAGGTACAACACAACTGCCCAAGGGCAGATATAAGTACCGATCTTTCATGAAGAGACGTCAGGGACAAAGCTTGGGGCTTAGAAGCACATTTTGGAAAAAGATGAGTTTATTTGCTTCATCTCCTTTCATATTTTCTTATTGCTGGGAAGAACAGATGCGTTTATTTTACCTAAAATTAGAAAAGGCAGAAAGCTTGAACGCTGTAACAGTGACTTCATGGAGGGCCACAGTTCACACCAGGTCTAAACAAGAAAAATAGCACCAGAGGAACACGTTTGGGGTTGGTTTTTGCCTCCTCCCAACTGGTTTGGAGAAAGACAACTGTATTTCTAAGGAAATAGGACAAAAGCCACAGGGCCTGGAAAAAGGGGGAAGTGGGACTGGAAGTATGCCTGGTTTTGAGAGCAGCCTGCCACCTCAAACATAAAGTGGGGAGTGAAGGAAGCAAGAGACATCACACCTGTTAGAGGAACTTAGTGTGGTTCTTTAAACACCCTGTGAAGACCATAACCTTGGCAGATCATCTCTTCTTCCCCAGAGTGTTTACAGGATCACCTGGAAAACGTTTACCAGGAATCTTACTGACAGAGCTGGAGATGGCAGGAGGGGAGGGAGGGAGAAGGATACTTCTCGCTTTTTTCATGAGCAAGGGATCCTTGTTGCATATTAGATAGGCAGAAGATGATTTGAATAACTTCAGGGATGTTGGTTTGGTTTTCTCCCAACAGCTGTGAAATCTAACTTCATCTCTCCGTGGGTTTACTGATGAGGGACTGCCTTGTTAGCAGCTTTAGACAATTGTTGTGTTACAGGAAATATGTAATACCAAACCTGATTCTGTCCTTGGCAGGTTTCTGTCACTGCATCCAAGTCCATGTTCCCAGTGTGACTCCAGAAATTACCAAGGACAAGTGGAAAAAGATCACAAACCTTCACAATTACTTCAACATCCTTTTTTTTTTTTAAAGATTATTTTAGTGACATTTGCCTTAATTTTGCCCTTAACTTTGATGCTAGTGTCTCCCAGTGGAGACATGTTCTTATGTACATGAGTTACATGCAGGAGCATCAAATTAGATTACTTGTTTGAGAGCTGTGTTACACATGTCAGGGGGACAGGAGTCACCTCACTGAACTTGTCCTGGGGAGCCCCAGCTTTATTTCCTGACTCTGTTTCCTTGTATGGTTTATTTGAATACCAGACTCGCTGTTAACATGTTCTCTGTCAGTAGAGAATGAGGGAAGAAAAAGGGGAAAATTACCTCCACATCACCAGCTGATCTGAAGATGCTCAAGCACAAACATGAAAATCAGGTTGAAACTTTGCCACTGGACAGCATGTATTTTTTAATTCATTATAACTAAATATATATGTAACTAAATATGTATATATATATAAAACTAGGTATAATATAATATATAGTATAGTATTTTAATATATACTATAATATATATTATAACATAGTATTTTTATATATACTACGTATTATATGACTATTACAATTACCAACACTGGATCTCAGGGCTGATGGCAGGAAGCAAGAAAAGTTGTGTAGGCTGGTCTGGTGATAAGGACAGATTTTTTCTCTCAGCCCCAGAACAGTGACTAGTCTGATGCTCTCACCAGATTTGGCCATACTCTAATCTTGAGCTTTTCTTCACTTAACAGCAACCGACAACACTTGCTTCCTAGGTAGGGTGTAATTAGTGATACCAGGAGGTCTTCTCGCCTGTGTAGAGCACAAAAGGTTATGTTACGGGTCTTGTCCAGGCATCACCCGCATCCCCAGCTCCTCTCTTGCACAGGAAGGCTGAGCATCCATGAGATGTGGGAGAAACACAGCAGGGACCGGGGCTTAAGGTGGTCTTCTCCTAACCTCCTCTTCCCCACACACACATAGACAACTAGTGCAAATGTGTGCCTGAAGACATGAAGGAGACACATTAGTCTTGTTTTTCTAAATGTTTCTTCATTTTGGAAAGCATGTTTTGATATGTAATAACACTGATAACAGAAAACTTGTACAATGAACATAATTACAAAAAACAAGTGAGTGAAAACTTAAACAATGGAGAAGTTTTGTAATAGATGTCATAAAACTTGTGAAGTTTGTGCATTGGTGACAACATCAGAGACTTGACTGTATTTTGACCAAAGGGAGATAGGGCAATGAAAGCGTTATGCACACAAGTAAATGTCTCACAGGTTGCTGGAGGGCTGCCGGCAAAAGGAGAGAAGCCAAACCTGACACTCCTGATACCCGTAAGGTACCAGGTAATGGGCCCAGGGAAACACTCTGCAGGTCTGCGCTTCTCTCGGTTTATGACCTATAAAGAAATAATGAGGGACACATCCGTTACGTTTCTAAAATATGCTGTGCTCATGGCGAGGATGTTCCAGCCATCTATGGACTGACTTACTGATAAAAAGGAATTAACATGTCAAACAAAACCATTCTTCTTTGGCCTCAGATTTATTTTGTTATAAAGATCAAGACCTAATAACTCATCTCTGGCAAATTTCACTCTTCTAACGTTGTCATCTGTTTTATGTGGATGAGTTTTTGGTCTGGGAAAGTACATGAAAACCAGAAAGTAATTTCACAGAGTTCTATGGAAGTGTAGATTTGTTGAGTGGACATTAGATGCTAGAAAATAAAGTTTATGACACTTTTTGTGGAGTCTGGTATTTGTTATTTAGCAGATTTATGAACCAAAAAATGTTTCCACAAAGCTCAGACCACAGCCGTAGCTATAGTAATAAACTTAATGACTTTTTTTTTTTTTTTTTTTTTTTTTTTTACTTTGGGTTGTAGTGTAGAGTGTCCCTCTGGCAGAAAAGTAATCAACTATATTATAGATGTGACACTTGGATATAGTGAAATGCTTTGAAACATAAAAATATAAATATGCCCCATGACTGGACACGATAATTCGTTTCACAGTCAATATAAACACAGTTTGTTCTTCTTATCTATCCTAACTGTACATAAGAAAATACCATAGCACAAAACTTTTTGAGTTTGTGAATAATATTTTTCCGTAGAAAAATGCTGCCATGAAAACAAGCTTTTCAGCAGGAAGGTGGAATTACCAATTCGGATAACATTACAGAATTATGAAAATGCTGACATATTTCATCATTGTCTGAATTAGGTGTTTTAATTTCATTCAGAAGGTTTGGATTTAAAATGTGAATTTACTATTCTAAATCAAAAACAAAATCTCTGGTATCAAATTATTTCAATGACTAATCATTTGAACATTTCTGTGAAAAGAAAAGGATAGATTGTCTGTTCTTCAGAAGTACCATAATTTGGTTTTTCCTCTATTTTGGACAGAAATAATCAATTCTTACATTGTTTGGGTTTTTAATCTTATATTTGACAAGCCTGGCATAAAAATATATCCTGTCCAACTTCAGGGAAAGCCAACCGAGCCACTCTGAAATGTGTGGGCTACCTGACTGTTACCAGGACAATATGCTTTAAAAGGTGTATCTCCCAGATCATAACAAGTTCAGGTTACCCAGAATTTGTAAATATTCCCAAGGAGATTCCTTGAATACAGATGCAAACCCAACCTCCACTGAAACTTGTAACTTTTGGAGAGGTCTAGAAACAACTTTGTAAATTGAGATCAGTATCCTGGTTTCATGCCCTGCATCTAAAACAAGTGCAGGTAAAGAAACCATGTGAGTGGCATGGTGGTAGGGTTTCACAGAATCACAGGGGTTGGAAGGGACCTTCGGAGATCATCTAGTCCAACCCCTCTGCCAAAGCATGTTCACCTGGAGCAGGTTGAACAGGAATGCATCCAGGCGGGTTTTGAACATCTCCAGAGAAGGAGACTCCACAACCTCTCTGGGCAACATGTTCCAGTGCTCTGCCACCCTCAAAGCAAAGACATTTTTCTTCATATTGAGATGGAATTTCCTGTGTTCCAGCTTGTGCCTGTTGCCCCTTGTCCTGTCACTGGGCACCATTGAAAAGAATCTGGCCCTGTCCTCTTGACACACACCCTTTAGATATGTATAAGCATTGATGAGATCCCCCCTCAGCCTTCTCTTCTCCAGACTGAACAGACCCAGGGGTCTCAGCCTTTCCTCATAAGGGAGGTGTTCCATTCCCGTGTTCATCTTTGTAGCCCTCTGCTGGACTCTGTCCAGTAGTTCCCTGTCCTTCTTGAACTGAGGGGCCCAGAACTGGACACAGTTCTCCAGGTGCGGCCTCACCAGGACAGAGTACAGGAGGAGGATAACCTCCCATGACCTGCTTGCCACACACCCCTTGATGCACCTCAGGATGCCATTGGCCTTCTTGGCCACAAGGGCACATTGCTGGCTCATGGTCATCCTGTTGTCCACCAGGACTCCCAGGTCCCTTTCCACAGAGCTGCTTTCCAGCAGCTCAGCCCCTAACCTGTACTGGTGCATGGGGTTATTCCTCCCCAGGTGCAGGACCTTACGCTTGCCCTTGTTGAACTTCATGAGGTTTCTCTCTGCCCAACTCTCCAGCCTGTCCAGGTCTCGCTGTATGGCGGCACAGCCTTCTGATACGTCAGCCACCCCTCCCAGTTTTGTATCATCAGCAAACTTGCTGAGGGTACACTCTGTCCCTTTATCCAGGTCATTGATGAATACGTTGAACAAGACTGGTCCCAGTACTGACCCCTGGGGAGCACCTATGAATTAGAAGCTCATCATAGGATGTTTAATGGAGAGAATTCACTGGGAGATCAGTTCATGGCATAGGTTAGTGATGAGCCAGCAGGTCAGCGAGCCCAGGCTTAACCTTCTGCTAAGCAGCAGAAGTGAACTGAAGGCAAATATTTTCTGAAATTCAAGAAATTCTGATTAGTGTGGTGGTTCTTTTCTTCCTGTTCTCTTTTATGGCTTAATACCAAATCAGAGGCTTTGCAGCAGCGCTAGAGCTACCCCGAGCTAGCCAAAGGGTTTACTTCCAGGGGGAAAAAGCCTGTATTCTTAGAGCAAGGGGTGGCCACCATTGTGGCCTCTGGGCAGGTGCTAGAAATCATTAGCCTGGGTGTGCACCACCCAGGCTTCAGTGACTCTGTAAGGATGCTGCAAAGGCCATCCTCCCTTGAGGAGACCGCGTGCAACGTGAAAGTAGTGTTCCTAGGG
The DNA here is from genome assembly GCA_008921705.1 of Burhinus oedicnemus. Lineage (NCBI taxonomy): Eukaryota > Metazoa > Chordata > Aves > Charadriiformes > Burhinidae > Burhinus > Burhinus oedicnemus. Next base: position 361,771 of record VFFE01006995.1, on the reverse strand, counting down.
AGTCGTTAAGGAAAAAGTCTTCATTGACATTTATGACTAGGATAAATCTATAGTACGGACACAGACAAACCGAAGAAGATTTAAGAGAAAAACTTGCAAAGAGAAAGCAAGAAGGATACAGAGCAAGATCTCTGTGTCCCGAGTGCCGTGAGTGCTTGACCAACTCAGGGCAGAAGCGCTGGGGCCAAAGGGTCCCTGGCTGCTGCCCTTCAGCCCAAGCCCCACCGAACAGCCATCTCCACAGACCCCTGGCTCGCTGCTGGCCTCATTGCTATGGAGCTCACACCCTGCCGTAGGCAGTGTCAGTCTGCCAGGCCCTGCAGGGAGCCGTTTGTTTGCTTTTTAAATACCCATCGTCTCAAACACAAGTATTGTTTCCTTTGGCTTCCAGACTCCCAAAATGCGCTCGTGCGACAAAGCTCCTCCATAAATTCACCTCCTGATGTACAGTGTGCCGTAAGAATACTTTTGATAGCTAACTTTTGGCATTAGGTCAACAGCCGAAGTCTTTCACAGAAATAAGAAATTGAGCAGGGGAGCTCTGTGTGGCTCCAAACTGCAACTTAGAGCCCGTGAGCCGAGACTGAGGAAGCGGGGAGGAAGGAGCAGCCTCTGATAGCAGGTCCCTGCGGGCGCAGGACTGAAGGTGACCCCACTGAGGCGTTTCTGGGCTTGTACCTCATACAAGCTCCATACCCTCCCTGCTCCTTGGCTCAGCCCGAGGCACGGTGATGAGCTAAAGCACATGTGAAACGTAGCTGAATGAGCTGATGCTAAACAGTACGAAATGTCAGTTCTCAGCAAGGATAATAACACTGCTGGGACGTAAATCATCTGTTGGGACACAGCCAGACAGCAGCAAATTGCAAGCCTAATAACAGAAAATATACATGATATATGGTAGGTGTGATTAAGTTGCAGGGCAAATATCTGCCAAATACGACTCTAAGGATTACAACAGAGCCAGCGTGAGTAGCGAAGGAGAGTGTAACTGGCGCAGCTGAGGTGCATTTTAATCAGTGCGCCAACGCTAATCTTCACTTCAGTAAAGAAAAGAGCCAGCTGAGGCTGCTGAGGGTGGCTCTGGAGAGGCACAACTTCAGGAAAGCAAAACCACTTGGCTTCCCACAGCATACGCTGCGATTCGGAGTGGCGGAAATACTGGCAGAGGCTGCGGTGGTGAGCTGAGCAGCAGCAGCAGCAGCAGCAGGTGGGAACGTCGTGAGCACGATGTTTTCCACACAACGTTTCATCTTGTGGTTTGACTCACCCCCTGGGAAGCCTGATATCGTCCTAATCTGCGTCCATTGTCTTATGAATAAATATTTGGCTGAAATTACCTTATCACTGTGAGGATAGGCTAATTGCGGGCCAGCACGAGCCTCACACCTGCTCACCTACAGGAAAGCACTTTTCCTGGCCTGGCCCCATGGCTAGCTGGCCGCTCTCCTCCTGGCCAGACACTCCACATGCCCCACAATCCTGCCCCAAAAGCTACCAAACATCTCCTCCAGGACTCTCTCCCACACACCATCCCCTGTCTTTGCAGCTTATGGGCAGCCATGGTGACGACTGTTGGGCATCCAAGGGACTCCAGGGCTTGGGAATCCCTTTGGGAAAGGAGCAATGTGAGCTGGCTCACTGGGGGGGAAGAGGAAGGACTTCCCTCCACCCAGAGCAGAAAGACGAAAACCCCTTGGAGGCAGCAGCAGAGGAGACAGGACAATGGGGGGCCCCATTCTAAGCAGCAGGAACCTTAGGAAACGGCATTTTGGCAGCAGTATAACCCTGCAGAAAGGTAAGCACAGCTCCAAGTACTGCTGCAAATTATCCCAGCTAGAGCTCTGTGCTCCGAGATGTCCCTGTGAGGAGCAACTGGTGTGTCAACCTACCAGCTAGCCTCCCAGGCGAAGCCTTGACAGACCTAAGCACAATGTTTCGTCATTATGGAAAAATGACCCGTACCTACTGTGGGTCTGGTGGCAGGTCTAAAGCTGGGGGGGTTTCTAGAGGCTGCAAGAGCTGTCTTGGTCACACACTGAATCTTGGCACATGGACATAAATTCTGAAAATGAGAGTTACACCAACTCCCAAGAAAGTTTTACCCTCACAAAAACAAGTAAAAAGTGATGAGTAGCTTAGACAAAGCAGCTGATACCAATCAGCTATTTTTCAGCTTTACTTATATGAAAACAACATTGGTGGTATAGCAACATTTTTCTTGATAAGCAGAAAATAAATGCATCAGATGAATAGCTAACAGGCTTGTGCCCTGGAAAATAACAGACTAGAATGTTTTTATTTAGGCATAATGGGAGATTAAAAACATAATCTTAAATTGCAACATGATGCAGAGAGTTGCTTTGGTGAAGTGCTGCTGTAATATGTACCTTTGCTGTTACATAAACACTAAGAATAATCTCTTCTAGGGGTTACCTAGCCTCAGCAAATACTCGCACTCTAATTTCCATCTGATAATTATGGATGCCGATCACTGAGCAGGAATACTCTGTAATGTAAATTCCATTCCAGTAAGGTTTTCACCTGAGACAATCAAATCTGCATATGTTGATAGGTGAATGTCTGATGTACTCAGCTTTATAAATCTGATTAAGCCTATTTTTAAGAAATATTTTCATAATTTTGCAGTAGCACAACCTACAGCCACTATTTCCTGGGTATTTTTTAAGATATGAGGCAGTTACATCACTGTCAAATTTGGAAATTGCATATGCAGTTAGGGATTAGACAAACACGATAACTTTAGGGCTGTAACACCCAGAAACAAACTATTGTCTTCCTGTCCTACCTCCAGTTGAGCATCAGGGGGACTGTTAAAGAGGGAAGGGAAGGGAAGGGAAGGGAAGGGAAGGGAAGGGAAGGGAAGGGAAGGGAAGGGAAGAAGGAACAAAAGCTGTGTGCACAAAAACCAGTTTAAATTGTGAAGGATTGCTTGGTTTAGTTTTTCTGATCATTTCTGTAACCTAGCTACAGAATATTTTATTTCTAATGTGTGCTTTCCCTCTCTGTTGAAAACACTTGACAACATCTGTGGCACATAAAAGGAATCTCAGGACAAAAGCTAGTGGGAATTTTCCAAATAAGAGTCCTCTGAAACATACATATAGCTTATTTTAAATATATATCTTGCACCTTGTGCTAGCTTCTCTCCCAATATTAACACCCTTTTTCCATATAGGTAATGGTAGGCAAGTAACAACCACTTACTTCTGATTTGCTTGGAACCACTGGTTAAATTGTCACAGGATTTTGATTCAGTGATTTAAGGATTTGTAGATTCTCTGAAATCACTAGCAGGGAGAAGAGTTAATTTACCAGAAGAATCACAGCGCAAAAAAGTATTTTTAAAATAAAACCTGAAAAAAAAAATGGAAAAAGTAACAACAAAAAAGCAAAACAGAAAAATGGTATGTGGACAATTAAATCTCTTATTAACGGAGAGAGCATGTATCTGTCTTTGGCTGTTATTCAGTCCATTTGTCATGGTGGATAAACTATAAAATGTGTTAAGTCAACATGCTGATTATGAACTAAATGTGCCGATTTAGACTGTGAGATGTGCAAAAACATTTTAAGGATATATACTGACCTTGAGTACACACAGAAATATGTTGAAAAAAACTACAGACTTAATCTTAGAGCAAATTTAAGACTTCTATTTGCAGGCACACAGGGGGTTACAGAGGCTTCAGCAGAACTCAGAGACGCCCAAGCATGAAACTGTTGAAGCAACTTTGACTTACAGAACATGGGAGTCACAGATTACTTTTTTCCCATATTTATGTTATTCCCTCATATTGTGACAGCAGGTGAACCTTAAGCTGTTCAAAAAAACCCATGGTTGGTTTCCTTCCACCTTTCTGTGACAGCATAAAGTGGGTCCTTCTGTTATCAGTGCCAGATAATTTCTTTAGTAAATATGTAATAATGTAGAAAGAGTAAGTAAAGCAAGTAAATTAAAGTTCTTAATCCTAAATCAGGGAAATGGTTTGCTTTTTGTTGTTGTTGTTGTATTGGGCTTCCCACCCTATGTTATGATCCATGAAAATTAAAGACAAGCTAAATACTGCCAATACTTGAAAATAGCTTTCTAGCCGAGAAAGTGTAAGAAACCAAAGAAAAAGCCAAAGAGAATATAAGCAAGAAATAATAATGATTTCAATCTCTGCCCTTTTTATATGCCTCCTTTTGAAGAACTTCTCAGAGGGATTAGGTTTTTGAGAGAAAATTGACCCTCATAAGGGACTGAAGTACTTTATCTCCCAAACTAGTATTGAGGTCTACTTCAGACTGTCATAGATCCAATAGCTTATGTATGGGCAAAATTAATTTTAAAGGTCCAAATTCTCCTTGGTGTATCTGCTTGGTTTTGAAATAATCTAAACTTGTCCGTGTATAGACAAACCTTATGAAATGTTAAAAATAAAAAAAAAAGTAAAACAGTTATTGCAAGCCATTCAAGGACCTGTGAGGCCACAGGACAATTACTGATAGCTCCTAAATCAAGTTATTTCCCCTCGTGCACCTGTGCCTCCTCTCTCCCCAGTACCACGCACTCCAAATGCCCTCTATTCTGCAGAAGTGCTGGTCTCCTCCACCTCACCCCTGCGGGGACAACCCCGGTTTCATCGCAGGCACAGAGGCTGCTTTTGTTCTCCCCTCTGAAAAACGCCTCTTTCACTTGCTTGCAGAGGTGAAACAAGGAGACTGGATGAGTGCTGTGAGGCAGCAGAAGAAGCAAGTATTTTTTGCTTGGTCTGGAGGAACCTTTCAGCTCTGCTTTTTCCATGGAAAGGGGTTTCCTGGGACCTCCTTCTGATATGGCTGAAGCCACCATCTTCTCATTCAATCGGCATATTTCTGGGCTGATGTTAGTCGTCCCTCTGGCTCCTGGTTATACAACCTGCAGTATGTAAAGCTGGAAATTGCCCAAGACCTCTCAGGAAATTATCTGATATATTTAGAGCCATAACTTTCTTTTATTCAACTATTTTCTGAAAAGTGATTTTAAGCTCCAGCGTTTGAATAGAAGCTTGGTATCAGATTAGTTCTTGAACAGAATCTATAGCATTTAATAGCCCATTCTCTCTCCCAGTCGATAGAATTTCTTCTTTAAAACCTCAGGGAAGCAATTCTTGTGGCTGAGTTCAGTGAGGTATTTGCTAATGTATTGCCAAATGACAATTATATTGACTGGAGAATTCAGCTGACTTCTTTGTATGTTACTCTTCCTGCTATCACATTAAAAAAGATATCAGGAGGTAATTAAATAAAACATTGTTTAAAGAGAGCGAATATAAATCTGTCAAAAGAAATATATTTCAAGCATTTAAAGAACCACAAAAGTTTATCTGGTTGACATGAAATGGGAGTTAGAAAAAGAGGCTTAACATTTCCTTTAGAACATTTTCCAATCTTTAGGATTCGAATGCTTTAGAGAAAATATATACTGAAAAGCTATTTAAAGGCTAGATTTCTTTAAGCAGAAGAAAAGCAGAAGAGAGGTGATGAAGGTCAATCTTTAAAACATAGTTTATATTGGTTTTAAAACATCCCTGACATTTCTTTCTGTTAAAGAGTAAAACACCCTAACATATTTTTCTTGTAGTCAATTTTTTCCTCGCCAAGTGATATTTGTTTTCTTGGGATAGAACTTCATCCTTTCCTTGTGCCAGCTCCTTCTCCGTTTAAGAACGGGTGCTCATTTCTGTAAAGTGGTTGCTGCCTGTTTGCCCTTTGAGAAAGCGGTTCATGGGTGATGTTTTGCCACAGGAGCCACAGGTGCTCCTCCCTGCTAGCCTGCGAGGTACAGCACCCCTGCCAAACCAGTGGCACCCAGGAGGAGACAGGAGGGAAGTGGGAAATTGTATAGACAATGCAATTGTTAGTGTGTACTGAGCCCCTCTGTAGAAATCTGGTAATGTAACTAAATCACAAGTTTGCATATTTAAGCAGCATTTTGTACAATGGGAGATTTGAATATACAAATAGTCTTGGATGAAGGGGCTGGTGCAGACACAGCCAGGAAAGAGCAAACAGGCACACTGACTGAGGACAGAGGGATAATAGCCATCAGGTACCCCAGGTGCCCAGGTCTCGCAAAAGCAGTTAACAGCACTTACACAGTCAGTTCTTTAGAAGCTATAGGAGAAATTACCTATAATCACTGCAGAAGATGACTCTGGATAGGATTTAGGTGCTTGTATCCTCAAACCCTACTTGTAAAGAAGGGAGGGCAAAGATGAGCGCTAGCCAGAAGCAGCAGCAGAGTTGAGAAGAGGGGGATGCTGCTGCAAAGGCTGACCACAGCTCAAAACTCTGGGCACATCTTGGCAATTCCCAAGGATGACAGAGCAAATTATTCTACAGACCTTCTGCTGTTAAACCTGATTTCTCCTGGAGTTTTTAATTACCTCTTTTCTATTCTTTTTATTGGAAAGCTGGCTTGAATTCTCATCTGTAAGGACATAGTTTTTGATGATTAAGCCCATATGTGAGGTGAAGCAAGTGGATTCAGGTGAAACCAAGGACACTCCATCCTTCTGTCAGCAGTGGGACCAGATAAAACAGCGTAGCTGGGAACTCCCAAGTAACCTGTGTCCTTCCATACGCACGGGGGACCCAAGGGAAGCATGCTGTCTGTGATGCAAAAGCATTGGTTTTGAGGTACTAGATTTTTGAAGAAGGATTCCCTGCAATGGGAATAAAACAGGAAAACCCCAGAACATCTCTTAAAGATTTCTGTTAAAATACTGCTTGCAAAGACTTACATTTCCCAAACAAGCTCATAAAAGCACAGGTGATAAAGCAAACTAGAAGGCAGGAAGGCTAAACAAGCACAGTAGGTATTCTAAGGCCAAAGGTGTCACTGTTTTTAAATCTTAAGGTTTGCTTGTGGATGATAGAAAACAGAAACCTCCTGCAACTCCTTTGGTTAGCCTCTCTAATAAAATAAGTATCTAAAAACAAAAATGTAAGTAAAGAATTTGTAATCTCCAGGCATGTACGAAAGCAATTGTTATTGTTTTTTAATGTGCAAGCAAGTTTATAATGATTCAGCAACAAAATATGATTTGTCAAGAACAAATTGTATCAAACCAATCTAATTACCTTCTACGACAGGGTAACAGACTTCACAGAGAGGAGGCGAGGAAGAACTACATGCTGCATATGACTTCACTTTTGAAAAGATTTTTGTGGTAGCTAAGGACTGTGTGGAAAACAGTATTCAGAAAGATGTTATCAAGAATTCATTGTCAAAGAACAACCAGGGTTCAGCAGGAGTCTCTTTTCAATACAGTTTTGCCCAGTACTTTCCATAATAACTGAGCTGATAAGACAGTTTGCACTTCAGAAGTCTGCAGGGCACATTACTTAGGAAAGACTGAAGGCACATTTGAGGGCAGGATTTGACTTCTGAATTGCCGTGACCAACCGGGGAGACGGCCTGAAAAAATTGAGATGAACTTTAGTGGGACAAGCTAACTTGCTACACAAGCAGAAATAATCACAAAGTAAGGATGAAGAGCACCTGATTGAACTGTTTTTCTTTGAAACAAGATCTAGTGGTGGTTGTGACACAAACACTGAGCCACTGGTAGTGTCAGTCTGTGGCAAAAAAAAAAAAAGCCAGATGTAATACAGGGTTGTTTGAATGGAAAGATCCTGCAAAACACACAGAATAACCCCTCTACTCTGCTCAACTTTGATACAGTCTCCATCACCATTTTTTAATCCATCACTGGAGGTTTTTATTGACATCAGTTTAGGCAAACATTGATTAGAAAGGGTATAAGTGTAGTTGATCCTGTCTTGGACAGAGGAATGAACTTCAAATCTCTTCAAAAAGCCCTATTTTTCCATTATTCCAATGTAATAATAAAATACAACAATATTTACCACTCTTGCTCAGCGCTACAATTCCCTCTCTTGTACTTTCTTTTTTCACGTACTCCTCTCCCATCATCCTGGGAAGCGTAAGGTAAGGTAGGCGCTTTCTTCTCTCTGCTCTCCTCCTTTGGCGGGATGCTGTCTTGTCTTGATTTTCCCCTGCTTTTCACCCCTGCTGTGTCCTTCATAGACCGCTGCCCTGTTCCTTCATTCCAAATAAATCTGCTTCCTTGGGGAGGGCTTGGTGTGAAACGAAGAGTAACCTCACAGCAAATGTCAGCATACGTCTTCTGCTACAGGAACCAGGTTAAACCAATCAGAAGCTGTGTGCTTGGCTTTTTTTTTCGTCATCTCTGTGGCATTTTACAACCTCTAATCAAGCTGTGAAATTGCTGGCTTTTATATGGTGCACTTTGACACCTGAGCAGCCTTAGAGCAGAAACTGTCAGTGTATTTACCTTTTTCTTTGAAGCTATGATGTGCCTAAGAATTAGGACTTGCAAACCTTGCTGCGTTCCTCGAGAGCTGAGGTGGCTGCAGGGTGGCTCCCCCTCTTTTCACCCTCGGCGTTCATGCCACCTTGGCATGCTCCCTGCAGGGCTGGCCACAGTAATCCTTATCAATCAAGTTTTCAAAAGTTGTTACCTGGAGCTGGCTATCCACGTTCATCGTTAGATGGTTAGAAACATGCTGCTTGAGTGCAAAAGGGGTTCAGCTGGCCTTTGGGCAGCCCGGGCTGAAAGCTGGCACTCTGTGTGAAGCTGGTTGACAATGCTAGAACCGAAATGCTTTGTTTTCTTCCTATTCATAAGGTCAAATCCCATAATTCTGCAAGAATTGTCTTGACACTGACAGAAAGATCTGCAAAACTTTCCAGCCGACCTCCCCTTTGCATGACACCCCTGCTTGAAAAGCTCCGAAGTGTCATTTGTCCCAGAATGGGAAAAATTGGGGAACAGTGAAACACGGCTGGTAAAAAACATATAAGAAGAGATCTCTGTTTTCCAGAGAGATTATTCCAGCCTAGCCACGTTAGTTAATATGTATGCAACATTCACTTTTGCTTCTGTTAATTAATTTTGGAGAATCAACATGCCGCTGTATCAGGGTCAAACTGAGGCTGCCAACAGGACTAGTAAGTACTTCAGTTCAGCAGTTAAGGGCTGTTTCCACAAACAGAGATGGTAAAGACTGTAAGAATTAAAAATTCAAACCATTGCTGTACGTTCACAACCTGTTTGCATTCTTTTATCATAACCTGAACATATAAGAAAAAATTATTTTTGCCTAACACAAATTATTTCACATACCTTCAGAGGGAGATTTGGAACATAAAAATGCTTTTGTTATTCCTCTCAAGGTATATTTTTTTCATCATGTGTAATGTTGTTCCTGTGCATTTTCCATTTATCTAATAATACAAAAAAGCAGCTTTTCAAGCTTGGCAAGCAGATCAATGCGGACATTACCGTCATCTTGTTAAACAGATATTTCTGCAAGAGTTGAAATATGGATGTTTTGTCTAGCAGAAAAGCTGGCATTCAGTCTCAAGAGTCTTCCTTGTTTGACATACTCTTTAGCTTCTAGCTCTCAGAGAGACTGATACCATCACAGGAAAGTTTTTTTCAATGCAGCTGAGACCAAAGTTCGTCCCATTTATGAAAGATGATAACTCCCAGCAGGTTTTCATTCCTTACTAGAAGATGAATTGGCTCAAAAGGCTGCAGAGACATTTCCAGGTTAAATCACAGCTGCTAAAAGGACTGCCTTAGACAGGAGTTTCTGTGTTTCAAACCTATATCAATAAAACAACTAGAAAATGGAGGAGGTGATCCAGAAAGTTACAATAGCTCAGTGTTCGAAGCAGCTGTTCAAAGGAAAAAGGTAAAATGCTTCTGTTGGATTTTTGGTTGTCCGGAGCCAGAAAGGAATGAGATTAATCACAGTTTAATTTTTTTTCAACGTAACAATATGTATGAGGATAAATTAAAGAAATAGCTGTAAAGGGTTAATTTTCTTAAGCAGCTCCTAGGGCAAAACAAATGTTTAAGAAAACAACAATAAAAGTGTGTGAACATGATGTTACTGTTTGTGAGGGAAGGGATATCACCCTTTTTTATATTCTGTAAAATCTCACAGATTACTGTCATTTACTTATTTTACCATGACTGGGAAGTCCTCTCTCCTCTCTATCTATATCTCTAGTCTGTAAAATTGGGACCAGAGACGTTCCTCAAAATCTTTGAAGAACTTGCAGGTCTGCAGATAAAGAGGGTTACATGAATCCCAAGTGCCATTTTTATAGCCTGTGACAACTTGATGGTCTCTAAGGGCCTCCCACTGGTCGAACAATAGAACTACATTGGTACCCTCTTAAAATAAGGCTCCCTTCACTTCGGAGTTAGATGTGTGAGGGCTTTGACCACTCATACCAGATAAAGAGGTCTCAGACAGACCCTAGGCCAGAGCATAAGGAGGTCCCCAAGATGATTTGGAGGAGAGATTCCCGTGGGACTAGGTGTAAGGAAGAACAAATTTCCGGCTAGAAAACCACTTTCGATGCCATTTAACCTCCTCGTTCTCAACAGAGTTCCTAAGGATGGATAACCTGGTAGTGCTGTATGGTGTTTTTCAAATGAGTAATGGTTTGGTGCATAGAAAAAGAATTTTTTTAAAAAGTACCTACAAAAATGCAAGGGAGCAGGGTGGGTGGTGATGCAATGGAGATGGGTGAGAAACCAGAGGGAACATAACGGGAGAAGAGAATCTGAGACCCAAACTTGTCCTTAACCTATTCCTCAAGCTTTCCTCTCTAGGACTAAAAATGATCTCTAACTCAGCCTAGAGCAGCAATGCACTGAGTTAGTTCATAAATATGGTCCTTCTTCACATAGACTAAGAAATCTGAATACCAGCTCTCCTCAGCCATCTGGCAGAGTCCATCTGGATCCAGTCACATCAGTCTGCCAGGTGTCCTAGGCACATTTTTATGTTTTTCATGCTGGTTGTTGCTATATTCCTTTGTTCTGTTCCCATTTCCACATTACTCTTCTTAACTTTGTTGTCTCATCTTTGTCCTGTGCATGAGGACGAGCTTTCCTGTAGCAGTTAGCTTGAGTGAGTATCCTTGTAACAGTCTATATGGGGCAATACATCGATGCTATATGCCCACACTGTGAGGTCCAGGCATTTCCTAGCTGCCCTGCAGCCAGCCTGAACACTTTCTGATGATTGTCAGTGTTCAGGCAGCATACAAATCTATCCTGCCCTTGCAAAAAGTGACATTTCAGACCTTCTTAGAAGGACACTGGAGCATCTTGTCTGCCCAGTATCAATGTCATGGTGTTGCTGTAGTGAATGGAGTTATGGATGGAGGTAGCTGAACCTAAGGAAAGGACTCCTGAATGCTCCCTAAGGCACAGATTGCAGCCAGTATTTTTCCCCAGGCTATGCAGAGCTGTCCCTGTTAAATGGACAAATGGACAATTTGGCCTCAAACCTTGGCTGTCCTGAAAAACAGTGACACAGCTCCCTGAAGGAGACTGACTCTTCTAAGGGTGGCTACCAAAATAATCATTCAGCAGCTAAGAAGTTGCCTAAGGCTTTATCCACATAGTAAATTTATCCCACACCTGCACCCAAGGCAGTTAAGCTTTAGGCGCCTGTGTCCACTGCTCCCACTCAGTCCAGAGCCACAGTGCTTCCTGCCTCACCCTTAAGATCACCTTCCTGCACACAGCATGGGTGGAGTGGAGAAAGCTGGCTGCTCTCCATGAGAAACAGCTCCCAAAATCACTTACCTACAGCGCTAAGCCTAGGAGCAGCCCCACCCTGTTTTGGGCAAGACAAGCAGGCAAGTCCTGGCCACCCTTAAGCTGCACTTCAGGTTGCTGTTCTTGGTGGGATCTCAGTTGTCTGTTGCCATCTTCTGAGTAATGCTTAAGGGTTGACAGCACTATTGTGGATACAACAGTGATGAAGCGCGTACATCTGGTAAAAGCAATTACATAGGATAGAGCTACCCTAGCAGAGCCACAGCCAGAAAAAGGTAATTCCATTTCCTAGGTTTTGATACCTCAAAATTTGCCTCTCCTGATTAGAAATATAGATGCAATGTTTCTCTGCAAAGAGAAAGTCCTGACAGTCTAGCCCTGAGGCACTCTGTGGAACTGTATTTGTTCTAGAGCACCACAGGTACCAAAGCGCCAACAAGAGCATCAGATGACTTTTATCCTTCTTGGGGTTGCAGAAGCTTGTGATCAAAAGCAATAACTTAGTTAAGTACCTAAGAAAACCCTGTGTTGTCTTCTTTTCAGACCAGCCTTACTTACTGTGTGAAAAAAACATTTTCTGTGTTCATCTTCTCCTGCAACAGACTTCTAACATGGTTCAGATCCTGGCTGTGCCTCCTGTGCTCCAGTGACCATAAGGGAAGTTTAGGGTGGCAAACTGAGATGTGCAAGTCCAAAGTGAGACTGAGACACAGTGAGAGAACAGATGCTCTTGTAAGCCAACACGGATGGATAAGAGACTGCCAAAACTGCCTTGACAACTGAACGAGCTATGGGAAACAAGTTAAATGCTGTAAGTCATCTGCAACTATAGTTGAAAGAGATGGTAATCACAGCAAACACAATCAGCAGTTGACAAATTCCTATGTGTTCCTTTCATCGGCAGAAGCATATGCACAGTATTCTATTAAATCACCTAACTTCAAGAAAGAAGCAATTCTTTGTGTAATCCTTAGGCACTGGTAGCAGACTTTAACTTAGAATGACCCACTTCCCCAAGGTCAGATCTATGGTTGCCCTAAATCAGGAAAACTCCAGTGCCTTCAAGAAACCTCACCACTTTACAGCAGTTGAAGATCTAGCCCCCAAATTCAACCTCAACTTCTGTGTCTCTGAGTTTGCCTCTGGTTTCCATCACAAGAGCTTCAGGCTTATGCTATCTATAGACAATCCAGTCACATGCTATAAAGTGACTACATGTCTTTCAAATCATTATAGATACTAACAAAATGCCTAGGGTCCTTGACATTTAATCTACTGTCGTAATAATGTTGGAAATAATCAAAATGTGGAACTTCATTTCATAGTTCCAGCTCTTGATGACTGGCTGAGGATAACATTTTATGGCACCTGCTAAAGGGCAGGTGAGATCATGCCTTTCATGTTACTTGAGAAAAATGCTAAAAAAATCTGTCTAGAATACACAAATACAATCGCAAGCACAAATACAGGCTAGGTGGAGAATGGATCGGGAACAGCCCTGAGGAGAGGGACTTGGCAGTGTCGGTAGATGAGAAGCTCAACATGAGCTGGCAATGTGCGCTTGCAGCCCAGAAGGCCAATCGCATCCTGGGCTGCATCAAAAGAAGCGTGGCCAGCAGGTCGAGGGAAGTGATTCTGCCCCTCTACTCCACTCTCATGAGACCCCACCTGGAATATTGTGTCCAGTTCTGGAGCCCCCAGTATAAGAAGGACATGGACCTGTTGGAGCAGGTCCAGAGGAGGGCCATAAAGATGGTCAGAGGGTTAGAGCACCTCTGCTATGAGGACAGGCTGAGAGAGTTGAGGTTGTTTAGCCTGGAGAAGAGAAGACTCCAGGGAGACCTTATAGCAGCCTTCCAGTATCTGAAATGGGCCTACAAGAAGGCTGGAGAGGGACTTTTTACAAGGGCATTTAGTGATAGGACAAGGGATAATGGCTTCAAACTGGAAAAGGGGAGATTTAGATTAGATCTCAGGAAGAAATTTTTCGCTGTGAGGGTGGTGAGGCACTGGAACAGGTTGCCCAGGGGAGCTGTGGATGCCCCATCCCTGGAAGTGTTCAAGGCCAGGTTGGATGAGGTTTTAAGCAATCTGGTCTAGTGGGAGGTGTCCTTGCCCATGGCAAGGGGATTGGAACTAGATGATCTTGAAGGTCCCTTCCAATCCAAACCATTCTATGAAAACAAAAAGAAGGCTCAAGTTCTCCTTTCAGACCTATCCCCCTTGTCTGCAGCCATTACTTGTGTTGTGTGGCCCTCTGGCTCATCCCTCAGTATCACAGGGGCATCAAAAGCTAAGGTCTTCATGGCAGCAGTGGTCCTCAGGTAAGAGTGGCAGAGACAGCCCTGTTTTTAGAAATACTTTTAAATAGGACTAAATGAGAGCAAAGGTGCTTCAAAGAAGATCTAATATTTGAGAGACCCAGGAAATATGCTCTGAGGCAGAGGGAACAGCAACTCTTTACCAGGCAGGGGCTCCTTCCCATGAGCCCCGCAGCCACGGTTCACAGCAGCCTTGGGGCTGGGTGGGGACAGCCCTCTCCGAGATGGTGTAAAGCCAGGTAAGGAACATATCATGGAAATGGTGCAAGTGGAAAAGTAAGAAGTTACTTAGCAAATGCCCTGGGAGGAGTCCTGCCTGCCTGAGCCAGCAATACCTGTCCTGGTTGCTTGCAGGTTAACCAGCCGGGAGACAATACGTAATGGAACAAAAAGGTCGGAGATGAAGTTTTCTACAACAAGGCCTGCATTGCTACCTCCATCTCTTCAGCCTAATCAAATGGCTATTGAATGTAAGGGAAAGACTTGCAGGCCATGGAAGCCGGGAACACCTCCCTGTGGTATACCAACGCCTCTTCAGAGCAAAACCAACCTGACCTGATTGCCACACCAAGGAAACCCCAGCTCACCGCCCAGGTGGGAGCCACTGTGGGTCTGGGTTTTGCAGGCCAGGATCCCATAGCCAGGCATCAGTACACTGATGCTGAAAGAGCCATACTGCCTGCCGGGGACATTGGGCAGGCCCTGGGAAAAGGCAGTGGCCAGGAGCCTGCCAGGGGGCTGGTGAGCATTGAATCTTGCCTACCTGTGCCCACCTGGCTTCAGACATGAGGATGCAGCATCTCTTCTAAAGAACTATTTTACTGTGTGTAGAAGACACACATTCTGCTAACATTAATCTTTCAGTGTTCCCACTGCCAGTCTAGCTTGAAGGAATTATTTCACAGTCTATAAATTTTAAAAGAATGAGAAAAGCTCAGTTCCCCATGAAATAGATTGAAACAAAAACCACTCAGAGCATCTTTTCTGCAGCAGCCACACAGGCTAGGCTCAACAGCAACAAAAGAGTCAGAAATGGAACTAGGGCTGTAACTAAGAAATGAATTTGCAAGAGAAAATGCCAAAAACGTCCAGTTCCAGTTTTTGCTTTAGAAAAAATAATACCAGGTTCTCCAGCCTGACAAATAGGACTGCCAGAAAAATAATTTTAGAGAACTGTCACTTGTCAGAAATGCAACCTAAAGCCTTGGTTTGTACAAGAGAGTCAGGGCAGAGGCATAACAAAACCTGCCCTTGAATTCAAGGGTGTCAGGGTGGTTCTCAAGGTTTCTGTTTCCACTGACAGCCATGATTATCGGTACAAGTGCACCTCTCTGCAGGAACAACAACAAAGTCAGAGGTTTACCCGCACGAACTATTCTCAAAGCCCAGCTCTGTGGTTGTGTGTATCCAGCCCCGGGAGAGGTAAGCTCAGCTGTGGCAAGTGCTGCTCTGATCTCCACTTCCACGTATCATCGTGACTTCCTAGGTATGGGTACATCAGCAAAATACATTAATAACTAGAAAGATTGCTGGCACTTTCTGGCCAGAGTAGGACAAGTGGGGAGGGATGTGTGTGAGAAAGTTTGAGTTGTGAACAAAGTTACTTAGCAGCCACTTGGCTTCTCTGTGAAGAGAGTTGTATATGTATATGTAAACTGCTGATCAGGATGAATGCCGGAGAAAAGCCTTCATGAAATCTGCTATGTCTTTTCCAACTTAGACTTAAAATTAGAGCAGGAATAATAATTCATCTCAGATAATTTGCTCAATGACTTCACTACTTCCCCTGCTCACAAATCACTTGCAAGTAGATTGTGAGTCACCCTCTTTCTATGCCTCCACTAATTTCTTTAAGTACCCTGGGCCAGCCAAATGCAGATGTAAGGACCACAAGTGAAACCAGAGCTTCTGTAAAGGTAAGAGCACTGACAAATCCCCGGTACCATTAGGAGGCTTGCCTGAATCAAATGGCAGGAAAGCCTATGGCAGAAGATTCTAAAGTAAGATTATAGAATCATAGAATAGTTTGGGTTGGAAGGGACCTTTAAAGGTCATCTGATCCAACCCCCCTGGAATGAGCAGGGGCATCTTCAACTAGATCAGGTTGCTCAGAGCCCCGTCCAACCTGACCTGGAATGTTTCCGGGGATGGGGCATCTACCATCTCTCTGGACAACCTGGGCTGGTGTTTCACTGCCCTCATTACAAAAAATTTCTTCCTTATATGTAGTCTAAATCTACCCTCTTTTAGTTTAAAGCCATTACCCCTTGTCCTCTTGCAACAGGCCCTGCTAAAAAGTCTGTCCCCGTCTTTTCTGTAGGCCCCCTTTAAGCACTGAAAAGCCGCTGTAAGCTGGAGTGTGGGAGGAAAGCACAACAGAGTCCCACTGGATAGCTGTGCCAGGGAGAAATACAAGTGCCAGGGGACGCGTGCAGCTGGCACTGGAGGGGAGCAGCCATGCAATCAGAAAGCAATGGGGGGTGGATAGGCTCACCGCCACACAGACTGATTCTGCTCTCGGGGATAAATCACTTGCTGATTTATAACCAAATGAGCAGTTCAGTCTGGCCCCTTTGGTCAAGCGTGTGAGGCTCTGCAAGGGTGCTTGCATGGTCCATGTGCACAGGCATTTGTGGGGAACGGCAAGGCTTTGCCAGGAGTTCCCTCCCACCCCTGCCTGCACACGGCTGCTCCCTAAATTCACAGAGGGGCCACCAGGGTCGGGTTGTCATTTGCAGCAGTGGCTTTCTGAGAAGGAATTGTGTCCCAAGAGGAACGACTGTAAGCCTCAACAACCAGCACAAACCCTTACTTATGCCAATGGCAGAAATCCTTAACGACCTCCTTATAAAGTAGTCAAGGGCACAAAATATCTAAAAAAAGCCAATGGAAAGCCAACCAGGTAGTGATGACAGTGCCCTGAGCCTGCAGCTCTTGATGTGAAGAGCTTGGTATCCCACTGGCCGAAATGGAGCAGGACCTTAGCTGGTGTTTAGGCTACTGGCCATTTGGTGTTAAAACATTCGGAAGAAAGAAAATATTGAATTAAAGGTTTACCAGCAAAAGTATTTTCAGTCTAGATCTCTGACAAACGTATATCTTTACACTGATGTCAAACAGCATTAGCGAAAGCATGAATCCTTACAAAAGTCTGCAAACAAAGGCATCAGAAGAGGAAAATGGCACAAGAGGTGAGCTGGCAGACCAAGCCTCTCACTAGACTTCTTACGATGCAAACCTGGGCGCACCTCTGAGGCACAGCAAGCAGGACACTGCTATCAAGAGCACAACTCCTCGCAGAGATCCCACCAAAGAGCCAGGAGGAGAGGCTGCTGCACAGCAGAGGCCACCGCAATTGTCTATATGCTGGAAGTGTTTCTGCAGTGGCTGGCTGGATTTCTGGAAGATTGTCTTGCAGGAATGAGAGCCCAATATGTTACTTCATCATTTTGAACAACAGTGTTGTGAACAGTCTGTTGTTAAATAAACAAAGTGGAGATGATGATTATTTTTTTTTTAGCATTTTGAATAAAACTTCTAAAAACTTGGCATTTTTTGGATTTCCTTGTTCTGTCATTTGAGCAATGTTTTGTTCAGCTTTTTATAGACTCCTGATTAAGTTTGAGGACTATGACACCAATTTCAGTCCCTTCTTCAAAAGGAAATCCATGTTGTCACTCTAACAGCACAAACTTCTATGTGGATGAGAAACACAGACGGCACTGAACAAATACACATCCCATAAAGAAAGGATAAAGAATGAATCTGAGTTTGCAGTAGGACATTGTTTGCTTCAGCCTTCCCGGTGCTATGAATCAATGCTTGCATAAAACTCTCTTCTGTTCACTCAGAGTTGTACCAGACAGTAGTCTCTCATTTTAAAACAGGCAAAGGAAAACAACTTTTTCCTCTTAAATTCAGCTGCTGATTTCAATTATTTTAATAGCTTTACAGATGGAGTCTCTGAAGTTTCTTTGTGCAGGATGAAAAGGTGTTCCTGTGTGGGATTCTTCTTTAATCAGTGCTGAAATTTGTTCTTTCTAATAACACTGCCTATTTTTAAAAAGCCTACTTCTGCTGTGCTGAGTCTAGGATAAGTTTCAAACTGTTAGTACCCATCTAGGGAGAACAGCAAAACTCATTTCATAACAAAGCTATTTCTGTTCCTAGTCATGTTTGTAGTGGAATAGGAAACAAACAGTGCTTCTGTTTTCTACAGAGAGTACTTCAAGCCATCCCTTGTAATAAAGCACAAGGTTGATTCACCGCTACTGTTGTTCCAGCTGGAGAGGCAGCCTACGCTCTCTGTTAACAGAAGTATGTCTACATGGATACATTTTTAACTTAAAATCATTACTATAAGTACAGAACAAAATGGTTGCCAAATAAGCCTATTCCTGTGTTAATTGGACTATCACATTACATCCACACAGACAGAGCATTTGAAAGAGAGATCACAAAAATGTCAGTTTTCTCCACTGACTCATTCCATCCCAGATTAGCTGTTAATGTGGCTAATTGGCTGGCCTGCAATCCGCTGCTATCCAGACAAAGTAGATAGAAACAGCATATGGAAAGGTGCTTATGGATGAAAAAGGACCGCTCCTCACATTGCAGCTAATCTGTAGTCCTACATTTCAATTATCTATTTCAGTAATAGGATGAAAGATCTTTGCTTGCATTCAGTAACGAACCAGAAACCAGGAACTTAATGTTCTCATCTACCGGGCAGTTTTTCTGACTTTAAACCAATTGACAGTAGCTATAAAAGCATTATAAAATACAGCATGATTTAAAAGATGCAGCTCTCATCTTCCTCAATGTTGTTCAAAATAGTTTTAGTTAAATATAATTTTCCAAATAGACAGATGTCAAACTTTAACAGGAAGAGTCCACTACTAAAGAAGTGGGTTTTTAATACCTAGAATTTAACATTTGTTCTTCAGCTTTCTAATAAATCAAATCTGCTACAAACACCTGCGTTTTCAAAGTCCAATCAGAAATAGATTTAACTGAATGACACATGCAACACAATAAAGGAACTTTTTAGTACTTCAAGTAGGAACTCAACAAAATTAAAATAATGTATTAAAATTATGGATTTATTTATAATGTATCTGAAAGTAAGCTGGGGTTTCAGAAGATTAATAAATTGAATTTGTTTTCTAAAAGGACAACATTAGGGGTAAAGACACATCGATTCCTTAGACCTCATTCTTGCATTTTTAAATGCATTTGAAGCCTAGTGACTGTTTTGAGAATTCCTATTTCCATGTGTTCGTCTTAGATGCCTAAATACCTTTAGCAGTCAGGCTTTTAAAGCAAGTGCTCCTCAGAATTTCAGTTACACTTTTGATTACAGTAATTTGGGAAATTAAAGTTAAAAATAAAAACTATGAAGATACTTGAATATTTTTCTGGGCTGGATGTTTTTTTTTGGTTTTGCATTACTCTAATAACCAAAGAAAGAGCTGCAAGACAATGCCATGAATTATTGTAAATCATTATACAGTTACTATCAACTTATCTCCCACTACATTTTTTGTACCTGTCATATGAATTCAAGCTACCTTTATATCCAGTATGACTTTATGACTTCTGACCTGTTCACATCCATTTTCCTCCTGCTTCACCTCACTTTCCACAACTGTTGTTCCACAACAAACAAACTACAGCTTTTCTTCAGGTTTGTGACAGGGGAGTCACTTCGTAACGTGAACTGCACGTTTGGAAACTATGAACTATCTTGGTTTTCCAACAAATGGAAGCTCCTGAAGAATAAAAAGGACCTACCTCCTGACTCCATGCATGCTCCTGCATTTTCCCAGGGCAAGGTTGGCTGAGAGAGGCTGGTGGAGTGCTTGGTACCCAGTCATGGGTTGACCATACCGGGAGAAGACCATGGTGTCATTAGGAAACCTGCAGTGTTTTGCTGTAGCCACAGCTATCTAAAGAAACAGTCCAGACAAGTATTACATTTGCAGTCATATATTTTATTAGATTAATTGAAAAATTGGAGAAGGTTTGGGTGCCCAAAGCCGCAAACAAGTTTAGAAAACTATTTGGAGTTTAACTGGATGTATACAAGCTAGACCAATTAAAAGCTGGTAGCTGGCAATTGTGCAGCAAAGGAAGAGAGAGTGAGAGAGGACCAGCTAGCTATCTCCTAGGGGAAACAGCTAGAAAAATAATTTATAACCTATATAGAATCACAGAATCATAGAATCATTTAGGTTGGAAAAGACCTTTAAGATCATCCAGTCCAACCATTGACGCTACTCCACCAGGTCTGCCACTAAACCAGGTCTCTAAGCACCACATCTACACGACTTTTAAACACACCTAGGGATGGTGACTCAACCACCTCCCTGGGCAGCCTGTTCCAATGTTTGAGAACTCTTTCAGTGAAAAATTTTTTCCTAATGTCCAGCCTAAATGAGATGTTACAAAACCAGACACAAAACCAACACCATTTATAACCACCTTTTTCACATTACTACTATTAATTTTCATTCCTAGACCTGTCTTTCAAAATTACTTATAGGTATCCCTTGGGGAGCAGGGCTGAGAGATCAGAGATGAAGTAGCTGCTTCTCAAGCAATGTGTCCACAGGCCATAGGTTTTTCTCCCTGTATCAACGGTGGTGGCTGCAGGTTCCAGCCTGGGTCCCCATGATGGCCGAGTTTCCTCTGCACGGTGACCACACAGACCTGCAGTGCACAGTCTCACACGCTGGGACATGCCTCCAGTGCAAGGTCTGGGAGAAGCGGGATGTTTTCTGCCATGGCTGTGGAAGTGCTGGCAAGCCCCAGTTGCAGGCACAGCCTGGCCACAGCCAGTGCAGCGCAGACCATGGGGAGTTGCAGACTTTGCTGAAAGTGAGCACAGCTGCTTTGCTGCTCTGTTTGACAGCTAAGATAAGTGAGTCAGGAAAGATCACCCTTAAACTGAGCACCGAGCGCAAGCAGTTTATTGCTGGCATTAACCTCCCGCTCTGTCAATTGCCCCAGTCTGGAGCAGGGCACAGCAGAAATAAAAAAACAGGAGGCATAAAATCAGTAGCAGTGAGAGGCGGATAAGATCTAATTTTCTCGGTTTTGGAAGCCTTGCTAGTGAGCAAGGTGCAAAAAGACCCCCATTGCACTGTGCCGGGTGGAAATGAGGGATCCCAGAGGATCTGCTTTTTTGGCCATTGCGGATTACCGTGGCTCATTTTTATTTTCAAATGGAGTTTCTGGGGACTGGAGCAGCCCAGGGACTTCAGAGGAAGCCAAATAAAACTATGTCAATGAGCGATAACAGTAACGATTTTTCAGCAGTGACAAATTATTTCAAGCAGGGATAAAAGCAAGAAAATTGGAAGAAATGCCTTGACGCACAGTAAGAGCCTACAAATGGTGAGCATCGTTTTGGACAGTTCCCTGGAAAACTCTGTATGACAGCAGGTAAAAAATTGCCGGAAGAAAAACTAGTCTGGCTTTCAGCCCGAGACCCGAGAGTGGCTGGAAGATTGACAAAATGTGAAGAAAAGGAGCACTGATATATTGTTTACAGCCTTAAATGTACTGGCATGGCTATGGCTACAAGCCCGTGCGACTATATGGCCTTTAAAAATGTATATCCGTTATCCCACAGCCTCACCCACCCACTGTGTCTACTGGTTATTGTAGTCCTTTATTTGCTTTCAGTCCAGTTGTGAGATCTCAAGTGAAAATCTTGTATCAGGTTTGAAGTCTGACTGGGTTTTACTCTGGCTGAAACATCAGGCACCTTTTCAGTATGTGTCATAGTTGCTTCAGAAGGCAATGTTTGTTTTCAGATTATATTTGAAGGATAGAGCTTATATTTCATTTGAATTCAAGACCCTTCCTCTCTTGGGCACCTTAAATCCTTCCAGTGAGGCTAAATACCTACACAAAGAATGCAGGTTGGCACTACACTAAAAACAGAGCCGTGCGTGCCACAAGTTAAGGCAAAAAGTAAGCCAGCATGGCCAAACAGCAAGATCAGTTCAAATGAAGAAAACACAAAAGATCAGAAAGTCTGGAAAACTAAGTGGGAAAATACAGTTGGGCAAGCTGAAAAAGAATCTGAGGAGCATCTAGCAGAAGGGAGCAAAAAATAAATTCAATCCTTTGTCAAGCATATCAAAAGGAAGAATTCATAGTGCCAACTGGTGCTCAGGGTATTAGCAACCTCTCAGAGAGGCTAAGGCAGCTGCACAGCAGAGAAATGATTTCTTCACACTGGAAGAAACTGCAGTGATTCCCAAACCTCCACTGTTTTTCAGAGATTCAGCAAAAGATCTCTGTGAAACTAAAGTGAGATAAATACGTGGATAGTTCACATACCAGAAAGAGGTTGTCAGAGGACTTCTGCAGGGTCTCTGTTGTGACCTGTGATGTTCCACGTATCCATAAAGCACCTGGATGAGGAAGTAAGCAATGAGGTGAGTCAATAACAGGAATTTCTTCAAGGTAATGAAGATGAGGACAGAACTGCAGAAGGTGAAGGTCTGTCAAGCTGAATGGGATGTGAAATGATGGATCATCTGTGTAGATAGATGCCATGGAAGTGGTTCTCCAAGTAGCAGACGGTGTACTCTGTGGAGCTCCTTGCCAAAGGATGTTTCAGGTGGAAGAAGGTTACATGGGCTGAGGAGACACCTGGACAAGAATTTGGAAGAGGGACCCACTGAGAGTTACTCAGTAGATGAACCACATCTGACTCCTGTTACTGTATTTGTGCTGGGCAACTGAATGGAAAATTTAAGTAGGAGCAAGACTGTACACTTAATTCCTGAATCATAATGGCAGGAATTAAGTTTTCACAGATTGTGTGACTATTTCTAATTCAAAATTTGGGGAAAGCTCTCCAGGGCACTGCAATAATCAGATCTCACTTCTTTTAAATTAGGGGATATTCAGTGCTTAAGTTCATCCTACATGTATGTACATGTGTACAGGAATTTTGCTATTTCTTTTCCAGAACTGTTTTCTTTCTTAACTCCACTCCAGTTACTTACAACTACATGAGCCATTTAAATTCCCTATTTCTGGCATTTCAGTTATGCTCTCTCCTTAACAGGAATCTTTACAGAGTTTCCGATGAAGTTGGAACTCCTCTATACCCTGAAAGGACTGACATCAGTTTCATGGCTTCCATCCAGTCTGATGCAGGTGAATGTAATTTGGACTTGCACAATTTCTGAAACAAAATGTTGTAGTAGTGGATCGTGCACACCCACTGAAGACATACAAGAATGTCCCACCATCAGGAAAGATAAATCCAAGTGCTGTAGTTATGATAGACTGGGGTTTGCCATTTTCTGGAACTGGGAAATCCTGTCTGGGAACTGAAGCCAGCTTTATGTTCATGTTTACCCACTGTTGCTGACCTCCAAGAGAAAAAAGGGAGAGGAAAATGCATACACAGGAATGAAAAGCTAGAAGGACCGTGTAGGCATTCCTTCTGCAGAGCAAAGAGGAAGGTTTTTAGAAAGATTGTGAAGCTTAATAGAGCTGAATGCCAGAAAAATGGGGAGCAAGTGAGAGTTAAAATACTAAAGAGATGAAAAATATGATTCAAGTCCTAGAGAGAATGGGTTGAATAATTCTAAAAGAGGATGAAGGTTGTGTAGTGAAAGTGTTGAAAATGAAGCGATGAGCTGAGGGGAGGCACAGAACTGACCACTGAGATGGAGGGTGGGATGTAAAGGATGAGTCAGAATTAGGAAAAGGAATAAGTGCACTGAAGGGAGAGACAGACAAATGGAGATATCAGACTAGATGAGAAGAAATACAAGAGGGTTGAAATCTGATTACCTGTACAGATAAGAATCCAGAATGGCTGTGGACAGAAGGGCTGTGATTTGTTTAACTGAGTAAGTTTCACCCATCCAACTTGGATGTGTGCATACATGTGTGCCTGCATGCACTCACATGCCTGTAGGTTCACAGAAAGGAGAGGGGACAAAAGAAATACCCTTCCTGCTCCAACCTTGCCGTGCGTTTGCTCTGTTTGTCTCCTTATCAATGCCCATGCTCTGGGCTTTGTGGATGACAGGAATTATTCCTTTCCTAGCAGTCAAAGCCAAGTTGCAAGGAAGGTTCACATTCGGGGTATGCAAAAGACAAGTACTGCATTTTGGAATTCACCTTATCCCTGAAGCATAGGAGTGAATGTCATTTTATTTGTATTCTACTGCCTTCTTATATTGCATCAATGTCTTTTAGTCTCAATCCTTACAAAATCTTTAAGGTAATAAGTTTAGTAAGAAGAACCAGCAACTGCTTTCAACTCTGACTTTAGTTAGGTGTTCTGCATATCGCTTTCTTATTCTTGGATTACTTCTCAGTCATAGCACTTCACATTTAGAGGAAATATTATTGCATTCTTGTTTTCCAGTTTGGGAAGACTTTGTAAGATCAGCAACTGTTGTGAAGTGATATACCCAGAAGTTTAGAAAAGGTGAGAAGAGACAGCTTCTCAAGCAGTGACACAGCTAGTGTTCATGGAAGCACCACAGAAGCTGGTGATGGGTCAAGACATCCTTCATCTGAGATCACACATGTGGCAGGGCTTAGATAGCTTGAAGGTCCTGCGAAGAATGTCACCTGGATGTTGGGCAGATTTCTGACCAGACCTTTCCTGTAGAGAGGAAGCTGGAAGCCTGGAAGCCCTGGGATTGTAGGCACAAGGTTCACAGTCCCCCACCAGCAGCAATGCTTCCATTGCCAAACACAGAGAACTGTAGTCAAGAGACTTTGGCTTGAACCAAGAAGAGCCGGTGCTGTGAAGAGATGTGTAATTCAGAGCAGAGCTCCTGGAAGGCAGGCACTGGCAGAGGCAGGTCCCTGGCAGAGCCCATCCCTCAGCCATTGCTGAGAAAACGGCAGGAGCGCGCTAAGTGGGAAAACGGAGCAGCCCTTACAGGTGGGACTGGAAACCAGAGAGCAGCTGCAGGAAGTGAAGGTGAAGCAGGTTTTTTGCTCTGCATCCACAAGCAGTAATTGCAAGCAAAAGACAAAGACAGTCAAGTACATGACAACAGGGGACACTGAAGCACTGGATATGTTAATCGCCTTGGGAGGCTGACCGTAACTGTAGTGCAGAGCTGAAGTACTGATTTGTGTGTAACAGGGGGCAGAATATGTGGGAAATGCTTTTAATCAGAGCACAAAGAGGAAAACAAGACTGCCTCATTCAAAGGCTGGGTGGTGGCTGAATATCCTGCCCCTGAAGGAACAACCCAGAACTCACCCGTGACATCTCCTGAAGGGATGACCCAGAACTTACCTGTAACACACCAATAAGAAATGACCATGCAAAGGATACCTGACCAGCAAATACCCTCCTGATGATACAGAGATGAAAAAAGTCCTGAAATTACTTAAGAGACTCGTGGCAGAGGAGCGTATATAGAGTTTGGTGCTCTAGTCTACAAGGCACCATGCACACACTGAAGCAAGCATCACACAGTGAAGCAATTCCCAGCATTTAAATGAAGATTAATGAAGGCCACCAGACACCAGGCTGTGCCAAGGGTGCACAGGGTGAACACAAACAGGCAGTGGAGCTGGCTCAGAGGAACTCCTCACAGGCAGAGCGACACTGACCCAGGGGAAACCTTCAGTCTGAAGCAAAGGGAGCACTAAGTTGTCAAAAGTCAGATACAAAGCAAAAGCCAGTGACCTTAGGGATGAAACTAGAGCCACAGGCACAGCAAGGTAGGGGGTAAAAGCTTTAGAGCTTTTAGAGCTTGTAGTAGGAAGCTGACACCAGGAAGAACTGTTGTGGAAACAAACCCAAAGTCAGGTTGAGGTTGGTACACCAGTCCTTCCTTAACACCGTGGCAACACTGTGTTTGGGCTGAAAAACAGCAAGACGGTGAAGACATCTGCACTGGAGAGGAGAAGCTCTCAAAGCAGCAGAGCTGACAGACCCCCCACACCACATGCTTCTTATCCAGAGGGGAATGGATACTTTTAAGGAAGGGAGTATGACTGGAGGGGCAGAGTGCTCTGGGAGGGAGAATAGAAAAGTGTGTACATGGTATGCTATTTCATTGGAAATGTCACAAACCAAGCAGGCTGTAGGGAAACAGGTCCACACAAGCATTACAGGACTGATTTTTAATTTGAAAAACTCATGAATCTCTTAAAAAGCAAGCAAATCATGAAGTAATGCAGTGAGTCACACCTGCCCACCCCTAGTCATGAGGAGATGTTCCAGCAGACAGAGGAGCTACATCTGTTCTGCATCTCATCAGCCCCTGGAGGAATAACACTGAAGGCTTTCAGCTTGGACTGTAGCAGACTCAGCCTCCTACCTCAGACAGTGCAAGGATGTCCTTGAAATCCCCACATCCATTCATCCCACGTTCTACTTTAAAGTACATTAGCAGACACCTTCAGCAGCTTCCTCTATAGCCCAGGGAAAATCACAATGCCAGTCCTTTTCAGCCCAGCCAGCCACCAGATGGTTCCAATGAAGTCCAAGTCACTGGAAATGTACCAGTCTTTACAACCCTGTGGGGAGGGCAGTTCAGAGGAGACTTCACACACTAAGTTTCCTTATTGCATTCCTTTCTTCAGCTTCCTGCATTACCTGCTCTGTATCATTGGGTTACAAAAAAAAAAAAAAAAAAGCCCCCTGCTACTCTCCTATCCCATTTTTTCTCCATCTCTTTGGTCCTTAAAGGCTCATGTGCAAGTCCAGCTGCAAGTCTCCCCTCCTCAGGGTGACTCTTTATGCCCAAAACCTTCCTCTCGAAGCAGCTAAGCATCCAAATGCCATTGTGGCTGTCCTGCCTCCTCCCCTCAGGGCCAGAAGGAATGCATTACCATTAAAAGTAAGTTAAACCCAGTTTATTAAGAGATCCAGGTGTCCTTTCACCCCCAACTGGAAACTCTTAGTATTAATCACTTTTTGATTTATTTGAATTGACCTTCTTGGTGAAATATTAATGACATATGTGTTTGTTCTCCTGCCATGATCAAACACTGAGAACACAAAAGCCAAGGCCAAGCAAAGAGACATGTATTTCAATATTTACTTTGGAGGTGACAGAAAATTATTGGTGAAGAGCTCTCTTCTAATTAATGTTATCACTGTTGTTGCAAACAGTGAATGACAGCAATGTTTTCACATGCTAGAAAGCCTGGGTCTCTGACAGAGATGAATTGGCACTCATGATCAGCTTCTTAACTTCCATTCCTTGTAAGCGATTAAAATAAATGTGACAACAAAAAATCACTAGACCTTCGCTAGGTAATGAAACTGTGAGTGATGAGCAGCCCATGATACCACTTGTCACACCACCTTGATTGCTTTCTGGATGGATTAACAAAATTAGTAGCTAGCAAAAAAGTGGTGGGTGTCATACTTAAATTATGGCAAGGCATTTGGTAACGTGTCACATAAATATTGTGCTCTAAATTCACTTAGGTTGATTTGGATGTGAGTCCTCTCCCAGGAGTCGCAAAGCCACTGAGAGGGCACTAATAACACAAGGAGGGGAAAAATCATCCAAGGGAAAGTGTTTCATAAAGCACTGGAGGGAACTGTGTTAGAGTCTATGTTATGCGTGACCCTACAGCAGGATGCAGCCACTGGCACATACTTTCTGTTCTTGCCTTGAGAAGGGAGGAGGTGATGGAGGTGCCTCTCTCGCAGTCTCAGTGAGCTGGGAGGCAAAGGCTCCCAGGCACTGACTCACGAGAAGGAGAGGAGAGGAGAGGAGAGGAGAGGAGAGGAGAGGAGAGG
>VFFE01006995.1:96498-333978 GCA_008921705.1 Burhinus oedicnemus | reverse complement strand
GCAAACTACAATAGACATAAGTTGACCTGTAATCTACAACTTGCTCTTTATATAGAATTGTAACCATTGATGTCTTGTATTAATAATCTTGACTTGCCCACACTTTTTTTCCCTTTTTCCACCTACTGAATAACCATCACAGCTTTTTAATGCTGTTTGGATGGGAGAAGACCAGGATGTAATAGAGCAGGTTGCGTTACGTGTATCTGACACAAACGTATCAGCATCACTGTGTATGAAAAGATTTCATAAATACATGACTGAAAGTTTGATGCTTTGCAGGTAGTCTGCTTACACCCATTGCCACTCCAAATATATTCCAACATATTTGCTGCCAATAGTGATCATGAATGTCAAATTAAGCTGATTAAACACCATATCTTATGAAATCTCAGACAAGCAACCGAGAGAGGCCATATTCTTCAATGTTTTTACAGCAAATGACAGGTATATCAATCATTTGGTTTATCACTCTGACCTAAAACTTAACTTCCCCGGACCCGTTAAACAAATGACGAGTTTTAGAGTTTCTTTACATCTTGTCATTTGCTCATTCATTCATTTACTTGCTAATTCACCAAATTTCAGTCTTTTGAACTGCAGCTACCAGCTGCAGTGTTTACTTCAAACCACAGATGCTTTCCCTGTTAAAGCTGAACCCTGCCTAAAACCATGTTGAATGCTGCTTTTGAGAGTGATTGGACCCCAGCTCAATGTTGGCCAGTGCTGGACTGACCATGAGGCACCGGCTGACCATAGCACCCACAGGCAGCGCTTGTACTGACAGACACCCTGCTTGGAAAATCTCCAGCAGGGTTCTCAAGCTGCATTTAAACAGAAAGTAAACCTAATTAAAACATTTATGTCCCAAAGTCTAAAATTACCCAATGAAATCCTGAGGTTTAAAAATACGAGCCACTTACAGTGTAAATATATTAACTTTTGTGGTGGGGCACCGTGACATAGCTTCTTTCCTGCACAGCAGGCTGGAAAGTAGAGGAATGGCTACGATGAAAAATGAAATTGGGAATTACATAAAAATGCAAAACTTTGGATTATATTACTTTAGCTGTGGTGGCTAGATAAGAAAACACAGAGAACATTCATGTGACTGAAATACAGCAGCTCATGAGAGAGCCATCTTCAACCAGAGAAATGGTAATACGTTCCTCAAGACACAATGATCTTGAAAAAGAAACCAGGAGCTGAAAGAGGCTTGTGAATTTGTAGGCCGTCTCACAGAGAAATGAAAGACATTACCCTGAAAATATTCATGAACTTGCTGAACTTTACATTTGAGACTTATCCTGTATTAATCATTTGTGTAAACTTACTTAGTGGAGTGATACATTTTCAGCCAGGAGCATGCTAAACTATGTATTTTAAACACATGGTCTAATGAATTTAATCTTCTTTTGGCAAATCATACACAAACAGATCCTGATTTGTCAGAGAATTTGTTGTCCTGAAGAGCAAGCCAAAAATCTAGAACAGTTTTCATCTAATGGCCTATTCCCAGGACATTCACTTCAGGAGCCTCCTCTTTGTGGGGTGTTACTGATTAAGTGCATCTGAACAGTAGCAGTCCCATTCCCAGAACAGTTGACTGAAATGTTTGGAGAAAGTAAGGAGCAGTGAGAGGCACTGGTAGGAAAAACTCCTGCTCCTCTCAGTGGCTGGCAGAGAAAGAAGCAGCAGTCAGACACGAGCCAGGGCCAGAGACAGCGGTGACAGCCACTGCCTTGCCATGCAGAAACCCTCGGAGCAGCCTTCAGCGCAGAGGGAGAGGGAAAGAGCGAAGGACAGGATCAGGTGCTCCCTGCAGTAGCTGGGACAGAGCAGACCCCCATGCTCTGCTCAGGGCACGCCAGAGTCTCGCGTGTGGAAGCTGCCTGCTTCCACGCTGTTATTGGGGGAAGTTCATCAATTAATTTCAAGAGCTATGGAAACATTTGATTGCATCCTGCATGAGTAATTTCCTTGCGCTTGCCTCACCAGCAGTGATAGTAGGCAGCTTTATAGCCAAATTGTAGGCAAAACAGAGTGTTAATAGAGCAAATGAGTGGTTGTGGCAGTCACTGACCAGGCTTCCACCTCTTTCCAAATGCTGGTTTTGAGCAAGTCTGTCTCGCTCCCATTTCATCAGATGCATCAGCTTCTCTCCATTGCTGATCACTACCATCTGTGAGGGAGCACAAGCTGCTACTTCACACTGCAGAAGCTCTCTGGACTGGGAGCATGTTAGATGTAACTTCTTGAGAAACTGAATAAGGAAAATAATACCATTACCATAAAAACCTGAGTAAATTCCTTGAATATCCCAAAAATCACTTCAGTTTCTCAAGAAAACAATTGTCCTACTAAGAAAGCCTTCCTGGAGAGTCAGCTTGATGCCAAGTCCAAATTGCATAAAAATGACAAGTTTTGTATAATTTATATAGAGCACATGAGTTAAAATACCCTGACCAATGGAATGTCTAACGTGTATTTCTGTTTCATTAACAAATTAGTCTGTTGTCTAGAAGAATCAATAAGTAATTTGAGAGCAGAAAGCTCATCACACTCATTAAACTTTGTATGATTTGTGACCAGGAACAAGGCTTCCATTTATCAGAAGCCAGCTGCAAAAGAGCCAGAGCACTTCAGAAAGTTTAGACAAGAAGTCCCAGAGCTTTTTAGAAAGCAAAGAAGAAAAAGCTTTTTAATGCAAGACTTTAGGAGGCTCTCTCCTGTGTTAACCTCTAGTTAAAGAGCACATGGCAGAGCTCTGGGTCTTTAAGTGTCAAAATTTAGGCCTGGACACAGTAACTCTGAACCAAGCTAACACTTTCGGATGATTAAGAAATGTCTACATTTTTCACTGAACTAACACCAGCTGTTCCATCAGCATCCATGCTTAGCTAGAAATAAGCATGGATTGTCATCCATGGCTCTGTAAGTATCCATAAGGACCCACATCACCTGCACAAACTGGGGCTCACTGAACCATTTGTGTTGGAACAAGATTGTGGTAAATCTTGGAATTATTTGACCTGATTTATATGTCATCAAATGCTCCTTACTCGTCACCAAGGCCAACTGATGACTGTGAATATTATGACTATATTTTCTTTATTTTAATTCAGGAAAGTTTTTCCCTGCCTTCAGAAATATTGTGCTTCCTTATTCTCCATTTTTTTTCTTTAGTAAATGAGCAGACACTCGTCAAGTAGTAACGGTTTAAATAAATTGCATAACTCATGGGTACCGCTCCCACAGGACCAAAATGTTGCAGGACCTGGGAGCAGAGAAACAAGATGTCATCCCTACAGGTGCTTCTTTCCTGCTATGACCTGGTTGTAGACCTTGTGATCTTTAATTTCTTTGCTGCTTCTGCACGCATGCACAGCACTGCCTACCATTGCACTTCTGGTAAGGCATTCCTAACGTGCAGAGGTCTTCCTGGGTTTTGTTTACTCTTTTTCTTTTCTCTGTAAGGCTGATTCTTTTTGTAGGGCATAAAAAAGCTAGGCTTCCCTCATTCAGAGATTATCAAAGCTGTTGATCACACTCTACAATAAAACATGTCCTAAGGCAAAAAGTTTGTACATGACCATACTGTGCGATGTGTTTCCTCATCTCTCTCATTTATACAATGCAAAATCCTAAACCTCTCATGCTGATTTACACAGCTGTGAGCAAACCATTGCCATCCACAGTAACCGTGTGCATCATCCATAATCAGAAGACAAAAGCCAATTCAGAAGAACCTTGTAAGTTTGCTTTGCCTGTACCCTGCTGCCTCCTTTGCAGACCCAATATTGTCCCCCTCTGTTTGTAGTGCAAATGAGAACTGAGGGGTGAGTCAGTCTCATCTGAATAATATCCCTCAGCACCCATATGAGGTGTGCGATATGCTCGTCCCAGCAGCACTCCTCCCTGTCCCCAGCAAGGCACCAGAGCAGAGCTGCCAGGGGAACCCTGGCAGCAGGACCCTGTGGACCCTCAAAAGGCAATCAGAAGGCTGTGCTGGCTAAGGAGGTCCTGCACCTAAGAAAGCTTTCACTTTGAGAAGTCCTCAGGATGGGTTCTTCTGTGAGGTCAAATGGGTCAACAACTGAGATAGCAAGATGGACAGAGAACCTGGTACCTAAAGTATTGTCCACCCAGGGGCCTCAAGTGCCAAGCAGACCTGCGAAGCAGGTTTCATATGGTCTCACCCAACACTCAGCTGAATGCAAGATTTTCTCAAACCCCAGCAATGTGTGGATAACAAGAAGGTGTTCTACCCTTAAACTTACTTCATTTGATCTATACTTCACCTTCAAATATTCAACATTTGCAGGATGAAAAGTGTGAGCTTAAAACAACAGGAAAAAATTGCCACCATGAGGCCAGAATATTTCTAAAACTTGCACCTTCCAACACCTGAAATATTTCCCCCTGAGGCTGTTTTTCTGATCTAGCTGGTGTTTGTGGGGTAGAAATCACTTGCTACTGCTGTAATTCAGCAAAGACAGCAACAAAGCATGCAAAGTACTCCCGGACTGTTAAAAAATACGTTTCTAGAAATAGAATATCCCTTTATGTCTTTGGAACATCACTACAGTGATTCATCAGAAACAACCAAGTCTAAAAAAGCGCAACTATTCTTCAGCAGCTAATGAGGAAAATCTTCCTTGCCAGTACAAACTGAAAAGCTCAGTATGAAGAACGAGGCTGGGTGGGCTGGAGAAGTTAGAAGAGGCAGCTTTTAGTGGAAGAGCAAACTCTAGAGAGTGGATCGTTTCAAGATGTTTCTCTATCTCAGCAATGTCTGTTTGAAGCCTCACTGCACAGTCGTGGAGTACTTGGACATTTGGCAGTGACCACCCACAGGACTGAAGCAGCGGAACTTTTGCACAGTCTGAAAGGCAAACCCGGCACTGAGACTAGTGCTGGATGCAGCTCTCCATGTTGCTTATCTCATGCTCATTTTACAGTACTTCACAGCAGATTCCCGAAGAGCTCTGGTTTCAGATAGGCAGGATTTGTTGCAGTGTGTTAACGTAGAGTTTGCTAGCACGCATTAGCGTTATTTTGAACAAATCAGACCTGACTCATAACTTTACACTACAGGAATAGGCTAGAGTTTACTGGAACTATATCAATAAACAGCAACAGTCATATTAAGGTTCTGTGATATGGCTCATTTAGCATGCTGGTTTTATTAAATCTGGGGTAGTCTACGTTATGCATCACGCAAGGGGAATTTAGTAGAATTGTTCAGGTTTTAAAGAAATGCTTTAAAAAACCAATAAATAAAAAGATTAGAACAGTTTCCCACATAAATAGTAATGATTTTTTCACTACAGAACCTTCTCTTCAGAGCTCTGGCAAGCAGCAGAAATCCAAATGTTATTTGCAGACTTAGTACATTTAATTGTGCTTTTAACACATTCCTACTTTGACTGAAAAGCTCAGCTTTCCCACCCTGAGAGAAAATTCTAGTTTCCAATTTTGACTGAAGAGATGTTGATTTTCTCACTCTTAGTAAAAATCCTCATTTCCAGGGTGGGATGGAGCCAAAACATTGATGGAAAGCTACGGCACAGAGCAGTTCTCTCTTCACATGAACCAGTGTTCACACTTCAGCAACAAAATGCAAAAGTCAAGAAAGGAGGGGATATTTCTGCACATTTCCATAGAATGAGCAGTTGGACTAAAGGATGGACTCACTAGTCACAGTACATCACTAAATTTCCAGTTGCCCAGGCGGGTTACGTGAATGCCGTCAGTTTTTCCATCTACAAAGTAGTAAAATAACACTGCAGACGTGAGGTGGGCTTCACACTAAAATGGTTAACAGACCTTGGAGAACCTCCAGATGTGACTGACAAATGCAAAATGAGGTTTTATTCCGGGTTTATAAAGAGGGTGCTGCGAAAGACACCTAGCTGACAGTGAGGGCGTGCAGAGCAGAAGCGCAAGCGTCAGGAGTTGATTGTTTCACAGATGCACCACAAAAGAAGACATGAAAGCAAACGCTGCCTCAGAGCCACATTAAGGCAGCCAGTAAGCAGTACGGGTTGTTATTTTTTCTCAGCAAAATCTCCAGTCAGGCTTGCCAGAGCTGCTTGCCTAGCCCGTAGTTATTGGTTTAAATTTGGTTTTGTGCAAAACAATCTCATTATCACTTTTGTGTTTCTCACTCAGTTGCTTTTTGCTTATTTTATTTTAAAATATCTCTTTGCAAACTTGGACAGGTGAAAAATTAAAGAAAGACAGCACTGGCTTTTTGCAAAGCAGCTTCTCATGTGCCTTGCCCCCCAACTCCGTAGCAGGGTTTAGATGACAGCAGGGCATCCTGGCCTTTCTGAAGCAAATGTTCCAGCTCATGGAAATTGCTGTTTTCCTTCCCTACTCTCCGCACTCCCATCAAGAGCTGGTGAGGCTTGGGGGCAAGCAAGTGGGTTTACAGGGCAAGCAAGTGGGTTTTTAGGTCATGCTTTGCTTGGAGGGTGCTATAGCCCTGCTCTACAGAGCTGGAGGAGTCAGGTATAAACATCAAAAACACAAGAAACAAAACTAAGCCGCAGCAGTGGTATGTCCTTTTGCACATCACCTTCAGGCTGACCCAGAGTCATGGGGAAGCCCGTCAGCTCTGGAAGGGTCAAGAAGCTTAACAGACATGAGGGTGGAGGCACCTGAAACAACCACGCTGTTTGGGCCTAACCAGGGGAGTCCCTGGGGCACAGGGGACAGTGAGGGCTGCAGAGCCAGAGCGGCGTGTCACTAAGGGAGAGATTGGCACCACATCAGAGCATTGGTGGTGCTCACATTTCTGGTCAGGGTAATGGGGTTCCCAGCCCCACGGCTGGGAACACTGGCACAAAAACACTGGAAGGTTTGGCATGAAGAAGTAAGCAGAGCACGGGAGAAGAGATGGTCAGTTTTCTGGCTGCGTGTCTGATAGCCTGCTGAGGGACCACTTATATGGAAGTGCTGGTCCCCGCAGCCATGGGTAGAGCCAGAAGTACGGATGATGTCTGCTGAGTGCCAAAAGCAGTGGAAATCTTGCTTAGGTCATCTGCTGTTGCTGGGTCATACTGCTTGGTCCAACGACTCAGGAATGCAACAGTGCTTGATGCTAAGTTAAGGGTCTCTCATCTCACACCCAGCGAAAACCACCACTTCCTGGATTTCATTCTGCTCATGCTGATTTCAAATCCACTGGTGTTAACTAGCATTTACACATTCATTTCAAACCAGAACTGCTCCTGCCAGCAAGAGTGCTGGCTCAACAAAAAGTAGATATCATGAACTGGGTGACAAATGCTCATCATGTCCATCTAGCACTACCCAAAATATAACCAACGTACCCTTTTCTCAGGTGTGACAATCTACACAATGTGAGATAAAGTCCAATCCAGCATTGAGGATAGTCCCATCCTGAGCAGGAGAGGGGACCAGAAGACCTCTGGAGCTCTCTGCCAACCTACACATCTGATTTCACAAGCATGGAGCCTCTGCTGCCTGTACAGGACTAGTGGGCTGACATGAGAGGCCCCCAGCCAGAGGCAGGGTTGCTGCAAGCTGGGTAACAGTAACTCAGAGACCAGTCACAGAGTGACAGTCATTCAGACTGAGAAGGGTCTCAGGAAGCCTTTACTTCAACTCCCTGACCAAAGCAGGACCAGCTTTCAGGTCAGACCAGGCTGCTCAGAGCTTAGAATCATCGAATCATTTAGGTTAGAAAAGACCTTTAAGATCATCTAGTCCAACCATTGACCCTACTCTACCAGGTCTGCCACTAAACCATGTCTCCAAGCACCACATCTACACGACTTTTAAACACATCTAGGGATAGTGACTCAATCACCTCCCTGGGCAGCCTGTTCCAATGTTTGATCACTCTTTCAGTGAAAAAGTTTTTCCTAATGTCCAGCCTAAACCTCCCCTGGCACAACTTGAACCTGTTTCATCTTGTCCTATCACTAGTTACTTGGGAGAAGAGACCAGTGCCCATCTCACTACAACCTCCTTTCAGGTAGTTGTAGAGAGCAAGAAGGTCTCCCCTCAGCCTTCTCTTCTCCAGACTAAACAATCCTAATTCCTTCAGCTGCTCCTCATAAGACATGTTCTCCAGACCCCTCACCAGCTTTGTTGCCCTTCTCTGGACACGCTCCAGCACCTCAATGTCCCTCCTAGACTCTGGCGCCCAAAACTGAACACAGGACTCAAGCTGCGGCCTCACCAGCACTGAGTACAGGGGCACAATCACTTCCCTACTCCTGCTGGCCACACTGTTCTTGATACAGGCCAAGATGCCATTGGCCTTCTTGGTTACCTGGGTGCACTGCTGGCTCATGTTTAGCCGGCTGTCCACTGGGACCCCCAGATCTTTTTCTGCCAGGCAGCTTTCCAGCCACTCCTCCCCAAGCCTGTAGCTTTGCCTGTAGCTTACTCCAGTCAAGACTTGAAAGCTGACAAGGATGGAGAACCTACAGCCTTCTGGAGTCCACAGAAATAAAATCTACGGTATGAGGCGGTGGACTGAGCCACAGCCAAGAGCCATGGCTTGTGGTGGTCCAGTTCTGGGAATCATCACTTCTGGGCATAGCAATCATCTCTCCTCTCCCTTTGCCCATTATGCTTCTAAATGTACAAAGGTGTTGTGATATCCTTCATGCACGAGACATTGGGGAGTACCATACACAATGTGATAAATATGCTATGTTTGCCTACCTGTAGGTATGGTGATATCTATATGTGTAAGAAGTACATTTCAGGATCTCTGTGCAAAGCTGCTTGACAATATCTTCCTTACTTGTGCAAGCCAATGTAAGACACCACAGACTTACGTTGCATTACTATCTGGGCATAACAGGGGATGGTAAAGGGAAATCTAAATGAGGGGCTTACACATAGGGCCCCGTTGCATGCAGCCTATTTTAACCATCTGTGTCGCAGATGGACCATCTAAGTCTCCTGAGTAGCTCTCTCTGCCACCTCAAATTCATCCTCGGAATTTCTAGAGAAATCGTGTCCCATTCCTTCTTTTCTCCATTAGTATTTGACTAGTCTACACAGAACGGAAGAACTACAACAGAGGAGGTGGAATAGCCTGCAAAGACAACTGAGGCCCGCTCAGCAGAACCACTACCTCAACGGGCTGTAGAGGCACAATAGGCAGGGGAAAGAAACAACGAACAAATTTTTTAAGAAAATAAACACTTTCGACTCAACATTCAGCTTTCAGTTTTTTAAAGATGTGAGGCTTCAGAAGGGATTTGTACCATGGGGAAATCAAATGTTCTGTCACAATATCACATAATAAGCTAAACTGGGAATAAACTAGCTGGTTAGATGTCTGTAGGGCGGGTAGCCTGGAAATAACAATCATTCAAGGACTACACAAGAAGAATGGACTGACCAACTCTACTGACATCCAATCTTGCAGCCTATCCACAGGGGCATCCTTCTATCTAAACATAATGAAAGATGTGTTGCAGAGAAAATATGCCCATAAACTTACATTGATCTAAAGTTAATGTACTTGTGAAAAATTGCTGTCTGGGGGGGCAGTGTAAGTGCCATCAGTGTACTGGGAGCAAACACCGAGAAAGTGATTCTGTTGGCATCTTGGAAAAGAGAAAATACATAAGAAATATGCTTTAGTGATATGCAGTACAAACAAGCAGTGAGAAATATCTCATGTAGGTTTCCTGATGGAATACCTGCTAAAAAAAGAGTCAGCAAAGACTAAGAGTTCACAGAGCACTTGTTATATTGAATATTAATGTCTCTAAATGACCTGAAAGCACATAAACATCAAGAGAGGTATTACTTGTAATTCTTTCCCTAATTGTGCGATAGAAGCCACAGTTGTTTTGGTAAATGGATTGAGAATTTCACTGGAACATCCTCAAGCATGTTTGTGCTGTCCGCTGAAACACTCAGTTGTAAGAACCTCTCGCAGTGGTTCTCAGCCCCCTGTGACGGCCCTCTGTCCCCTCCAAGTGGGACTCACAGAAGCCACTCAGAGAAGCTGGGCTGAGTCAGACAACAAGGTCAGGTTAACAGGAGCAAAAGCTTAGCGCCAGCATGGCAGTCTAAGCTGGTTAGCTACATAAACACATTTTGCATCAGTTTCAGTGGAGCGCATCAAAGCGAGATGGAGATCCTCTGAAGAAAAGAATATGCATTGGTGGTAAGAGGAGAGTCAGAAAAAAAGAAGAGATGAGTAAAAAGAAGAAAAAACAAAAAAGAAGGTATTTGGATTGGTTTTGACTGAGCTGAGCTCTTAGGTGAAGGTACGAGACCTCTACTATGTAGGTTTGCTTTGGAATCCACTGTTGTATCTTGCACATTTTCTTTAAAAACCTGAGCCTCGAACAATCTTTTTTGAACTCTGTGGCCAAGACAACATTGCTCCTTAAAGTACTAGACCTCTTTGCTGTGAAATTCTGTCAGGGAAGTGCAGAGTTTTCATATCCATCTATTCAACTAATGTGATAGCTTTGGGCATTCTGTCAGCACACAAAGCCCATTTACTGTGATACCCGATCATTAGCTGTTGTTATGCCTTTTCTCCCCTTTATCTGACTTTCCATGCAACTTATTTGTAAATGACTCCTGTTTCCCAAGTCATTACTTGGTTCTTTTTGCAAACGTAAGTCTGTAAGTTTTGCCTAACAAAAAAGATTTGAAATGTGTCTCTGGTTAATACATATCTATTTTCTCAAAGCAGCAAATATCTAAACCTCTTATGTAGAACAGCTGTGTGTGTTAGATTCCTTGGTTTGGACAATGATTTGAACAAACTCAATTTACCTTTCATTTCATAGGCTTGCTCATGCCTGAAAAAGAAGTAACTTGATAAAACATTTGCAGTCTCTGCCAGTGTAAGCAATATCTGAAATGCTTTGTCATTGAATGGAAGTTTTCAGATTATTTTTGGTGCCACGACATACTGCTGTACATAACCCAGCCTGAAAAATAACTGACAGTTTCCGGCATCTTGGAGATAAGCAGTATCAGCCACCATAGAGTAGTGGACTGTGTCTAAAGAGTAAAACAGACTCTGGCAGTAGCTTTGGGAGAGAAAACCTGATTTTTTCTAATAATCATGCTGTTAATGGCTTTTTAGTTTATTTTGATGCACATGCAGCCTTTCAATGATTATTTGCTTCTTTTTGCTACTGGTCTTTTCCGTTGACACATCAACCGTCGGGCATCAACCAATCTATTTTGATATGTGAATGAAAAGTAAGGTGACTAGGCACAAAAGTGAGTTCAAATACATGCAGCGATTTCCGGAGTCTAGTGGTTCTACCTTCTCTCCATCACCTCGGTGCAAGAAGAGCAGAAAGAGGAGGAAGCACATCCCTGTGGCATCGTGCCAGCCCGGGACGGCTGCACCAGAGCTGCACAGAACCATTGCAGCATTTACCTTCACCCAGCACTGGCTTGCAGGACCCAGATGGGTCTGGGTCACCAGCCAGAGTGGGCAACAGTGCAAAGCATCTGAAACTACCAGAGCTGCCCTGTGCCCAGAGCTGCCTTTGATGCTCGGAGCTATTTGCCAAGTGGCTGTGAAACATGGAGCCTACTGTCTGGCTAACAAAATGATCAAATATGCCAGGGGAACTGGAAGAAAACCCAGAACACTTTTCAGAGCAGACTGTGTCCACAGCATTGCTAATAATAATGACATATCAGACAAGATGTCTTAACACAGGAGGAAAATGAGAACAGGCATCTGCATGCTCCTGTATTATTTTCTCATCCTATTCTCCTTTAGTACATACCAATGTGTGCACTTTTGCTATGTACTTGGTATAGGTGAAGCCTCTGGCTACTTTAAGTCACAAAAGAAATCATAGACACAGTGTGCGTGTAAGTCTGTCAGATGGTAACAGCAATCACAGGCATTCGCTGGTTTTAAAGTGTTAATACAGGTGTATAAAATCAGTCGCAATTACTCTTTTCTGGAGATCTCAGCTGTGTATGATGAACACATTATACGTATCTTTGAAGGCAGACAACAGCACTATCTCATTATAAAATATTTTTCTTCCAAATCTAAAACTAAAACAAACAGAAAAGCGTGCCAAATAGAAATTGCGTAAGTATCTTCATACAACATAAATATGCAAAAGTCCTGTCAGAGCATATCTTCATGTTGAAATTCATTGGATGGATGCTAAAAGTCCCTAAAGAAAGAAGTCATTCAGATGTCATTCAAACGTATAATGATTTGAATGTTCCCACTTTTAAATACTCTTTTTCACATATCTTTCCATGTTGTGGGCACTTTCACAGAGAGCAGTGTGGGAGTCCTCTCCTGAGCATGCCCCTTTTGAAATGTTTTGAGCCCACAAGAGGCAGCATGGCACAAAGCAGATGAACTCAGTTAGCATCTTAGCAGCCACGCAGCCACAGTCTTGCTGCACACATTTTAAAGCTGCCAAGCTGTAGAGATGTAGCCTGTGGGTGTACTTCACAGCCACTTACATGTCAGCCACCTCTGTGGAGGTCCTTGGGGATGTATATCCATATGGAGTTACCTAAAATACTGGGATGTGACCCAGCCTTGGAGAATCTGCAAAGGACAGTAATCCAATGCAGACCTCAGCACCAACACAGTCCCAGCCAGAGAACAAGATCTGGCACAGAGCTGGAAACACTTTACCATAGCCTAGTGTCATCTTCTAAGATCTGGATATAACCTGGCCCTTATTCATGCAGACTGTAATTTTTCCCAGCTCCATCTTTTTAGGTGCCAGTTAGGGAAAACATACTTTCCCCCCTTCCCTACCTTGAACATTTTCTGTATTTTAAGCACATTGTTAATCCCAGAGGTGACTGAAAGTGACTTTGGGCCAGGCCCAAAGAGTGATGGTGAATGGAGTTAAATCCAGTTGGCAGCCAGTCACAAGTGGTGTTCCCTAGGGCTCGGTATTGGGGCCGGTTCTCTTTAATATCTTTATCAACAACCTGGATGAGGGGATCAAGTGCACCCTCAGTAAGTTTGCAGATGACACCAAGTTAGGTGGGAGTGTCAACCTGCTCGAGGCTAGGATGGCCCTACAGAGGGATCTGGACAGGCTGGATCGATGAGCTGAGGCCAATGGTGTGAGGTTCAACAAGGCCAAGTGCCGGGTCCTGCACTTGGGACACAACAACCTCATGCAACGCTACAGGCTTGGGGAAGAGTGGTTGGAAAGCTGCCTGGCAGAAAAGGACCTGGGGGTGTTGGTTGACAGTTGGCCTAATAGGAGCCAGCAGTGTGCCCAGGTGGCCAAGAAGGCCAACAGCATCCTGGCTTGTATCAGGAATAGCGTGGCCAGCAGGAGTAGGGAAGTGATTGTCCCCATGTACTCGGCACTGATAAGACCCCACCTTGAGTACTGTGTTCAGTTTTGGGCCCCTCACTACAAGAAAGACATTGAGGTGTTGAAGTGTGTCCAGAGAAGGGCAATGAAGCTGGTGAAGGCCCTAGAGCACAAATCTTCTGAGGAGTGGCTGAGGGAACTGAGGTTGTTTAGCCTGGAGAAAAGGAGGCTGAGGGGAGACCTTATCGCTCTCTACAACTACCTGAGAGGAGGTTGTAGTGAGGTGGGGGTCAGTCTCTTCTCCCAAGTAACAGGTGATAGGACAAGAGGAAATGGCCTGAAGCTGCACCAGGGGAGGTTTAGATTGGATATTAGGAAAAATTTCTTTACTGAAAGGTTTATCAAGCATTGGAACAGGCTGCCCAGAGAATTGGTGGAATTGCCATCCCTGGAGGTATTTATAAGATGGGTAGCAGTGGTGCTGAGGGACATGCTTTAGTAGTGGTTTTGGCAGTGTTATGTTGATGATTTGACACTATGATCTTAAAGGTCCCTTCCAACCTAGACGATTCTATGATTCTAAGTTGAGCACATTCACAAGGGCTTCCTTGAATAACAATGCACTTGGGCAGTCCTTTCTGATCCTTTGGAGGACAAGAAGCTTGTCTGTCATGGCATCTTGAAAATGACTGAGATCACATCAGTAACGGCACAGTGAAAGGGCTGTAAAGACTGAGATGGCTCTGGTTTGAGATAATATCATTACTCTGACACAGTACATGTAATTGTCTCTGGGGGGATGTTTTAATTAAAAGGGGAAAAAAATAAGTTTCTTTTCAACTTCAACTTCCTTCTACCTCTCATCAAATAAAATGTAGAGGATGCAAGATAATTAGTCTCATTTGCCTGAGTGGTTTGTGCTCAAAGCATTTGTGATAAAGCTTTACACTTTGTCTTTTTATTACCCATAGGATACGGTGGAATATCAGGCCAATGCTGAACTGCATCAGTGCAGACAGCTTTGGGGCCTCCTATCTTAATATATGTTTTGACATCAGGTCAATCTTTAAATTTAACATATTGATTTATGTGCTAAAATTATGAAGAGCTCCCTATGGTTACTGAACTGTGTGGTTTTTGGGTATACAAGGTCCGCAGCCTTCTGCAGATCAATTCTTTGTGGTCTGTGCCAGAAGCTGAGAGGAGGCAAATCTTCTGTGCTCCACTTGAAAATAATCTGCAAATTTTCTTAGGAAAAATAAAGTCATTGTACACAAAAGAGGAAAAGCTGTATGTAGGCAAATAGCGTGAATAGTGGAGAATGGCATAAGGAAATGAAAATCAAGGCAGAGCTGCATGATTCTGAATCTAACTTCAGAATAATCACATTTCATCCTCCAAGAATGTCCTTCCAGATAAAAGCACAAGATGAATACCATTGATTTTCCAGACCAGAATTTCTGGAAGGAAAATAATGAGACAGAAAATATTTGACATTTATATGAAAGAGCTCCGGCAAATAACACTTGTGATTTCTTAGTATCAACATGTAAAAGAAACAGGTGATGAAGTACACAGTAAAGAAAGACACATTT
The DNA here is from genome assembly GCA_008921705.1 of Burhinus oedicnemus. Lineage (NCBI taxonomy): Eukaryota > Metazoa > Chordata > Aves > Charadriiformes > Burhinidae > Burhinus > Burhinus oedicnemus. The sequence continues at coordinate 319,085 of VFFE01006995.1, read as the reverse complement.
CTTTTTTCTCTCCTCAGTGTTTGGAGTTACAACTCCATTTGCCAGATCTACTGTTTTATTTCTTCCTTGCACTGGGATAGTCATTGCTTGAAAAATAAGATATTTTACAAAATTTACTACCCTTTTTTATTTAAGTTGGGGTTTTTTTGGTATGGTTTGGTTTGGGTTTTTTTTAATTTAAGAATTGTTAAGATATTCCTAACTGGTTTCAAAGTCCATGTTTCTTCTACCTCGACTAGTATCTTCTCATACTCCAGGCTATTACACTGAAGTTGCAGATGAGGAATTACAGTAAAATCATTGAAGTATCTTGTTCATTTCTGTCTGGTTGCTTATCAGGGTTGTGACTTGGCAACTTTCATTGGGAAGTACTTTGTCATAATCTGACAGGACAAATTAATTAGTGTAAAACTGCACTGTGCATTCATTAATGCTGATGTGCCTCAAACCTTTGACATAACTGCTGCTCCATAATTTATGCAATTGGCAAGGAGCACAGAGAGACCTGGATTTATTTCTGTCAGAGCATACAGCATTCATTCTTTAAACACCTGTACCTTTTAACAAAGAGATTAATATTAAAATGACTTCTTGATACTGCTAAGGTGCTGTATCCCTAGCTGCTGAGATAGCCAGAGTGTTTACACACCTTCTCTGCATGTCTGCAGAAACACAGCTTAAAGACTTTCTTTCTGGTGCTTTAAAGATCTTTCAGGTGCTTTATGGCCTCTGTGTCTCTCTTAATGAATTAGAGCATTGCCACTTTTCCTTAGGAAGCGTTTGTCCCCGCTATGTAAATGTAAGAGCCTACAGATTAGGCAACCAGAGTCTCTTGCTGGAGACTTCGCAATTCAGCTAAATTAAGAACATTTTCATTTTAGAAAGACAGGACTTTTGAGAGCATGAGGGATTGTTGTAGAGATGAACTCCAACCTGGAAGTGGCTGTGGGCAGGCAATGAGGCCATGTGGGTGAAGAAATGGGGATGAAGCCATAGGAAGTAATGTCTACAACTCCTTTCATACTCCTCTAGGCAAATCAGCCACAATATCACATGTTTTAGGAGAAGGAGTACTGAGTGTAGCCCAGCGGACACTGCATGATGTGGATGTACACAGAGGTCCTGATGCCGACTGTGCTGGAGTCAGTAGATAAATGCTTGCTGACTTCAGTGACTAACAGATCTTCTTCTCACCCTTTTGTACAAAGAATGGATATCATAGTCATTAACTTGCAGAAAAATCAAATTCCTAACAAGAACATATGCTCCTATCTTGTTCTTTGTCTGTTGCTTTTAGGGTCTAAGGCAGAACCAGAAAGCACCTCTCCACCACAACGTCAGCAGCAGCTCCTGTTATCTCATCATGATTTTGTTCCTGTATTTCAAACATCCACGAAAACATTGATTGCCTAAAAGTTCCTTTTATTCTGGTGTGTTGCCAAAGACAGAAAGAAGAATAACCCATATGTAAAAGAAAATTACAGTTTGTTCCCTGGTGGTCAATATACAGGTGAGTCAGAAGCAACCCAAAAGAGTTGCAGGCCATAATCACCTAGGCTGCTATTTTCCCTCTCTGTATAGCAGAGAAGAAAAGCGTGGGTGGCTCTTCCCTGATCTGGCCCTGTAGTCACCCCTCTCCTGAGAGCAGCCTTTTCCTGCTCACTCCACAGGGGCTGCACAGCCCGTGGGACGGGCATGAGACGGCTGCAGGGGCCACCGCAGCACAAGCAGAAAATGGTCCTGGGTTTGAGGGCCCAGGAACTCGGGTCCCCAAAGCTGAGAGACCAATCCTTTACCTTAGACTGCTGATAAAATTTTATGTAATTTTCACCTTTTTTTTTACTGAGGTTTTATCTTAGAAGATGGTAGTTATAAGCACCAGCACAGTTCAAATACAGCCAGTTGCAGTGCTCTGAAAAGTCAGTGTATCAAGTGCAAGCCTTCTTTCTGTATTCTTTGTTTACAAATGCCTCACCTATCTCTTTAATTTCTGTGTGACACTCAAACCCCAAATTTCTGCCAAAGAAGCTGCACTGAGACAATGCCAGGACTCAGTTCAGTTCAGGACAATGGGAAGGAAACAATGCACAAGCATTTTGCTCTGAACCTCATTGTAATATGACTAAGTAGTACAAGAACAGGAAAAAGCAACAACTCTGTGCGGAGTACATGGGACAAGCCCAGGGCCTGGAAAACAGTTTTGGAAAGACAGCAAGGTGAGATGTCTGTGGAAGATGGTAAGACCAGAAAGAAGCAAGAGAAGATACCCTTCCTGGAGAAGCTTAATGGTGTGAATGGTGACAATCTATCACAGGAACTGGAAAGTGCTACAATGTAGTAAGTATGCACAAGATCAAACCAAAGACGTACTCTTTAATAAAGCCTCCAGGCATACTTTTTCCAAAGCCAGTAACACATTTTCAATGTTTATAACAAATCAAAAGTCTAAGTGGATTTGAGCTCAGAACAGGGAGTTTGGGTCAAGAGGTATATAGCATGTAATAAAAGACTTGGCACTTGTTACTTTCATAATGGTGTAAAGGTAAAAGAAAGGCAAGTGTAGCAGGAGCTGCAATACCTTTTATTGCTTAACTGTTGCACTTTTGAACAGCTGATGTGCTCAGAAATCTTGTTTATATTTTTTACAACACAACAAATTTGAAGCTCAGTCTGGGTGAGGAGCAATTGCTGGAGTTTCACATGATTACATTACTCCATTCAACAGTTTGAGAGGAAAAGCACAGTTATCCCAGTGGAGCAGAGCTAGATGGAAGCAAAAGACACAAGCTGTAAGGTCATTAGTCTCTGTGGGACAGAGATAGATAACCAGCACCTGCAGAAAGCAGGTGCTTTCATGGTGACTGAGATTCTTTGCTGATGAGTTGAATTTGACTTGCCACTTAGTACTCTATTTGAAGACTGGAGAGGATGTTTAATGATACAGAAAAGAACTTTTGCAAACTAATTACACAAACTATAGTCAGTTCAGCGTCAAAGTAGATCTGGCTTAGTATAGGAACAGCTGGTAAAACAGTGACTCCTGGATAGGTCACTTTTAAATATCTCTAATTGAGCATTCAAATGTGCATTTTCTTAAGAATTTAATGCTTAAAGACACCGAGAATCTTAAAAATGAATTTCAGAGATGCATAGAAAGTGAGCGTCCATTGACACCGACTGGAAGTCGGTGTGGTAGGACCTCTGAAAATGTCACTGGCTGCCTACCTACATCTGTACAGGGACTAAATAAAATTTAAGGTATTGGCTGTCTAACCCAAGTCTTTAGACATCTGAAGAACTACCAACACCTGCCTTTCCTCCAGTCTCTTAAGCCATACACTGTACAAGAGGATATGCTCTGCAGAATCTAGGCCAGGAACTATTCCTTATCTTCAGACACCTGCCAAACCTCTGTCATCTCTTCAACTCCCTTTCAATACCAACTAAAGATGTTTCAGAGGTTGGGAATTGCTATTTTGCTTTGGATTTTTCACCCATTTTAACCAGTAAGAAAACTACATTGCATTTAGTAAGTATGTATCCAGGATACTCTCTTTGCATTGGCAGTGCCTATTGGATCTGTCTATCAAATGTCATGTGCTACTATAATTCTATGGAAAAGATTAAAAAATGTGTTCTTTATGCATTGGAAAGATTTTGTTTGATTGTTTTTTCTAGAGAGCAGGTAGCAGTCCAAATCAAACTAAAGGGCAGCCTCACACCTATCTACTATATTGAATTCACGTAAGCATGCAGCCTGTTATGTCTCTTCCCATTGGGAAACTGATGATTGTCAATAATGTCTTGAGCTTTATCTAATGTTAAAAGAAAATCCTGTATATTTAAAAAAAAAAACAGAAAAAGTCATTCTGATTCTGTACAGGCAATGAATAAATGGCTCCTTATATCAAATTAATTCTGAGCCATTCCATCCTCTAGCAAACTATTTTGAGCGCATTTTCCCTTTGGATGAAGTACATATTGAAGTGATAGTTAACTCAACAGACTATCAGAAAACAACATGTTAGCACTAATGCACACAGCTTTAAACAAATGCCACCAATAAACAGGCACATCTAAAACACACCTGTCTTTCCATTCCACTAAGATGCATTAACTATTTAATTTATCATGTAGTTAGCAATGAAGCACAGTTAGTCCTTACTTTGTACAACTTGTAAAATATCTTTTTAAAGGTTTTTCTCAAATTTTGGACTACAGGATAGTGTTTCCTATTGAAGCATAGCATTTTTCACCATTTCCCCACTATCATAAGGCAGAAATATTAGTCAAGGTTGCTTAGGCAATCAAGAATGCCTGAGCATATTGCAAGCCAAAGTACTCTAGAAAAACAGTGAATTGATTAATTCTGAAAAGTTGAGTAAATATCCAATAGAGTCATCTCACCTAGCATTAGAATTAGATGGTGTGCGAGAATAAATATTATACATAGGAGAAATTCATAGAAATTTAGATTAAGTTAAAAGATGAAAAAACCTCCAAGTACTATAAACTATTGAATATTATAAGCAAGAATAGTCTTTCTGATCTGCTTGTGAATCCAGTAAATCCTTTTTATCTCTGATTTCCGGTCAAAGAGTGCCCAGGCAGGTCATAAATTTCTTGCACAGAGATCTTCCCAATAATGCCATCTACATTTTAAAGGATGTTGAAATAGTTGTTACACTACAGCTTTTCAACCCTTTGTGCATATAGATAGCACAGAAACAGGAGCTGTCTTCCTTATGCTGTTACATCGCACACAGCATTGTGCCTGCCCACCCTCCAGTTCCCAGCCATTCTCACTGGAGCACCAAGGGCAAGATAAAAGGAGAATGTTAAAATAATTATTTTAATCTCTAGAGAACAAGAAAATTTGCCTGAGCTCTTTAAAGCTCTGAGCTTTATCAAAATCATAAACCCTTCAAAGGTTTTTCAGTATGCCCTTACATTCAAGACAGAACAGCACCTACTTTTCACCAAATTAGACCATTGGTTTTATAGTCTCTTTCTCAAGGGCGAGCTTGTCCCTAGCTACTTTCTGGGCACATAAAACTACTTGTTTTAATGTCAGTGAGATCAATGATAGTTTGGCACTGGCATTTGAACAGAACAGGAACAGCATTCAATGTAGTTGCAGGTTTGTGCAATGTGGCCCTGACATTGAATTCTGTTAATTTTGGAGATGTAGAATTTGTTTCCAGGTTCAGCAATTTCCTTTTTAATTTGCATTTTATCCACAAAGAGATATTTGGGAGGTCACTGCACAGATTTTGGCTATGTCAATTTTCAAGCTCTTTTTCTAGAGTTTTGGGCTTTTTTAACGTCTAGAAAACACCGAGTAACATATTGTACAGAAGTTGCAAGCTAAATCTCCAGGTTCTTCTTGTGCAACTATTTGCTGGGTTAAGTCTCTGGCAGATTCTCACTGTCACTTCAGTGATTTGGATTACGGCATAGCTTCACAAACCATCTTATTGGCACTGAAGATGGAGTGCAAAACTGCAGCTTGAGTGGAGCCAAGGAGTTAGGAAAGCTGGGGACTGGGGGGTATTAAAGTAAGTTTTTTCAGGGGTGACATCAGCTTCTTTTGGTGCCAGCCCCCCAGCAGGCAGGAGAATCCAATCCAAAGAGTCAGTCCCAAGTGTTGCACTTTCTCCAGGAACTGATCAACAGCAGTAAGGGCTGGTATCCAGTTTAAAGGACGTGCCACTGAAACACTGCCTAGGAGCTCTACCCAGGAACCTCGAAAAATTACACCGAACTTTTTGGCACACAGAGAACTAATTTTTTCCTTTTTCCAGCACAAATGAGTTGGTTTAACATGCAAGATGTGATTAAAGGGTGCCTCACACTACACCAGCTGACCAGGGCCGCCCTGCCAGCATTGCCTGTTATTTCAACTTCTTGCAACAACACTTGGAGTTGGGTTCACTCCTGATCTGGGTGACAGCCACTGGGCTTCTGCAAGGAATACAGGCACATCTGTCTGTGGCTCATGATCAAACAAGAAAATAGAGAAGTTGGAGAAAAAGATCAAAGGGTTCAAACTTGAAGCCAAGTTCAGAAGAACTGGAATGAAAGACTCTTTCCTTCCAGCATCTTACAGATCTTTCTGTCCTGTAGACAATACATTTGCTGAACTTGCAGCAGCTTGTGCAACTCTCTTCCAAAAACACATTGCCAAGTAGTCTCCATTTCCAAATATTTCTTTTTCATGCCCTCCAAAGAATTAGAGAAACACACACAATCATTTTAAAGAACAATAAATGAAGTGAAAACTGTCAACTTTACTATGTAATTGCATTAAATCCATGCAATTATGTGCAAGAATAATTTAATTCCATTTACCAACTCATTACAGAGTTAGAATTATACAGGATTAATGCTAATTTTTCATACTCAGAATAATTAATTTGTCTCAATTTATCTGCTTGGGGGATGACTTAGACAGGAAAGCACTAATTGCTCTGGCTAGATGATGTACTCTCAAAAACCATTTTCCCTTGGCAGTATGTGATGATACAAGGCTTTCTGCAAGATCACCACCGCATACTAGGACCAGCAGCGGTATTTCAAGCAAGTACCCATGCTTTTTGGTCGAGGACTTTGTGCAGTTGCCAGGAGGTTGACTTCTCTTTGCTCATACATTTGCTTGGTAGAAATAGAGGAAAGGAATTTTTAGCCTTCTTCTGGGGCAGGTGCACATTATTCCATCAGCCCTGTGGTTACTTTCAGGATGTTTTCCTGCTCTGTATTTAATGCTGCAAACAAAGCCCTCAGCTGTGGATGGATGTTCATTCCTAAGTAATAGTGCAATGAAAATGTGGGGAAAGGTTTGGGTTTCACTCTGCATACAGGTCCGATCTATTGTATGCCTTTGTGGACTGCAAGATGTATTTAAGCACAAAGAGAGCCCTTTCCAGCTCACACTTTTGGGACTGTGTATCAGGCAAGCACCAGCCACCATCACACAGCTTCAGAGGAAAGGAGGGAAGCCATTTCACAGGGCCAGAAAAAGAGCTTCCTCATGTTGTTTCTGCCACGTTTTTCTTCAGAATTTGATTCTTACATTGATCTAAATTTACCTAATAGACTTCTAATTTCGCAGAAAAACTGAGGTTATTTGAAGGAACAAGCTAGGCTAATGAAAAGAAGGGGAACCTCAAAATAATTATTTTAGAGCCAAAGCACAACATAAATGGCAACAGTATTTCGTTTGTCAGGGCAATCACACACATGACTGAGCAATCCTGTAAAACGCTGGGCAGACCCCTCATATAATCCCAATAGAATCGTAGAATCATTTAGGTTGGAAAAGACCTTTAAGATCATCTAGTCCAACCATTGACCCTACTCTACCAGGTCTGCCACTAAACCATGTCTCCAAGCACCACATCTACACGACTTTTAAACACACCTAGGGATGGTGACTCAACCACCTCCCTGGGCAGCCTCTTCCAATGTTTGATCACTCTTTCAGTGAAAAAGTTTTTCCTAATGTCCAGCCTAAACCTCCCCTGGTGCAACTTGAACCCACTTCCTCTTGTCCTATTACTAGTTACTTGGGAGAAGAGATCAGCTCCCATCTCACTACAACCTCCTTTCAGGTAACTGTAGAGAGCAATAAGATCTCCCCTCAGCCTTCTCTTCTCCAGACTAAACAGTCCTAATAGCCTCAGCCGCTCCTCCATGGAGGAGCAAAACAAAGTTAAATCAATATTGTAGAAATGAATTATTTTACCTACTTACTTTACTCTCCCAGTTTCCAAGCAAAAAAACAAGCCCACAAAAAAAAAGAAAATCCAAACATAAGCTAATCTTTGCTTGCATCAGGAGTGTCGTGTTTGATCTATTTCATAGGTATCACACTGATGTATTTTTGCTTAAAGCCTACTACAGACTGCTCCCGTATGTGTGAACTTCCAAAAGCCATTCTTAAGTCTTCACATCCCCACCGATTAACCTCATTTAATTTTTCAGTGTAAGTAAGTCTTCCGTTTTTATTATTGGTGAGGTCATTTTTCAATTCCATCTTTCATTTCTCAGAAAGTTTAGTTTGAATATTCAAACTTTTTTCTCTCAATACACTGGTCAAGAAAGAGGACAGAAAGCTAACAGCAACGTAGGGGCTGTTTAAAGAGATAGACCCAAGGAGGAGGGGCAGGTAGAAAAGGAGCTTTGCAGCATGTAGACACACTTGGAAAGGCAATTTGAGTGAGGAGAGCTGTATCAGCTGTTTGTATTTCTAGGTCACAAAGGTCAAAACAATACCAAGAAGCTTCTCTTTAAAAAAAACTAAAACCTAACACGTTAATCATTCACACGTATGGAAGTAATCAGCTTATGAAAGTGAATACGTAAGAAATTTAGCAACAGGTGCGTGAAATTAAATTTCCCCACATTTTATCAAACTACAGCCTTTCCAAGGCCCTGTTGCCACAGAAATGACCTTTTGGGCAGTCGTTTCTTTCTTGGAAATGTTAAATTTACATTTGGCTCCTCAAAGGCTTGATTATTTCACCTATTTGAGTTACAAAGGCTAGGAGCTTAATGTCACAAGTGCCTTGAAGCGTTTCTGTGGGACAATGCATTAGAAGATAGAGGTTTAGTGGGACATTAGAAGGTTAGGATGTGCTGTGTCACTTTTACAATGCAGTAAGTCTCAGTGTGCTGTTGCGGTGAGACCTGCACAGCCGGGCGCCCCAGGGGAAGCATGTGGGAGAGGTCCCAGATCCACAGACAGCCATGCAGCTCGCAGGAGTAGGGACATCGCTTTTCTCCTGGGATCTGCTGGCAGACAGCCAGCGAGGGAGAGGGGTCATACACTAATGGGCCAAAAGATGCATCTTTTGTTGATCCTGTCTGTTGGGGCTTTTTAATTCACAAATCACTCCCCTCTACTCATCTCATCTGTCCTGTTCCCCCAGCCAGCCCTCGCTTCCTCTGCAGTCCCAGAGTACCTTCCTCTAACTTGTCCACCCTACGCAGTGAGGTTGTACCTGCTGGAAAAAGTGTCTGAACAATGCCTTGCAGAGCAGCAGGAAAGCCAGGTATCTACTGGAGCTTCCTGCCTCCACTGAGCATACAGCATACAGTCTGTATTTTCACCTTTATTTATTGCTCCACCCACTACTCTTGGAGTGAAATGAGTTGTCTTTGTTTCTGCTGGGACAGCAGGTGGGAGAGGGAGGTACTCCATGGTCATGTACTTTTCCGGGTGTCTGTTATTTTTCCTCCACCTGTGCCCTCTATCTCTTGTTTTCTTCCTCCTCTCAGAAACGGCTGGGCAGGGGCAGAGATTTAAGACAGTTATTGCCTTAAAACCTGACATAATTAAAATCTCCTCCTTTACCATTACTGAGATGAGACTATCATTACAATGAACAGGATGATAATAGATACCTTTATCACTTACAGTAACAATAAAAGATAACTGCCAATGACCATGAGTCTCAAATAGTATTAACAGAATGTACAATTCAGTAACGAGAGGTAATTGAGTTGTTAAAGGCAGCAAGGTACTGGTATAATTTAATGTTCAGATATAGGACAGGATTTTCCAAACCACCATTGCTTGGCCCACTTCTTGCCTGCACATGGAGTGCCCACCACCTCCAGTAGCAGGACTCTAGTGCAGATCTCCAGTGATTAGAGCAGGTTCCCGTGGACAACACATGGTGATGGCCCCGTAGCACTTCTGCATTTAAGAATTCTAAGGCATTTCAACTCTTCTTGGGAAGTCATTTAGTTCCCAGACTTGTTACTGCAGTTATGGCCCAAAAAGTATTGAGGTAATTTTCTACTTCTAGTCCTGTCTCATCTTGGAGGGATGGAAAGAAACCCCCTCTGCTTATGCTTTGACTCCACACTGCAGCAGGAAGCTGGCAAGCCCTGCCCCAGAGCTGTCCACACTGGGATGACACCGAACAAAAAGTTCTGCCCAGGGCAATGCCATCTGCTGCTTTGTCCTGCCCATGGGCACCTCTGGTGTGGGTCCTGCCCAGCTCTGCTGGCACATCAGTCTGCGGCACGGAGCGAATCTTCCGCAACAGCTCGGATGCTGCTGGAGGCTGATTCCATCTCACAGTCATCCCCACTTTTCGCATCTATTCACCTTCTGACCTCTCTGATCAGCCTTCCAAAAAGGACACCAGGTTAGCCCTAGCAAAAGAGCAGCTCTTGTGAGAGGCAGTGAGAACAGGAGGACCTGCTTTCCCACCGGAGTTGCTTTCCATCCCCCTTGGGGCACATTCAGGAGCTGCTGAAGAACCAGAGCATCAGCTGGGCTGCCAAGCACGGCGCTGGCCGGCTCTCCTCCTGGGGTGCCCTGCACACTCCCGCAGCAGCAGGGGCCCTCAGCGAGGAGCTCAGTAAAAAATTCCTGTTGCCTTGTTTGTCTTCACTAAAGAATTAATATTCAGTTCATCCACTGAAGACTACGTGCAGTGCACTGTTTCAGGAATTGTTTCATGACCCCTGCCATCTGGAGACAGGATGGGTTTTAAAGAGTAACAAGGTAAGAAACTGAAACAAATGGAAGAAAGAAAGTAAGTGACACAGGAATGCATCTGATAAAACTTTGTGGATGGATCTGACCATTTTTTCAGTTGGCACCATCAAGTCCTTATTCTCTGCTCTTTGCCATATTTCATAGCCAAACAGTTTTCTGTGGTCACTAGGTTGTGTAGCTCTTCTGAAGAGCCACACCATGCCACATAGCTGGCATCATATTCTTCTTTATCACTGCTCATGAAGGCCAGAACATCTCAAAAAGGCCACTGAACAACTAGAAAAGGTGCAGAGAGGAACAGCAAGTATGATCACCGCTTTGGAAAGAGAGTAGGGTCCTGGAAAGAGAACAGGACCATATGGAAAGAGACCAACATCTTTCAAGTAGGAAAATATATAGCAGAGGGGAATTAAAATAGGAATGGGAGAAATGTGTGGTAATGGAATAATTGGAGAAACGAGAGCCCTCAAATGAGAATATCACATAGCAGGCAGATTTGAAACAATCACAAGGCCAGATTACCCAATATAATTAAACTATTGAGCTCATTGCTGCATAAAATTATGGATGAAAAATGTAAAAACAATTAAACAAAGTCATAGAAGGAAAGGGCTTCATAACATAAACCCACACCTTCTGGCTGAAGAAGTCCCTAAGCAGCAGGCTGTGGGTGAGAGACCTTACTGGGGCAGCACGACTGCAAACTTAGTCTATGCATCCACTCCCTGCCGGAGAGCTTTTCATATTACAGTGGCCGCAGGGAGGGACAGAGGTTTCTGGGCCATATGGGACCTGTAAACCCTTTGACACACATCATCAGTACGGCTCTAGACTGGCCAAAGACAGCTGGAGTCTCGCTTCTGGTGCAGGTTGGAGCGGAGTGACTGCCACAGGTCCAAGCTATTGTCCCCACACAGCAAGGCCCTTGTACACAGGGAAGGGAACCCAGCAGCAGACCTAGCAAAGATGCTGGGAGACGGGTTGTCTCCCATCACCGCTCCTTCTGGCACGTGTTGCTGGGGAGCAGTACCAGCCTGTGCACAGCAAGCCCGGCCACGTCTGCCCTCCTTCAGGGCAGAGGGATGCAAATGGCCAAGGCATCCCATCTAAAGGCAACACAGCTGGCAGGGTGCTGGTGGCACTTCACCAAATGACACCTGCACACTTCTGAGAGCTGGGGGAAGATTTTCCCCACCTCTGACTTGGGATTGAGCACTGACAACACAACTGAGCCCTATATAATTGATGAGTACAAGTTATGTGATGTCACAACAGATGCAATGACATCCCTTGCTAATCACTTTTAACATATTCCAGTCCATTCTAGTACAGTTCAAAACAAAATATAGCAAAATGTTCAGTGGAAAGGAGGCATGAAATTGACATGTATGGAGTAAAAACACGTCCTCATTGCAGGAGGTAAGGAAAATTCAAGTTCTTTCATTAGGCAGCAATTAAAATGCAGTTCATAGAGCAGGAAAACAGAATATTATTGAACAACTGTAAGGCAGGTGAGCTAATCATTAACTGATTCTATTATGCTGCCTTCTCCCAAAATTAAAGCGATTTCCCTCTAAATTAGTATGAATTAAGAGTGTATTTCCTGATTGCACCTTAAATAATAATGCAGGAGATGGTGCTTTTCTTCACATTTCCTTTCTTCTTTAATAAAACATACCAGATAAGAAAATTAGCTAGCTGCTCCCATTATCCATTTTGGACATACTGTATCCCACCCTCACTACAGCAACTGGTAGGTAGGCAGTGAAATGCAATCAGCCTTGAGTCTGTCACAAACAGGTTTGATGGAATTGATACTCCACAAATTACGTCCACTTTACAAACTACACATCGTGGGTGTCTATGCATTCAGTCACGTCAAGAGGTGGTTTTGCTAGGTAAGGAATTTAGGACTGATTTCAGAAGAAGCTCAGCTGCCAGATTTTTCTTTTGACACCCCTAAGAATTATCCCAGTTCAGAATATTTTACAAAATGAAGGAATCCCCTGTCTGTTCATTTCTGAAATGGTGCTGCAGCTGTCTGCAGAAGGCAGGCTCTGAACACCAAAAAGACGCACATCTGCACTTGCACAGCCCTTTCCTTCCCATGCTGTCCAGTGCACTGATGGCTTGTGGATGCCCTTCGTGCCTGTCCATGGAGCTGTTTCCCCACAGGGCGACACTGCCATTCATCTTGTGGCTACAGCGTGCTGTGACACAAATTGCAGCTCCTCCGCTCCAGAAATAGCCACTTGCCTCTGGGAGAGGTCAGCCACGGCTGACTGCTTCATGTCAGCTACATCTGCTGTGGAGGTTTCCAAATCTGTCCTGCCTGGTTGCTCATTGCCTTTCTCATCTTAGAGACTTGTCTCTCAAGAGGCTCTTCATTACCTTCCCACGGCTCTGCCTCGGGGCAGGAGACAACATCCTCACAGAGCTGTCACCCTGCATAACTTATAGACCTGTAAAATCCTGTACGTGGGTGAAGTTTTCACAGACCAACCACAGGGCAGTTCCTAGGCATCCTCTGCTCTGAGTTTGTGGCTCAAGGGAGCTATAAGCTTGGGATACACCACAGTGCTACAGGCAACTTCTAAGAGGGCTCTTAAGAATATAAACACACTCAGACTCAGAGCAAGGGTCTTTTAGTCTAACAGCCTGTTTCTGAAAGATGCTTAAGAATAGAGTGTAAAAAACTCTCATCTGCCCTTACAGATCCTCCCAACCTCTAGAAACCAAAATTTTAATGAGTTCTTGAGCTAGAGGTCATATACTCATTACCGTATGCAATAGCTCTTTTCTCCATGAGTTTACCTAATTCCTTTCAAGCTCATTTTTCTTTCTGGATAAATCCATGAATCTTTTGACAATGAGGTCTGGTTATTCTTTTTCATTTTTTCTCATTTTGCTCATGTTTTGGAGTGCATTACAATAAACAGCCAAGATGTGGGGATGTGAGGTTGTACCACAGAGCTGCAGCTCAGCTGCTGACCCTTGGGACAAATTCTGCCCAAACATGCACCCCTCCCCAGCTCCTGAGCCCACTTCACAAGCAAACACACTGCTCTGCTGTGGTGGCCAACCGCTTCTGACCCTCCTTGTCCCAATTGTTTGGGGGATAGCAGCAAGGGCAGGAGATGGGGGCATGGAGTGAGCCCCATGTGCAGGAGGTGGGCAGTGCTTTTGGGAAACACTGGAGCTGTTGCTTATGTGATTCATGTGGTCTGAGCCAGAAATGTAAATGCCTGAGGAGGTCGAGCATGTGGAGTCATGCACCAGAAACTGGGAGCAGGGGCAAAATGCCCCATATTCTCCCCAAGACCTCCTCCCCACTGTGCTCTACAGAGGTCCCATCCTCTGCCCTCCCCCAGCCCTGCCTGTCCTGCCCTGCTGCCAACTCTTAATGTGGAGCCTGAGGTTATAGTACAGCACCTCCAAGGCAAGCACTCTTTTTATGAGATTGCTGCTGTGGCAAGCATTAAAAAGATCGCTTCTGGGACAGTGACAAGCAGCATTTTAATTTTTACACACTCTTAGTCTTAACCTGGGGTCACTACAACTGGCAGAGCCCAGCAATAAACTCTTATTGCACCAAAGCAGATGGGATTGTACTGCTGTTGTTTTTATGGTTTGTACTATGCATTATCCAAAACACATGGACATAGGTAACCAACTAGATGGACAGGGATGTGGAAGAAAACCCACAGTAAGTGGCTTGGAATTAGTGCCTGAGTAACCAAGTGAGATAACTGGCATTATTATCCCTTTCTCCGTGTGTAGAAGTGCAAGCAACCCCAGCTGTGGATCAGGATCTCATTTTGTTAGGTGATTTACTAATAGAAAACTGAAAGAAAATTCCAGTCCCGGAGAGCATTACACAGTTGTTCCCATGTGTGTGTGCTTTTACTCTCCATTATCTGAACCACAACTTTGGCAGTTGTGTTTACCTGGAGCAGTAGCAACCACCTCTGAAGCACCTCAGATCCAAGAGCTACATAGATACTAGAAAAGGACACAGCAATTCCATTAAAAAGAATAATAGTCAATGTGTGGAGGTTACAGGTGAAAGTAACATACTGGACCTGTAAGAAAAGGAAAAGACAGAGCGTGAATAAGAGTCTGTTCTGGGAGGACATTTAGACAATCACAGAATAAAAATAGCTAGATGAAAAAAGCCCCCAAAAAATGGAACTGGCAAAAGAAAGACGTATTTTGAAATGGCAACAAAAGAGTGAATTACACCTGAGAGCTGAGAAGCTGAATGAAAGCGTTAAGGTCAATAAGATGGTAGACAATGGTAAGAGGAGAAAGTTAAGAGGAGCCTAGTCATTTAGTAACTCAGCCATAAGAAAGAAAATTTGAGAGTTACAGAGAAAGAAAGGAAAGACTGAGAACAAAAGACAAAGGTAAAAAAAGAGGTGGCATTTGATCCTGGAACACAGAGGAAACCAAAGAAGGAATAGGAAGCAGAAATAAACAGCACTACAGAAATCAAGAAACAGCAAGTTCTGCAAAACTAGAAGTATAACAATCTAAAAATCAGAGTATCCTTTCTTTTCTCTGAGGCACAAGAACAACCTGATGACATGATTGGTTTGATACACATAGGAAAAGAGATTTTGCAAGATGAGAAAGATTTCAGTTACAGCTTCAGAAAAATACCCATATTTCTGAAAAAAGCATGGAAGAAAATATCATTGCTGGTGAGGCAATGTCATCTTTTTGGGCTGGACTGGCCACTGAAATGAACAATGGATGCTCACTTCTACAGAGAAGGAAGAGCATCTCC
This sequence comes from Burhinus oedicnemus, assembly GCA_008921705.1. Classification (NCBI taxonomy): domain Eukaryota; kingdom Metazoa; phylum Chordata; class Aves; order Charadriiformes; family Burhinidae; genus Burhinus; species Burhinus oedicnemus. The sequence goes on along the minus strand of VFFE01006995.1, from coordinate 303,783 downwards.
CTTCAGGGAGAGAAGGATGAGAGAGAAAGAGACTTATAAGTTTAAAAGAAACTAAACTACTTTAATACAATATTAATAATAGAAAGAAAAGATAATAACATGAAAAAAAGAAAATAATGAAATATATACAATATATACAAAACCATATCAAGCTCCCAGGATGACCATCACATCACTGGCAGGCACTGGGGAAGTCCCAGACTGCACTCAGTGATGGACAGGAACTGGATTCCAGATCTGGACTCAGGAATGCATGGATTGGACTCAAAGGCGGACGAACACACAGAGTCCTCCTCAGACACCGGCCACTGAAGAAAGAGGGCTGACCCTTTGATCCCTCAGCTTTCATACTGGGCATGAGGCAGATGGGATGGAATACCCTGTTGGTCAGTTTTGGGTCACCTGTCCTGTCCCCTCCTCCCCGCAGGTGTGACCCCTCTACGCTTTTCCGCTTCCGACCCTCCAACAGGGCAAATAACAAAGTTGGCTGCCCTTGGTTGTTATAGCAATAAGTATAAGCAAGAGCCTCTTTGCATACCATTCCTTGGCATAAATTATAAACAATCAGGTCTTACCTCTGGAAGCCGGTACTGTCTGAAAAATACATCGTTAATTTCGAGTTCAGTTGGTTAGAAAAGGTTTAGCTGAAAAGTAAAATTACTGAATAGAAAATTGGTTCTGTTTTACCTCAAACCAGGACAGACAAGTGGGAGTGACAAGGGGAAGAGATCTGTATTTGTGAAGATCATTGTACCTTTTAGAAACTAAAGTTTATACTTTAGGACATATTGGAAAATCAATGAGAAATAGTACAGATATGATAACAAATACAAATAAAAGGTCTAAATTTTCAATTAGAAGAACCGATGTTTGATTGTGAACAATATTTCTGAGAGCTACACAGCCCTGTTCCTCAGGGCTCAGTTTTGGGGCCAGCCTTGTTTGATGTCTTTCTTGATGATCTGGACGAGGGGATTGAGTGCACCCTCAAAAAGTTTGCAGATGACACCAAATTAAGCAGGAGTGTTGATCTTCTTGAGGGTAGGAAGGCTCTGCAGAGAGACCTGGACAGATTGGATGGATGGGCTGAAGCCAACTGTCTGAGGTTTAACAAGACCAAGTGCCGGGTCCTGCACTTGGGTCACAACAACCCCAAGCAACTCTACAGGCTTGGGGAGAAGTGGCTGGAAAGCCGCCTGGCAGAAAAGGATCTGGGGGTCCTGGTGGACAGCCGGCTAAACATGAGCCAGCAGTGCGCCCAGGTAGCCCAAAAGGCCAATGACATCTTGGCCTGTATCAAGAACAGTGTGGCCAGTAGGAGTAGGGAAGTGATCGTGTCCCTATACTCAGCGCTGGTGAGGCCGCAGCTTGAGTCCTGTGTTCAGTTTTGGGCGCCAGAGTCTAGGAAGGACATTGAGGTGCTGGAGCGTGTCCAGAGAAGGGCAACAAAGCTGGTGAGGGGTCTGGAGAACATGTCTTATGAGGAGCAGCTGAAGGAATTAGGATTGTTTAGTCTGAAGAAGAGAAGGCTGAGGGGAGACCTTCTTGCTCTCTACAAGTACCTGAAAGGAGGTTGTAGTGAGATGGGAGCTGATCTCTTCTCCCAAGTAACTAGTGATAGGACAAGAGGAAACAGGTTCAAGTTGTGCCAGGGGAGGTTTAGGCTGGACATTAGGAAAAACTTTTTCACTGAAAGAGTGATCAAACATTGGAACAGGCTGCCCAGGGAGGTGATTGAGTCACCATCCCGAGATGTGTTTAAAAGTCGTGTAGATGTGGTGCTTGGAGACATGGTTTAGTGGCAGACCTGGTAGAGTAGGGTCTTTTCCAACCTAAATGATTCTATTATTCTATACAGGGATAATAAAAAACATTTTTTACCTGAAACACAAAAATGTCTTTAAAAATACACTGTAGAGAATTAAAGCAGAAGACACATGCATAGATGTGTTTGCCTTGAAAATAAGAAATTCTGTAAATGCTCAATTACTTTCAGCCAGTGATTTTAATACCTAAAGCAGGTTGTAGGTTTTTATTTATCTCTAATGTGAATTAATAAAGTGTTCAGATCATCTTTAAGAACAATTCCCACAGCAGGGCTCACAGGGAGGAGTTATTCCTCTCCATAGAAAGTTAAAGGCCACCTCTGGGTGTCTGAGCCAGCCTCATCTTCTAAACTTGAATAGAGGTCCCAGTTGTAGCCCAGGGAATTTAAGAAGTTGTTGAAATACCAGCAAGCCTCAAGCTGCACATTCCCCATGCCTGTTGTGAGTAGCTTGTTGCCGAACTGGGTCAATCATTGCAATAATTCCTTTTACTAAGGAAAGGAATTTGGTACCTCTGTTCAACCCCTATTGTGCAGTCTACCTCTGACTTCTTGAATTTGTAGTCTCTCTTCTTTTTCTGGCCAAAGACAAATTCATACATGTCCAGACTCTCCATTTTCCACGAACTAGCAGAAAGATGACTCATTAAACCTATTGTCTGCACTTATGTACTAAGTAGTCATGCAGTCTCTGAACTCGCTCCAAAAAACACTTCTGAGTGCAGGAATTTAGAAGCTGCACTTATCTGAACAGCTTTCATCCTGTTCATCAGATCTTGTAACTGACTGTTACGATTCTAGGGGATTAAGTGACAAGCCTGGAGGATGCTGCATGTGAGAGAGTGATGCCATTGCCTGGCAAACCAGGACCTCAGCCCTGTGAGGGCACCTTTGCGCATCCCTGTCATCTCTGGTGTCAGAAGGGCTGTGGGGATCTGAGAAGTCTGTCAACGCCGTGTTGAGCGTACAAACTTGTCTTTGGTTTACGCCACTCAGGATAAAAGTCTGCCGTCCTTTCGATAGACTTCTGTCAATTAATTTACTGCTGATGCTATCTAAACTTTCAGACGGTGCTGACATTTTCATTATTTGGCAAACTCGCCTTTCATTACCCACTTTGCCTCTCTCATACAAGCTCCATAAAGCATGGGATTTACCCTAAGTAACAGCAAATTGAATACATTTTCTCACTGAGAGAAATCTTTTAATTTGCAGAGATCAAATAACAGAATACTTGTGCAGCAAGAATTCAACAGAAGATTGAATTACTACACGCTCACGCCATCCTAATGAGCAACAGCAAATCAACAGCAGGGAGCCACTGTTTCCCAGCTCTCTTTAATTTATCACCAAGGAGTGGACAGAAAAGGAACCACAGCTCCATAGGCAGGGAGGTCCCCTTTGACATCCTCTCCAGGCTCAAGTTTTAGAGGCGCATGACAAAGTCATTTTCCTGCCTTTGCTGGTTTGCAGACATAAGGGTTGAAACATAAGGACTGTCATCAACACTTGTAGATAAAGTAAGAACCCTTATCTTGACTATTGGAGGGCAATAATAAAGGAACTTTTGACAATTTTCCCCACCCTATTCTTACATAAAGCTATGCTCCTTTTCTGGTTTTAGTTGTTCTTCCGAGAAACAGTCATTCAGACCCAAGTTCCAAGCACTTTCATATGCATGTGAGTGGCAGAGGAAAATAAAATACAACCTTGTAAACACAAATAATGTGACGTGAACATGAAACCTTGTCAGAATACTGTTGCTATGCTAAGCCAAGGAAAGCTAGGAAAATTTGAATTGAGATGACTTAAGGAATACAGTTCAACTTTCTGCTGCCTTTATTGGAAATGAAACTGTTGACATTTTTCTCACAGAATTTTTCCTGAAGAAGATCTGAAGAAGAGAAAAACAACCAATAGAAACACATTGACCTGAAAGAAATTTTGTTTTGTCATTTTCTGTTTTATTTTCTCATAATAACACATAACTTTTAATATACAAAGGTTAAACAGCTTCAGTGAAATGCTTCAGATCATTTTTTTTCATAAGGAAAATCCACAATTTCAGCTTTTAACTGGACAAAAAAAAAGCACGGTGCAAGCTCTCAGTGTTTTTCTTGGGATGGATTTTACAGGCTCTCTCTGCAATAGTTGTGAGCTGTGTGAGTAACTTGCAAGCTGTGCAGTGACCAGCAAGAGAGGCCAGAGCATCGTGTGTTCTCCTTGGCAGGTCTCGAGCCCAAGCGCGAGCCCCAGATGCAGACCCCCAGCTCCCACTTCCATTTGTCCTGCTGCTGTCTGCGGCCGGGGCGAGGAATTCACCTGCAGCCCTGCCTCCCCACAGCTGGAGACGGCAGCATCCTTCCTATTGCAATATCACCCAGCTCCCGGCAGGATGCTGATAAGATTTTGAACTGCTATTTAGAGAGGCTTTTTCATCTGTTTTCTTCCAGGCTATGTCTTTCATATCCTCTGAACAGACAGAGTAGGAATTTGCCCAATATGCATAGGCCTTGCAATCTTTTGTGAGAAAGCCAGTCTCCTCTGGATTGAATTTCTTTGCTTTTCTTTGCAGAAATCTCTACATCTGACTGAAAGTCTGCAAAGCCCAAATGCCTCCCCCCGCCCCCCACCACCATTTCATTTACAAGGGGCTGTATGGCCTTCAAACAAAATACAGAAGGGCACACTGGGTCTTCTGCTGAAAGGCAGACTGATTGATAACAAATATGGGGAAGCAGAAAAAGTCCAACAGTGTGAAAAAAATCATTCACCCCAGCAGACTCAAATCATCAGGGAACACATTTTCATTTGCAATGTGACTAGCAGCATGCAGGGGAGAAGGGAGCAGCAACATATTCTCTCTCTCTCAGGAGGAAAAGGCACCCCTTTTTTTCACAACACCACAACCGATGTGTTAACGTCAAATCTGACACATTTGTCATAACAGAAAATTTCTGCTAGATAAAAACAACTGTTTCATAGAAACTACTATGGAAGGGCTGCTGAATACCTACAAGCATCAAATTCTAATACATTTCCTAAGACAGGTAGGGAGTGCCCAATTTCAGACATCAAATATTGGCTGAAGGACGTGGAAGAAATGGATGCAGTGCATCCAAATTGAAACTAAACCTCAAGACAAAATACCCACGCAACTTCCGTGGGTTAAAGCAATGCACCTTATATGCAAAGCCGACACCTGCTATTAGCCTAATTAAAGTTGCAAAAGTCTAATCAAAGACTCATTACTAGTCCAGTTACAATGATGCTTAAAGTTATTGTCCAAATTATATATTTATTACAGAAAAAGTCCAGTTAACAATACAGTTACAGTTGTGCTACATGAACTCCCTCAAAACCACTGCAGTGTGTTGCTCACCTTTCCCCTGCCCTTCTGGTTCCTAAGGTCAGTGGCACCAGCCTTCTTCAAGAGGAATAAGGGTGATGACATGTCCTCAGCATCCCGCCTTCTTCCCTGGGAGGGAATCTGACGTTGATTGTGGGGGTTATGGTTACATGTTAGCTAACACAGACTCTTTTTGTCATTGGTCTTCGTTCCTCCTTATATCTGTTTTCTCTGTGTATGATACGTTACACATATGCTGGATGTTTGTTTCTCCTGTATTATCCCTAAAACCTGTTTTACCCAGGTCCCAAGGCTGGCTGCATTCCTTTAGTCACCAGTGATCAACCACTTTGGACTTACATTTATAGATCTTGGGCCACTGTTGCTATCCTGTGCCTGCACTTCCAAGGTCTCTGTCACCTCATTCTTGCACTTTTTTGGGCCCTTGCTGTCCATCAGGCTTTCTTCAACAGTCTTCATGCTATGGTTTCCTGTTAACATAACTGGTATTTAACAACAGCGCAACCTACTAACGTAGACGTCCTGTTCTAGGGGCATTAATTGTTCACTCTACAAAAATGGTGATCCATTATAAGGCAGCCAGATGGATAGCTACATATAGATATAATGGCTTGTTAACTACTTGTTGTTAATATTCTGTATAGTAATATCACTTGTCACTTATCAAAACAGCTTTACGGCGTTTGTGGCACACAGCCGGTGCAACCTGACTGGGGCAGGAGGCTTGGCAGGGCACAGCTCCCTTGTGCTTCCTGAGCCGGAGCCTCGGCTGCTGCCAGCAGGTGGGAGCTGCGAGGTCAGTGTCGGCCAGGGGAACAGCTGGACCCGCACTCTGCAAAGGCTGGTAGAAGTCATCATTTGGGGCCACTCTGCATGGGGCGTACTGTATGAGTATCCTTCCTTAGTGTGCACCTTTCACCTATCAGTCTGCAAGGCATATTACAGGGGGACCTACTCACAAGATCATTTTGACTTAGGCTTTAAGTTCTTGTTTCAGAGTGTCTAAATCCTATCTCTGGAATGCCTTGGTCTCTGCAAAGTGACTTTCTAGATACAAATTTTAGTGCTATAAGATTATTATAGAGCTTTAGTTTGCAAGTCTGGTTCTAGTTCAGTTCACAAAGTACAGAGGTTTTCTAAAAAAAACTCTGACATCATCTGACGTCTCCAAGTTAAGATCTCTTGTTTGTGAGTCACTCATCACTACACTCAATAAAGGTATTGAGAAGAGCAGTTGTCCTCATTTCACATAAGTCTCTATATTCAGATTTTCATCTTCTTTATGTGGGTTTTCAGAACGGCACTGAAAAGGAGTTGGTGAAAATGGATTACTGAAGGTTGTATTCTGCCCACTAGTAGGGTCCCTTAGGCAGACCAGAGGGATGGTAGTAGTGGGCAGAAAGTCCCATTAGGGACGTCTGGAGCCTGAATGAGTTATGAGGCACCAGCAGGTCATTCAGAACGATGCAGAGGTCCTTTGGTTCCTAATTCAGGCACATAGATTGGAAGAATAAAGTTAGGTGGACTCCGTTGTGTCCTAACACAATGGCTTTATTCAGGAAGGAGACAAGAGATTCAGACCATTTATTGACTGATGCTTAGAGACTCCATCTGTCTGTACAGACACTGGAGAGAGGCAAGTGATGCCTACCTTCAGCAAAGGCAAGAAGAAGAATCCAGGTGGTGGCCCCACCTCTGTCCTGAGAGAGCTACAGAGGCCTGCCCAGCCATGTGAAGGAAAAGGCAGGCTAGCTTCTCCTCTTGCAGGTCCCTAGTAAGCAAAGTATTCAGGCACCAGTTTTGCCTCCTCAGAGAAGCTGGGTAATCTTACAAAAATTTAACTGAGTTGAAATAATGAGCAAAGAACGAGTGATGGGATCAAAAATTTATGATTCTATGTAGTAATGTGCTGCACATTATCATATGGATGAACAAAATTTTCCATAAGCTGTTGCTTTTAAGCTGTTCCAAGCATTAAAAAACTCCATTTCCGGTCAAACTACTGAGAACTGGACATTCCTATATAATTTCCAGCTTGAAACACACAGTCATGTGACACAATTGTGTATTTATCTAGGTAATATACACACATGTACATAGATGGATTGAAATTCTCAAACTACTCTATGGTGGGTTGAGTTGAGCCAACACCCAAACACTCACTCAGCTGCTCATTCGCTCCACTTTTTTGAAGGATGGGGAGAAAATAATAGGAAGATGAGAAGACTCATGGATTGAGATAATAAGAGCTGAAACAAAAGCTGTGTGCAGAAGCAAAGTAAAATATGTATTTTATCCTCTACTTCCCATCAGTAGGTAGTTGTCCAGTCACTCTGTGGGAAGCAGGGCTTCAGCACTCATAACAGTTTCCTGGGAAGACAAACACCGTAACCACAAATGTATCCACTTCCTCCTCCTTTCCTTGAGCTTTTATTGCTGAACACAGCATCATATGGTATGGAATATCCCTTTGCTCAGTTTGGGTCAGCTGTCCCGGCTGTGTCCCCCCCAACCTCTTGCCCACCCTCAGCCTACATGTTGAGGGGGACAGAGTGGGAGAGGGAGAAAGCCTGGACACTCTGCAAGCACTGGTCAGTAATAGCCAAAAAGTTGGTGTGTTATCAACACTATTTTAGTCACAAGTCCAAAACACACTCAGAACTTATCTACAGATAATTCTCATCTGATTCTGTGATACTCAGTTGTTCTGATTTCTTAAAACTGATCTTGTCTGCCCATTTTTAGCTTTGCTTTTTCCCACCTTTGATCCCTCCTCTGTGGCCTGAACAGTAATGGAGTCTGACAACACATTATAAACCAAAGCTTTATTGAGGCAGTAAGAAAGATGAGCAGCAACACGCCCATATGGCAACTTACTTGATCACTTATAGCAAAGATGGGATATCGTAAGTGATGCCATGGCTCCAGTGGGCTGCCAGGGACACAGAATGTGCCGGGTCATCTGGGAGTCACAGCCAATCGTGCCTTTTGAACATGGGTAAGAGTCATGCCGTCCTTTGGTTCCACCAAGGTAAGTGTCACTTGAATCATACCTGATGTATGTCATGTGGACGGCATCCTGCCTACACTGCCCATGTGGCTCGAGGGGTGAGGTGGGGCAGTGTCGGCAGTCCTGCCTCGCTGCCAATGTCAGTCAAGGGGCAGGGTATCAGGAGGCAGGGTGTCATACCCTAAATATCCCATAATAAGTGCTGTGCAATCCTGAATTGCTTTTGCCCTGCATCCTATATGTCCCACCCTTAGGCAGAAACACCCCTTAGTCCAAAAGGTGATCTGGACAGCTGCTCCCAGTGACTCCTCATGATGGGTTTCATGCTTGGATGCTGGGCATGAGGCATGGGACAGCTCTGGGAGGGGCGCCAACAGGGTGTTTGTTCCTCTGAGTCCTTAATTCAGGTTCCCACCTGCCTTTTTGCCCCTGGGCTCCTCTGGGCTCACAGAGAAGGGCCTTGGATGGGCTGGTGGCCCCTGGGATGCGTCTGGACAGGGTGTGAATTGGGGTCTCCCCAGCCATTGTCTCTCCTTTGTGGATGTGCAGACCAGCTTTTATTACATAACCTAACAGATTAAAATTAAAATTTGCAAACTACTTCTAAATGGTTCTGGCAACGGCTCTAGAAAGGCACTGAGTGTGGATTTAACATGCATGAGCATGCACCCTGGTGAACAGAGCAATTGTGTTCACTGCTTTCTTCCAGCCTATATAACTAGCTTTTGGAAAACAGGTTAAGGTCTGTAGGAAGATGTCTTGCTGGTCTTACAGCCAAGGGTGTTTAGCCATTGAATAATGACAGCTTGTTTCTGGCAGCATGAAAAGCTTCACCTCACCAGCTGCAGATGATTTCAGCTTGTCAGCTTGCGCGCCACCCAGCACCGTACGAAGAGATCATTGATGTGATCTTTCTTTCATCTTCTGCCCAGCCTTGATAGTCACTCTCTGGGATTCCTCATGCTGCCCTCAGCCTGTGGCTTTCTTCACCTGGGAATACAAATGCAGAAGAGACAAGTTAAATTACATTATTCTGAGCCAGTGATAGCTCTAGCCTGCAGGACCTCTTCATTGGGATGTCATATGGCAAAGCAAAAGCAAACCCTTAATATATAGTGCTCTTTCTAATGCAGTCATCTCCATTAAACTGAAGCTGATGTGTTCTCATCTGTCCCCATGAAGGAAAATTCAAATAAAAATTAATTAATTGCATTGCAAAGATTGGGGGAGGGAAGAGTTGAGTTTCCAAAAAGAAAGTTCTTTCATCTGCTAGCTTCCTTCCAAGCACCTGTAACATTAAGATCACCAGGACATTTCAGACTGGCCCTCTGCTCTTTAATCTCTGCTGAGTATGCGTGTATTGAACATCAGTGAGAAAATGTGTAAGTGTAGAATGTAATTTTTTTCCTATTAATTAGTTGAAAATGGAAAAATAGGATTTTCTTGAAAATTCAGCCTGCTGCCTGTTACCCCAGGTAATTCACTGAGATCAAAGCACAGACATACTTTAGTGACAATGGGCAATTTAATCTGATATTTGAGAAATAAAATTAAGCATGAATCATGTAGACAATAACTTTTTCACCAGGAGGTAACAGCATTTTGAAAAAAAAAATTATGGATTTATTATTATATCCTAAAGATGCTTCTACTTTGATGTTCTCTCTACATGGACCATGAAGTTTTCAGAAATAAAAAAAATTAAACCCTGTCTTTTAAGCATCTTTATTTGCAGTTTTCTCAGATATGGGAGTTTGGGAGTTGGGGAAGGGAGGGACTTTGGGAGGGTAGTTGTTTTTTGTGAGTTTTTTTACACTGGAAGAATTAAATCTGAGCAGCATCTAATAGAGCAGAAGGCAATAGCTCAGTTAAAAAGCCGGGGGGGTTGCCTCCATTTTCCAATGAGACCTCTCCATCAGCCTCTACTGCCAGTGCAAACCAGAAGCTTTGAAGAACATTTTAAACACACAGTGAGAGTTGGACATCCTCCCACTCTGCCATTCTGTGTGCCTTGCAAAATCTCCTCTTGAGTCTCCAAAACACCCTTAATGAAGGGCCAGGTAAAGGCACGGAGTGAGAGAGTGGGAAGCTCACTGTATGCACTGCCCTGCTTCATAAGTACGTCCACACTAGCACAGACCAAAACCTGAATTCTGTACTATGGACAGTCTTTAATATCTAAGTAATTAGTGAGCCTCAATGTGATTTAATGCTGTTTATAAAGCTGTTCAACATGTTCATACTCCATGACAACATGTCGATCTCAGGGGTCTTATGTGAGTTGTAGTCATAACTGCTCAGAAGGATGGTACCCAGGTAATGCTACTTGCCAGAGAAGTGTCACAGTAACAAGCTGGTTGTGGCAAAGCAAACTATAATGCTACCTGCATTCAGACAGTGAAAGACAGCAGAAATTACTTTAAGAAGCTCAAGTTAGGTGTTGAGTTAGAAACTTTTCTCTTGTCCCATGCAAACCTTGGAGGTATGCCATTGCAAATCAGAATGCAAAGTCAGACTGTCAAAAGGGATTGGTCTAACTCAAACATCTCACTTGGACCTTTTAGAAATGTTTGTTTCTTGCTTGTTTCTTCAGGCTTGTTTCTCTTGTACCTAAGAACACATTATCTGGCCTCAGTTCTCATTTATGTGGTGTGGTGTTTGATAGTCACCCTCCAGAAATACTGAACCAGTGCCAGTGCTCCTGGAAGAGGTGCTGGAGAGAAACAAAAGTCTTTAATTACAGTACCTCAGATTTATTTAAAAAAGGTAAAGTCTAAAGCTATCGCTATGATATTGCGATCAATTGGGCAATCCATCCCATTAACTTCAGGTACTTCACAGAGGTTACCAAGTTAGGATCTCCTCCGTGGGCAATGCCACCTTAGCTTGCAAAACAGGAACTGTCCACCTGAGAGACTCATCAGTCTCATGGACCCCACAGGAGTCGAGGACAACTGCCACTCTCATACAGCCGCCTCTCCCATGTGCACCGGAGCTCCTCTGGGCACAGTTCAGCCTTTCTGATGATGCTGGCCAAGCTGAGGTGACACAGAGTGGGTAAGCACACTTCCCTCGCCACAGCGGCTGATCCAGAGGGAGAGTTTCAGAGGCATGGAAGGATGCTTTCCATGGCTTGCAGCATGGAGGGACTAAGCAGGCATCAGCTTTGGACCAGTTAGAGCCCTGCAGTCATGCTGCAGTCCAGCTGCCTCTGAGAAAATGCAGCTTTAGCATGAGGCCAAAGCTATAATAGCTGAGAAGATTAGGAGTAGCGTTTGGTATATTTTTTCTCATGACAGAATAATAACAAAATAAATATAGGTAGAAAAGTCATAGTCAATAAGCAAAAGGTGACTACAGAATATATTGTTTTGGTAAAAAAGCAATTACTACTTTGGTTATTACAGAGTCCCTCAGTCCCTTGGTATTCGTGATGTATCTCAAGGTTCACTAATAAACCTTTACCTTTCATAAATTTTGAACAGTATTTTCACCAGCCACCACATTACGCAATTATAACTTTCACAAATAATATAATTACCTCGTTCTTCAAATTGTTTTTGTTTTTCTTTTCTTTAAAAAGGACTGACAATTGCACTCAGAAATCAGCCTATGTGGCTTTACAGGTTTTTTATTTATTCTTCAGAAAACATTTTTTCTGCCTAGTGCAAAGGATTTATGTAGGCTGAACAAAAATGTCAGTGAAGTTACCAGAAAGTATTCTACTCACTGCAATGGGAATAGCTTCAGGCACATTAAATTCACGTTCCATTATATGTTCTTCATTTACAGTATGGTGATGGAGAAAAGGAATTAATTTCATATCCTTTCAAGGCTTCTCCATCACTAAGCAGTTGGTAATGTTTGATTCTCTTCTCCTTAGGTGGTTAATTCTTACTGGCAGTAGGGAAATGTAATTACCTTCATTCTGGTATAGTTCTAGGCTATACCTGGTCTCCCAAACACACCAAATGCATTAAAACTCCCTACCGAAGCAATTTCAACATATATATATATATTAAAATTATATATTAGATTCAGCAATTCCTTTTCCCCTACAGCAACAAATCTGGCCTTTGTGAGCTAGTATTGTATGAAATATAAGCTGCGCATTCAAATGCAGAGAATTCCTTTGCAGAATTGTATTTTTTTGCCCATTTTAAATCCATTTTCAGGCTATGTCATCTAATACATACCAGATCCCAAATTATGTTCAGGTAGAGTATTATACTAGCATTCTTGGAACTCTATCTCATTATTGCACCCTGCCTGTGTGAGATGAACATTTTTCTTTAAACACAGATGTCAACCTATATTGATGAGATTCTCCCACTCCTAATAATGGGTACAAAATCTTTCAACAGTCCCTGCAGAGAAACGCATAGCCCATTCTGTAATGAGCCATTCAGAATCCACATGAGAAGCTAGCAAGAAAACTACCTTATCCAAAAGCTAAAATGACATAGTAAAACTTGCAAAACTTGGTATTGTATCAAAGAAAATTAGAGTGATCTCTAAGGCTGTGAGCACGGCAGCGTATCCATCGCCCTGTGTGTGCAATCCCTTACCTCACCTCCAGTGTGATGTGAAGGCCACCATTTAAAATTGCTTATTAACTTTTTTGTTTACGGAAGAATATGCCAAAACTGTTCAAGATTGCACAGGGTTTATTTATGGTCCTTGATTTAAGAGCTTGTTCATTATCACCGCAAAGTGTCATCTTCTTCCATTTGTTTTCCCTCTTTTGCTTTGCTGTCGTAATGGATTGGACTGCTGTCTCAGGAAACCACTTGGGAATATTGCTATGGAGCAACTGGAGAAGGAATCTTCTGTTTGTTTGGGGAACAAACAGGAAGAACTTGGGGAAAAACCAGGAAGAACTGGAGATCTGTGTGCAGTCGCAGGGCCATGATCTCATCGCAATTACTGAGATGTGGTGGGATAGCTCACATGACTGTAACGCTGTCATGGATGGCTATGTCCTCTTTAGGAAAGACAGGCCAGCAAGGCGAGGTGGTGGAGTTGCTCTTTATGTGAGAGAGCAACTGGAATGCATTGAGCTGTCCCTGGGGATGGATGAAGAGCGAGTCAAGAGCTTGTGGATAAGGATTAAGGGGCAGGCTAACATGAGAGACACTGTTGTGGGGATTTATTACAGGCCACCTGATCAGGATGCAGAAGTTCATGAGGTCTTCTACAGGCAGCTGAGAGTCACCTCACAATCACAGCCCTTGGTTCTCTTGGGGGACGTCAATCACCCTGATATCTGCTGGGAAGTCTACACAGCTAGGCATGTACAGCCCAGGAGGCTCCTCCAGTGTCTTGATGATAACTTTTTGACTCAGGTGGTGGAGAAGGCAACAAGGAGAGGTGCACTACTGGACCTAGTACTGACAAACAAAGAGGGACTGGTGGGGGACATGAAGGTTATGGGCAGCCTCGGCTGTAGCGATCATGAGAAGACTGAGTTCAGGATTATGTGCAGTAGGCATAAAACGACAAATCGGGTTGCAACCTTGGACTTCAGGAGGGCTAACTGATCTCTTCAAGAAACTGCTTGGAGAAATCCCATGGGTTAGGACTCTAGAGGATAGGGGGGCTCAGGAGAGTTGGTTGATATTCAAGTATCACTTCCTCCAACCTCAGGATCGGTGCATCCCTAAGAGCAAGAAATCAGGCAAGGGAAGCAGGAGACCTGCATGGTTGAGCAGGGAGCTTCTGAAAAAGCTCAAGTGGAAGAAGGAAGTTCACAGTAAGTGGAAGAAGGAACTGACCATTTGGGAAGATTACAAGAATGCTGCCAGAATATGCAGGGACAGAACGAAGAAAGCCAAGGACTCCTTGGAATTAAATCTGGCAAGGGATGTCAAGGTCAACAGGAAGGGTTTCTTCAGGTACATCTGAAGCAAAAGGAAAACTAGAGAAAATGTGGGCCTGCTGTTGAATGAGAGAGGTGCCATGGTAACAGATGATGCAGAGAAGGTGGAATTACTGAATGCCGCCTTTGCTTCAGTCTTTACTGCCCAGGCCCGCCCTCAGGAGCCCCAGACTTTACAGGTAACAGAGAAAGTCTGGAGGAAGGAGGACTTTCCCTTGGTTGAGGAGGATCAAGTTAGAGACCAGTTAAGTAAACTGAACATCCACAAGTCCATGGGTCCTGATGGGATGCACCCACGACTGCCAAGAGAGCTGGCAGAAGTCATTGCTGGGCTGCTCTCCATCATCTTTGAAAGGTCCTGCAGAACAGGCAACATGCCTGAGGACTGGAGGAAAGCCAGTGTCACTCCACTCTTCAAAAACAGCAAGAAGGAAGACCCGGGAAACTACAGGCCAGTTAGCCCCACCTCCATCCCTGGAAAGATGATGGAACAGCTCATTTTGGGTGTCATCTCAAAGCATCTGGAAGAAAAGAAGGTTATCAGAAGTAGCCAGCATGGATTCACCAAGGGGAAGTCATGTCTGACTAATGTGATAGCCTTCTACGATGGCGTGACTGGATGGATAGATGAGGGGAGGGCAGCGGATGTTGTCTACCTTGACTTCAGCAAGGCTTTTGACACCATCTCCCAGAGCATCCTCACAGGCAAGCTTAGGAAGTGTGGGTTGGATGAATGGACAGCGAGGTGGATTGAAAACTGGCTGGCAGATAGAGCTCAGAGGGTTGTGATTAGCGGCACAGAGTCTACTTGGAGGTCTGTGACAAGTGGTGTTCCCCAGGGGTCAGTACTGGGTCCAGTCCTGTTCAACATATTCACCAATGACCTGGATGAAGGGACAGAGTGTACCATCAGCAAGTTTGCTGATGACACAAAACTGGGAGGGGTGGCTGACACACCGGAAGGCTGTGCTGCCATTCAGCATGACCTGGACAGGCTAGAGAGCTGGGCAGAGAGAAACCTCATGAAGTTCAACAAGGGCAAGTGTAAGGTACTGCACCTGGGGAGGAATAACCCCATGCACCAGTACAGGTTAGGGGCTGAGCTGCTGGAAAGCAGCTCTGTGGAAAGGGACCTGGGAGTCCTGGTGGACAACAGGATGGCCATGAGCCAGCAATGTGGCCTTGTGGCCAAGAAGGCCAATGACATCCTGAGGTGCATCAAGAGGTGCGTGGCAAGCAGGTTGCAGGAAGTTATCCTCCCCCTCTACTCTGCCCTGGTGAGGCCGCACCTGGAATACTGTGTCCAGTTCTGGGCTCCCCAGTTCAAGAAGGACAGAGAACTGCTGGAGCGGGTACAGCAGAGGGCTACAAAGATGATTAGGGGACTGGAACATCTTTGTTATGAGGAAAGGCTGAGGGACGTGGGTCTTTTTAGTCTGGAGAAGAGAAGGCTGAGGGGGGATCTCATCAATGCTTATAAATACTTAAAGGGAGGGTGCCAGGAGGATGGGACCAGTGTTTTTGCAGTGGTGCCCAGTGATAGGACAAGAGGTAATGGGCACAAACTTGAACATAAGAAGTTCCATCTAAACATGAGGAGGAACTTCTTTCCTTTGAGGGTGGCAGAGCACTGGAACAGGCTGCCCAGAGAGGTGGTGGAGTCTCCGACTCTGGAGACATTCAAAACCCACCTGGACGCCGTCCTGTGCAACCTGCTTTAGGTGACCCTGCTCTGGCAGGGGGGTTGGAGTAGATGATCTCCAGAGGTCCCTTCCAACCCCTGTGATTCTGTGATTCTGTGAATCACCTGCAAAAGAGATTGTCCAGAGGCTGTCTGGTCCCTGCCCCACACTGATGGAGAGAGAGCCCTGTCAGATCAGTGCCCAGTTGCTTCTCAAAATTTTATGACAAAGGTTGTTCCAAAGCCTCCCATGTATCTGTCACTGTATATCTTGAGAGTTAACTTTTTTCCCCCAAATCAGCCTTACGTCTTCTCTTCTGCAATTAAACTGGTTTCTTCTTGCCAGCTGTGAAAAACAACTGGACATGGAAAACAACTAATTGTTATGCTCTTCACAGTTATCTTTTACATATTAGAAATGTTACATTACATTATGTTTATGTATGTTTACGTTACATATGTTATGATGATCCTCACCTCCATCCTCTCCTCCTAAGGGTAAACAAAGGCAATTCTTTCAACCTGCCCCTCAGAGGTGACGTCTTCAAGTCATCCATCTTACTAACTTCACCTTTCAGCTTCTGGCATGCTCCAGTTTGTCTGCACTTTTCAAGGGGACTGTTCAAGCCTTCTCAAGCTGGTGTAGCTGAGAGGTGGGGAAACTGCCCAAAGGAAAATTAACTTCACCTGGGATCCTGGGTGCCGCTGAAGACTCAGAGCCCATGCAGGGGCCACATCCCTGCCGTCTGTCCCTTCCCGTCCCAACAGCAGTCCTGGCTGATCCGCCGGTGCCAGTGCTGCCTCCAGGCAGTGGGGTGAGGGGACTTCCAGGAGCCGTTGGAAACCTGCTTGGCCCTGTCCATGATCCCCCTTTCAATCAGCGCTTTGCCTTGGAGGCCTCCTGTGCAGAACCAGTGCTGCTGAAAAAGGATCCTCCTTACCACCACCCATGCCCTTGCTCAGGTGAAAGGAAGGAGAAGGACACCACAGCTGGGAGACGCTTCTCTTTATGAAACATATAATTTCATGTTGATCAGAGGGTGCATTTAAGGAATGTTGTGTCCTTCTCACATAGGCCACAGTGAGCAAGGGAAACTCTAAGGATTTGGCCCTGACCTGTGGTGGGGAACACCTGGAGATACAGCCAATGTTCCCAGTGCTGGCAGGTCTGCAGGGGTCCTGGCCACCACTTTTTTTCCTGTTTTGTTCTGAGGTAGAGTGAAACCCTGCTGGGAAACACCAGGCGTTTTGTTTGCAGTGTATACACCGGTGACTACAGAGAGGAACACGGGGAATCTCCTTGCTCTGAGTGCAATAAAGATCTGGGTGGGAAAAAGCCAAAAAACAGAACTGAAAACAATCTTTTTATCTGGTTGCTAATTCTGTTGCAAAAAAAGGATCTTTTTAAACACGGTGGCCACAGTTCAGTCACCAACACAGAGGTAACTAGTGCCTTTTGAAATGTCCTACAGACCTCCCCAGCTGACAGATGTTGCTCCACAAGGGTACAGCCCAACAATGGATGTATATTCTCCAGTCTCACACAGATGTCTCAACTATCAAAAGCAGCAAAAATTACACCTTGCTCAGGCAACTTAATCAATCTCTGTATGTCATCTGCTTGCTGAGATGGACAACAAAAATCCTACAAGATATGAACTAACATCAGTTTAGTTCATTAATTTTAGACATTCTTGTGGTTTTGCAGGCCAGACAGATTTCTAGTGCCTTACGTTATGCAGCTTTATACTTCCTGAAGATGTGCAGGTGCAAGAAGTATGATTTCCTGTCCTTTTCCAGTAATAAAGGAGTTCACTAGTAACTTAACCTGTATATTCACATTTGAGTCACTCTCTGGCGTAAGTACCTTTTTGTTTTATAAATCATTCCATAAGCTCCAAGTATAGTTAATTATGTCAAAGAGTGATAACCAAATCCAAAACAGACTTCCATGAAAGTTTTACTGGAGGAACTAAGTGTAAAACTGAAATTTTGCTCTTCATTTGAACCAGCATCTGATTATCATCTGTTCTTCCAAGTATGTGTCTGCCAGGTTCCTTGTCATTTATGTAACTCTGTAAGGATGTATGTAGAGCCTTACTAATCTCCTTCTGTAGTTAACAAAAAAGATAGACCCTCCAGACTCTAGGGTGGTCAATGCGGATAAATACAAAGGGCCAGGAAGGAAGGTCACACACTGAATCTTTGAACATCTATAACTTTCCTTATTACTTGATATGTTTTTGATTGCTTCAGCTAATTCTCTTTAAGATATCACCAATGCTTAGCCCAGAAGGTAGCAGGATAGCTCCCTCAAACAGATGTTCCACTTCAGGACATGTATCTTCCATCTCACTCTATGGAAACATCACTTTGATGGTCTAAAACACAGCCCTCCTGTTGTCTTAGGCACAGAAAGTGAAAGAACACACAGAAGAGTAAACCCAGCTTTGGGGCAGAGGAGCATCCACATGGGCCCAGCAGAAACCCAGGGCCAAGTGCCATGAGGCTTAGACATCACCAATCTGCACTAACAGTGGGGGCAATACAGAAAAGAGCCAGTCCACACCAGCTGGCCATGCAGCCAGGGAAATCCCTTACCTGGCCTTGTAATTGGAAGGTTATCTCCCCTACTAGAGACAGCTTAGGACGACAAAGTCTTTATTTTAGGTGGCACTGTGCAGCCAAAAAAAGGCAACTGAAAGCCATATATTGCCGGGTAATAGTGACTGTAGCACAGATTTGTGGCTCCCATCCAAAGGGGTTAGGGGGAAGTTACAGACCACATGGGTTTTCCCTTTCCTGCTCCTGTGCTCATAAAACTGAGTCACAGGGAATACCGCCAGGCAGGCCAAGGGCAAGAAAATTCCCATTTTACGTGTAATGGGAAGTCCCACTGACCAATCCTTTGAGATACCTCGATATAAATTGTGAGGGGAACAGAGAGAGACAATTTCTCTCAGTGTTTCCTAGCAGTTATGTGTTCTTTCATAGTGAAGGAAAACCATAGAATTTCTCTCAGCAGATAACCCAAAATGTTTCTGATAATCTGTATGGTGAAAAATACTTATTAACATGCAGAAATTGCAATGTATAAAATTACAGCTTTTAATTGAAAACTGGCATTGATACAAGTATGTTGCTGGAAAGGGAAATATGGTTTGTGATACTAGCAGTGTTGAGCCCCATAGCAGGCTGTTATTTTCTAATGTTTTTATACATACAAAGCATACGCCCATTAGCAAGCTACAGTAAATAAGTAGGGTACAACTGTAGTTAACAATTATTGCAACTGAGCCAGTACTGAATACAGGCTCTTCTAACCTGCACTCAGACACACAGGCTTTCCTCTTCAAGCTTACTCCTTATGCTTATGTGTGAAAAAGTGAGCTCTCTTTTTTATATGATTTGCCTTTCTACATTAGCTGCAGAATACAAGAATAGCAGCGGGGCTGAAACCCTCCAACGTGACTCAGAGAGCTAAGAAAAGCCACCAGCCACCCTGCTAATGTGATGAGAACTCGCATGCAGAGCTGCTAACTGCTTCCCTGCAAAAAGCCTCCCCCGTGTTTATATATCTCTGCTCACTGTCTTCATATCATCGCTTCCATGTGTACATATATACACACGGTGGGGGTGAGCATGGCGCAAAAAAAGTGGCCTCAGTGAAGTCAATCGTAATACCCTTGGTGAGTTAAAAAGGGACAAGAGTTTGCCTCAGGTCTTGAAGTCAATGTGCCTGTGTAAAATTACATCTAATCTGGGGGCCTGATCATAGCGTGGGGTGTTTGCATTTTGATTTACCCTGGAGGGAACCCTGGCAAAGTCAGTGTGTCAAAAGTTTGACATAGTCTCCGTCCATCAGTAGTCCCCTGGCTGAGGCATGAAGAAAGTGCTCCCACTGCTGTGATCCGTGGCCAGCCCACATTCCCAGAGTACTGCAGTCCAGTCTTTGACCAGATTTGCTGTTCCGGTAGGCACAGAATCCCCCATCGTCAGCTCACCTTGTAACTCTCTTTTTTGCTAGACCCATCTTTAGGGAAAAGCAAAATCCTACTTATTGACACAGAAGACAGGGGCAATGTAATTTATTTATGGAACTGGGAACAAAGTTACCAAAAAAAAAAAAAGCCCCACAAAACAAAACAAACAAAAAAACCCCACAAACAAACAAACAAACAAAAAGAGAAAACCTAATAGTAACAGCCACCTGAAGTACTTCTGTGTCCTCATCTGCTGTCAGGACTCACTTGCAGATAGTGCTGTCATGGATAAATTCTCACAAGCAAATACGCATCAGAGTGTTATTTTGGAGACTCTGCCTCTTCCTCTGCTCACAGTCCCCCGTTTATAGGCTTTCTTAAAAAAACCCAAAAACCTCTAAATAGTAACAAACTTTCAAAATTCGACCTATCTCCCCAGTATTCCCCTTTTCAGCTATTAACATCAGAGTTTGCACTGTATTTCAGCTTCATTGCTTTTTTCGCCTCCTGCCAGTGGGTGCAGACAGGTCCCCCGAGGCCAGCTTGGTGTGTCACCAGCGCTGTGCCTGCTGCCCGGAGCAGCCAGCCAGGTCCAGCAGCTGGTGTTTAACCACTGAGGTAAATGCAGCAAAGTAGGTCATTTCACTGAACTTCCATATTTCCACTACGCACTTCCACTGCCGGTTCAGCCAGTCCTGTGTTTTATGGCAAAACTTCAAATATTATATCTTTACTGTTCCTTAAGATACAGTAGCACTCCACTAACACCCAGTTTAGCAGGTTTCCTCGCCCCCTTCCCCCAGATAACGGTACCCAAACACACTCTGTAATGGGGACAGAAAGCAGAGCGGAGGCGAGGGCTACGAGCCTGTTTTTGCGGACTCGGTGCGATCTGCTGTGGATAGGCACTTCGCTCCGTGTGAGGCAGAAGAGTCTCAGAGCAGTGGAAACCAGCCCAGAAACACCAGGCTTGCACTTGGCTCTCTGCGTTCACGTCCACTGCCAGGGACGCCTGCGCCCCGCGGACCCCCATGTGCCCCCTGCCCAATCCATCCCTGAAAATGGGGAGCTTTAGCACAGAGAGGCTTAATTCCCCCTTCCCGGCACCCTGGGTGAAATCTCGGCCTCAGGCACCCAGTGGAACCCTGGGATGTCACATTGCCCCTCTGTGCCCAAGGACGAAGCACAGCCATTCTGGTTCAGCGACCCTTCAGAGATGCCCGCGCAGCCCAGCCGTGCGGCGGGACCCAGCGCCCTCTCCTCCGCACCGGTTTTCTGCCCACAGGGTGCAAACAAAAACCATTACTGGCCAGCGAAACACAGCAGATCGAGAGCCAACCCTTACTGCAGGGGGTACTTGTTTCGCTAATTAGGGCACCTTCCCGATATCTGTGTTTTTACCTGCTATGGCAACAGGCGGTGTGGACATGAACAAATTGAACAGAACGGGAGGGGAGGCTCTGAAACAAGCAGAAAGACCACATTACACGAGTGGACTCTGCAAAATGACGCAAAAGCCAGTCAGTCTAGAATTGATTTAATAAGTGATATGCAACAGGTACAAATTTCTTGTGCCTAGAAAATTGGGTAAGAAGTATAAAGACTTATCAGCTGAATCCCGGTAAGTTGTATCCCATATAATTATCTTGACATCTTGAAGCGCAGATGCGCTGGTTGAACTAACCAGCATTTGCTATCTAAAACAAACCTGAGCGATTAGTCTTCAATGTAAAAATGTGTTTAAAGGAAATTCAGGGCCGTGCAGCAGTGCTAACGTGGTTCCTGTTTCTGGCAGCTGCAGTGCTTTCCTGAAGGAGCTGCGGTGCCTGGCTGCACTCCCCCGCCAGGACCAGCACCTCGTGCGCTCCAAAGACCAGAAGGCAAACATGGGCGCTATGAAAGTCCTTCTAAAACAGGACTGGCAAGCAGGAGAAAATGAAATACAACTCTTAATCTGCAGATTGCTTTGACTGCAGAGCCATTTTTCTGACTTTCTCTTCTAAAGTTCTTTTTAACATATACGTACATTAAATTCATATACTTACAGAGCATGATGCAATCAAATCAAGAAAAGGCAAAGTTACTTTCTTTAATGCTGGAGTGCTGCTCACTCACTACTGTTACTTGTTTTATAGCTACTTATATAAATATAACTAACTAGTTGCACTCATTGCTAGGAGCCATAAAAACAGCCCTCACGTGAACTGCTGTCAAACCCCGTCAGACTGTCTCTCCATCAAGTAATCTTCTTGGAAAACCTTCAAGGGTTAATACACACTTATTCATCAATAGGTAATATTCCTTCTGCTCGAACCTCGAAAAGAAAACACAGACCAGCCAGGTCTCTGACACAGGTCCGTGTGCTCCTGAGGGTACACAGCACCTCGCGCACCTGAGCTCAGTCCCGATGGAGTTTGCAGACACTGACAATAATTTGCCAGTTAAAAGCTACCATATTGAAGGAATACACATTCATTTAAGAAATTCCACAAAGAAAAGAAAAAAATCACATTAGTTTTGCAGCTGAACTCAGCCTGCCCATCCGTGCAACGGCGTCAGAGGCTGTCAGGACCTCCCAGGCATTCCCTTGCCCCTGGGGGGGTCACGGGACCTCAGCTAAACACGAGCCACCACCTGCCTTGTGGCACTGCCACCTCCCCAGCGCACCCATCGCCGGCGCTCTGCTCGCTGCTCCTTGCTCTCTGTTCACCACAGCTCCACGAACTCCTTGTGAGCCACCAAGGCATAACCTTAATTTCAGGAACTTAGTTTGCTCTTTGAGCAACTTATTATAACTTTGGCTTGGAAATAAGGAGTGAGTAGTGGTTTTAATAGAAATATTCCCTGAGCTATACGGGAACACAGTAACGGTTTAAAGGTGAAGATGTCTGCAATCAACTTTATTGGTTTCAGCGTTGAAATCTGGTCTTCCCCAGCAGCCATGCTAAGTCCTTACAGTGCTGAAAGAATTTAAATTTAGCGTACAGTTCAGAAAAGGAGGAGTTTTGCTTTTTAGAGGCTGAAATTCATACAGCATGTCTGTGAAAGACAAGGCTTGAATACTTATGGATTCAAACATGTTCAGTTTTCTTTTCCAAGTATATGAATCCTATCCTCAAAGAGTTTACTATACATACAGTTTTCTAAACCCCTTTTAATGGACATAAATAAGCCTTATTTTTAGTTCACAGTGTTCCAAGTTTTATCAGCAGAATACTGTGTCTCATATACTCTTACAAAGTCCAAACACAAATATATGCTGAAAATAAACTCTGCTTACTTCGCTAGCTCTGCTTTCTGGGACATTCTGGCCTGGTTTTTTAACTCTAAACATTGCTGCATATTTATGGATTCAAACATATACAGCAGGAAAAGGAAGGCAAGTGGGTTTTCTAAATACCTTCTGTAAAGACCACTCCGAAACAAAACTCAAGCAAAGGCTGGCCTTGCCTCAAGTTTGCCTGTTCATCTGCCGTAACTGCACAGTGGAACAATTTTTTAAAGGCAGAAAAGAGATGCTGGACAAAGGGAGCTTGCTCCTGCAGGTGACACATGGGGTTTCCTTTCCTGACAGGTGAAGTTAACCAAATGCTCTGCTACGTTTCATCCAGTTCCCTCCAGAAGTCTCAGGACTTCTAGTGACGCTGCTGCGAGGAGTGCAGGCAAACAAAGCAGTATGTGTTACGCAGGACTGCAAATACCAGGAATCCCAAGGAGAGCTGCTTTGGGCACCCAAGGAGCAGAGCTATTGTGACATGGGATCAGCATCTGAGACCAAGACATGCGGGGCAGTGAAGTCACCATCACAGCTGAGCCCCTGTCCCCGCAGCAGTACAGGTTGTCCCAGTGTGATTTCTCTTTTGAACCTGAAAAGTTTGTCCCAGTTTGCAACTAGCATGAGCTACCTGGACCACAGGCACCGTGCTGCTACCACACCTTGCTGTGCCATGGGCTCCTTCCCTGCCGAGACTTCCTTGGTGGGACTCAGGCATTCTCCCAAACGAGCTCAGTGCTGAGAAGTGACAGAGCCTGGCCCAAGTACTTACATGCAATGCTTGAAGAGCACGTTCAGCTCTGTTTGGTAAAGCATTATTGCCCAAATGGTCTTTTGCATCAGGAGAGAAAGAGGAGCTGCCCCTTTGCCAAGCAGCTGCTGCCAGTGCGTAAGGTGCAGGGAAGAACGACCTGTGTCCTGCAGAGCGGAGTAACAGAGAGCCTGAAATGCTTAAAGACAAAAAAAGCTTGGAATTACAGTGAGCTACAGCCCTCTGGAGGTCACGAACTTCAACACTCAGGAGCTGACAGATGACCAGAAAGCTGTCATGAGAAAAGCTGGACCTCAGAGATGACCACTGAAATAACCTTTTGTCAAGCAAGTTGTGTATATAATTTATCCGTTCCTGCTTTCAGGTGCAAAAGTATCTACTGTCCAGACATGAGCACCTACAACCTTCCAGGTCTATACAGATCTAGGAGGAAAGCCTGATATAGTCAAATAAGCTAGACCTGTGGCAGAAGAGGGAGCAAGCTATAGGAGAAGGACAAGTTCACAGGGACAACGTTGACTTTCCAAATTGTACCTGTGTCCTGAAGGACTTTGCAATGCCTCAGGAGGGGGAAAGGAGCAGGTCCTCACTTTGCCTCACCCCTTTCCCTAGGGTTTGCCAGCCAACTGATCTACAGAAATCTCTGTTCAATTCTGCCACTTTTTGGCCCTCGTTCATCCTTTTTATAGCAAACTTTGGCTTTGGCAATAACTGGTTTCCCCAGGATTCCCAAAAGAGTACAGAGAGCCCCTTGGAGGTTTCAGGGTACAAAACAGTTGGATACCTGGTTTAAAGTGAAGTAGGGATGGGCAATTTCTGGGTCATCGTGAAGAAGAAGTAACAGTCTTTGGGACAACAAGGGAAAAGCCTTTCTTTCTCCAGCATCTGCTTTTCTGATCTCAACAGTCATTCCTGACTGCCCATGAAGTTAATGAAATTACTCTTTGCTCTGCAGTTCACTCTCACTCGGTGAAGTGCTTCGTCACGCTGTAGCTATCCCCACCAAGCAAGTGCAGCCCCACACCAGTGGTTCGTGGCCCACTCTCCCCCAAACCCCGCAGGCACAGGTCCTCTGTCAGAAGAGCAAGGGGAAGGAGAGCAGGGGCCTTGGGACGGTGGAGGAGCAGCTCTTGAGCTGGTGATGTGGGGAGATATGGGCTCAGGGCAGCCTCACTGAAACGTGATGCTGCATCATCAGGAATGACCCCCTGTGATTGTCCCCCTGTACTTGGCACTGGTGAGGTCCCACCTCAAATACTGTATTCAGTTTTGGGCTCCTCACTACAAGAAAGACATTGAGGTGCTGGAGCGTGTCCAAGGAAGAGCAACAAAACTGGTTAAGGGTCTAGAACACAAGTCTTACGAGGAGCAGCTGAGGGAACTGGGGTTGTTTAGTCTGGAGAGAGGGAGGCTGAGAGGAGACCTTATTGCTCTCTACAACTACCTGAGAGGAGGTTGTAGAGAGGTGGGACTCGGTCTCTTCTCCCAAGTAACAGGCAATAGGACAAGAGGAAATGGCCTCAAGTTGCACCAGGGGAGGTTTAGAGTGGATATTAAGAAAAATTTCTTCATCGAAAGGGTTATCAAACATTGGAACAGGCTGCCCAGGAAAGCCAAGGGAAGTGGTGGAATTGTTGTCCCTGGAGGTATTTAAAAGACAGGTAGACGTGGTGCTGAGGGACATGGTTTAGTGGTGGTTTTGGCAGTGTTAGGTTGACGGTTGGACTCGATGATCTTAAAGGTCTCTTCCAACCTAGGTGATTCTATGATTCTGTGATTCTATGACCAGGAACTTCTGCTTGAGGAGTTTGGGTCAGGAAAAACATTTGGCTGTTTCATAGAGCCTTCCCCCCAAACCTGTGGGGGGGAAACAGGACCAGTCTGTGGGAAAGTACTGCCCACAGCTCCGGGGTGGGGAGGGAGCCTGGCACAGCGCTGTGCCCCAGGGCAGGGAAGAAGTGCAGGATCACAAGCATGTGAGAGCCAATGGCTTTGCTGACCTGTCTTCCAGCTGTGAAAAATCATGACGACGGCAGGTATCACCTTCATAAAATAGGCCTTTCACTGGAAGGAAGGTAAAAGGGACCTAGAGACCATTTTTTGTACTCTGTTAAATTCTGCATGTTTTATGGTAATTTCTGTTGAATTTTAGTTTCCCTGTAGTTTTAAAACTTATCCCCAAGAATTCTATAGTTACAGCTTGTCTTTCTTTTGAAGAGATACATTGGCTTGAAAATCCTCTTCGAATATTATAATTTTCTATGAAGTTTATTTAGGGGCCACCCAGAAAATCCATATGCACAGAAACTTCAATTACATAAACAGCAGATATGGGTATTTTACAGGTGTGTATCCATACATAGTAACTCGGATTATGCAGGTTTCCCAAATCAAACAATCCGTGGGAGGGAATGAAGAAGTTTTCTTTACCAAACGCATTTTTTTTTTCATTTCTTCTGGCAAATGGAAAGTAAACATCTCAATACACATCATTTGTTCTAAATAAATACAGAAATTGACTTATTTTCTATAACTTCAAAACACCATTCATTGTCATCAAATTCTGCTACCTCATACCAATTAATTTATTAATTTTTAAGCAGCCAAAGGGAACGGATTTAGATAATACCGTAACATATAATTGATGAGCTCAGTGTTGCAGATGTCTTTGACTCAAATAGCTGGACCAACCTATTCCAGCCTGACTGAAGAGGTTTTAGTGAAATGTCACATGTGATGAGTTATTGCCCGTCAATACTGTATATCGGTTGGTCCACTGACTGGACAACTATGCATTGCCTGCAGCTGCTGCAAGTCCTCCTTACTTGCAGCTTTTAACATGGGGCAGTTTCTGCAGGTGCTGATTTTCAATAGCTTGCAGTGAATTTCATTGTCCCAGCCATGAAGTTTACAAAATCATAAAAAGTAATTTCTCTTTTCCATTACTAAAAAAGGGGTTGGGCTTTGGTACATTCATTGATTTCGTTGTCCAGCCTCACAGCTAATGTTTTATTCCAAATTTTCTTTTCAAAAAATCCTAAAGGCCCTGACATTTTCTTGCACTCTTAAAAGGTATGAAGTCTCCCAGGTTTTTATTCTCAAAAGGAGAGAGAAGGAAAAGAACAGAGAAAAAAAATCTTCCCTATTCCTCCAAGCTCTCCCATCTCCCCCATAGTTTGAAAACCAGTTGTAGCTACAATGGCGATAGAAAAGGGTGGGGGCACAAATAGTGTCTGAGGAGGCTTTGATGTCTCCTGACTCTCACACCCTTCAACGTGCAGTAGAATCGGTGTGCGTCCTCTGGCCTCTCTGGTGCAGCCAAGGGAATGGTTGAGCATTTGTAGGTCCAGCTTGTGACTCCTGCTCCCTGTGGTGCTGGCCCCAAGGCAGCAGGACAAGGCAGGGATGCTTTGAGCTGCCAGAAATCTGGGCTTTGTGTGGGCAGAGAAGTTCAGAGACTTACCTACTGGTGGTGGTCCTCAACACCAGCCAAAATTTCTCCATCCTTCCCATTTCTGTCAGCAGGAAGAGAGAACTAACCCACCTGAGGCATTTCCCATGTTACTGGCCAAGACCATAAAGGCAGGTATTTTTCCATTGGCAAACCTTGACTGCATATGCTATTATGTAGCATGCCATAGAATAAAAGGTACACTCCTGGGTGGCCTAGAAGGGAAAATACAGTGAATTTTCTGTGTGCACTGCAAGGTATCTCTTCTGGAAATCAAGGCCATGACTGTGGATTCAAGTTGTACCAAAAAGACCTTTAGCTAGTGCATTAGAAACATTTTCCTAACACCAGCAACCCCCTTTTCAATTCCTCTGCCAATTTCTCTCCTATGGAGCCTGAAATTTAGCTGCTACAGAACAACACAGAGACTCTCCTTCACAGCTGCAAACTGGTTTTTTTTTTATTTATACTTAAGCCCTATTGTCAGCAGTCATACAGAGAAAAAGGCAGTTTCTTTTTCCAGGCCAAGGGCACACTGCTGGGTGTGACACAGGCCAGGAGCAGTCCTTTCATAGAGGAACGGATTCAACTTGAATCAAATGGGGTGAGGGAAAATCATGTAAGGCACTCCACACCACTTGAGAGCTGGTCACTTTCCTTGGGTAGGGCAAAGAGGACGCTAAGGGGAAGAGAAAGCTCTGGCTTCCCCCTGTTGGCTCAGTTTGGCCTGACTAGTGCCATTTAAAGCAAGTGCTCTATATTAGCCCAGGGAAAGTCCATTAAGGTCACCAGGAACTGGTGATTTCACAATGTCATGGTTCAGATCCACATTCATTCAGCTTCAGTGGTCTCCATGTACTCCGTCCCCTCCAACCAGTGTTTGCTCCCACCCTGCCCTGACCCCTCACAGACAAAAGTCAGTAGAAAGCCCCCTGTGTTTACCCATCTTTAAGACAATGTTCCATTTCTCCCACTTCTACTAACAGAATAAAAAATCTGGGAGATTTTTGCACTAATATGACTGTGGAGAATGTGAATAGATTTTGTCAGCATCATAGGAACAAACTGGCGATAATTTGGCTTTGATTTGTGGAGATGATGCTTATACCAGTGAGAGTAAGTAGATGTTTTAATCTTCACCTGTAGCAAGATTTGTTGTGAAGAGTTAAAATATATTCCAGCACGTACGCACACACACATACATACGCATGCACACACACCCCTGCCCACAGAATTTGGCCTGCTTAATTTAAATCATATTAGAATATTTTGCCCTTGGGTCTACAAACACTTCATCCCTGGGGACATCGATACGCATCATGTAGTACAGAGGATTAAATGTAAAAATACATGTACTGACATTACACAAGAACAGGCACTGATACTGTAAAGAGCTGAGCAAGAAACTAACTCCCCTTGTAGGAGCAGACAGGGATGTGATTTTTCTCTCGAAGCCATATCTGCCTCTTTTTAGGATCCTATACATTCAATTCGCTTGGAGCTGTTTCGTTCCAGCAGTGGGCGTCGCATAACTTGCCACACAGCTGTTGTCAATTAATAACAACGGGTTATTATAATAAAACGAATAGCCTATTAGTTCACATCCTGGTTTATTTTCACGCCTCACTCTGGAGAAAACTGATAGGCAGCTGCTCTGTGACTTTAAACTGGTCCGTATTCATTTCCTATGGGGTGTGCCTGGACACGGAAATGTATTATGCATGCCCACCAACACAAAGGAGCCTCATTCTTGCTTCGAGCATGTCAAAATAATACATTGGATCTGATGGTTATATAAATAGTAGTAATTATGCAGAAAACAGCCCATGTTCCCTTGGTAATGGCACCTCATTAATTTTGCTGAAACCTCCCTAAATTATAGCAATGAATTCTGCCGTCAGGTTTTGGGTTGGGTTTTCTTTTTGTTTGTTTGTTTTTCCCTTTCATGAGCAAATTGTGCCACCGAAGAGTAAGAAGAGAAAGTTTCAGCTGAGTTGCAGTGGACAAATTGCCCATCAGATAAAACAAGTGTGGGAGAGAGGAAGAGCTGTGATGGATAGTATACACAGCTGTAGAGAAAGTATTACTTTGACAAAAAAAATCAAGAAGTGGTTCCAGAAGTGGTGGAGCCCAGCTTCCAATGGATTTTTGTCTTGTAGGGAGCTGAATTGCATGAAGGTTGCAGCATGAACTTGCCATGTCAGTAGCCATGAGAGAACCCTCTGAGGAGAAAGAAATAATACAAATTTTGAGAAAAACTACAATAAGCTAGGGGTTTTTTTATTAGTAGTAACTGCCAGACAATATCCTTAGGAGCTAACCGTTGACAGAGGAGAGGACTCTTCACTTGTTACTGACCCCGTGTGTCGTGCAGCTGAAAGTCAGCCATGAAACACAAATCACTGGAGGCCTTGAAGACAGCCAGAGCATCCCTTCGGTCTCCGTATGGATCCTCTGGCAACTACTATGATTTGAACTCAGGCTGGAATATCTTTCCCTCAGTAAGGAAATAAGTGGAAAAGCAGTGTATTCGAGGCCTTCAGCAGTCCATCAAATCTGGTCGAAACTGAACCGCAAGTCTGAAATTTATTGAGAAGGGAGATAATGATGGACAGATCTGTGCAACAATGGAGAATGAGCTTAGTTTCTTCAGAAAACAGGTTAATAAACATATATGCTTTCAGTATTGTCACCTTTCTGGTTCCCAGGACTAGCAGATAATAGTGTCGCCAAGCTAATGGTCTCTACATAAAAGTCTTCCTCTCAACGTCTCTGTCTTTGGAAGTCCAGGCCTTTAATAAATGTATTTATCTTCAATGGACAAACACTACAGAAGTAGCCTTCTACTCTCTAAAATTAAGTATCGCATAACTTTTTACATGGAAAACTGCTCCAACTCAATGGGTAAAAGGAGTGACCAACATCAGGATAAGACACCATTGGCAGGTACATTGTTAGAGATCATTTAGCTTGTGCACTGAAATAGTCAGTGAAGTTGTAGCTCAGTATATGTGGCCAGTGTTCACAGTGCAGCCTGGGAACAAGAGGCCACAGAGACTCCTTTCTCCTCATGCATGGAGATGGAGCAAGCAGCTACTGCTCCAGTGGTGTTGAACTCAAACAGCCTCAGCACTTTTCAAAAGGTAATTATTTCAAAATATAGTTATTTCAGTCTTTATTCCCACTTTCAAAAGACTATGAAGAAGCTTCTTCAAAGACTGAGAAGAGGCTCAAAGCTATTTTGATTTCATTTACAAAATATTGGCTACATAACTAACTGCTAATAGATACTCTACAAATCCCAGTGGTGTGTGAAATTTTGTCCCTTATTACTCTTTGTGAAATCCTAAAAAGGGTTTCCTTTGGTTTGCATTTGGAAGCAGGGGGAGTTGTTATTGTAGAGCCTCCTATACAAACTAACATTGATTGTTAAGTAAAGTGTTTCTAATGCATTTCATTTTATTCTCTATACTACTGGATGCAGCAATAGGAACAGCTAATCGAGTTAATTCACCATTGTTGCCCTGCTGCATGTACAGAAGCATACAGATTCAAATGCCATTTCTCTAGTTTGCAACTTCAATTAGTTATAACTGCATTTCTGATTTTTATTTTTTTTTCCTAATCGTTTGTTCATTTTACCTCATCTAACCTTGTAATTCCTGGTGAGGAAAGTTCCCAAAGAATCCCAAGACTCAGTTATTTCACGAGTTTCCCTCACTCCCAACTACGTCCCAGCTTTTACCCTGTATGGTTCACGTAACTGAAAGTGTTGATGAATGCTTTAGTATTCATGTATGCCGTGCCTTTCTGTCTCTTGTGGTCGGCAAGCTGCGGCTATACAACATCACTACTTTACTTCATTCTGGCTTATTCATTTCTTTCATAAATTGCATACCTGTGACATGTTTTCCCAAACACTTCTCAACAAATATGCCTGTGCTATAGAATCTTGGTACAGCAAGTAGTTAATAAAAGTGTAAAAACAAGTATTAAAATAGCAGGTGAACAAAATGAAAACAAGATTTGTGTAGATGAAGTAATTGGCATGAGTATGTGGTATTTCTAAAAAGGTCAGTGAGAAGGTTGGAGAACACTAGGGAAACCCCTGGGCCAGTTCTCCTTTCTCTTGCAGTGCTAGAAGTGTGCTGTTTATTAGAGCCAACACACCTGTACAGCTAGGTCATCATTTTCAAACTCAGTTAGTCCAACATTTAGAAATATTGAGTATATACAGACTGTCGATTAGAGGTAGGAGTTCTTGGTGACTGTAAAAAATACTGTTTTTTAAATTAAATCCCCAAGTGGGAAAAATATCAGTCAATGCCTTTCTTCCTAGCTGTTTCAAGTTGTTCTCCTATTTCATCGCATTTAGTTTACGTGGTAGCAGGCGGGCTGCAGGGGTGGCTCCTGTGAAAAGACACCAGAAGCTGCCTCCATGTTGGACAGAGCCAGTTCCACATGGGTCCTAGACAGACCTGTCACTGGCCAAAGTGGAGGCCATCAGTGACATGGTGGTGCCTCTGTGATAACATATTTAAGAAAGGGTAAAAAATGTTGTACAGCAACTGGGAGAGAGGAGTGGGAAAATGACAAAAACAGCCCTGCAGGTACCAAGGCCAATGAAGAAGGAGGGAGAGGATGTGCTCCAGGCACTGGAGCAGAGATTCTCCTGCTTCCCATGGAGCTCCATGGCAGAGCAGATATCCACACTGCAGTCCTTGGAGGACCCCATGCCGAAGCAGGGGGATGTGTCCTCAAGGAAGCTGCAGCCTGCGGAGAGCCCACACTGGAGAAGGCTCCTGGCAGGAGCTCCAGCCTGTGGAGAGGAGCCCATGCAGGAGCAGGTTTTTCGGAAGGACCTGTGAGCCTATGGTGGCCACAGGTGACCCTTGCTGGAGCAGTCCATTCCTGAAGGACCACACCCCATGGAAAGGACCCCTGCTGGAGAAGTTCGTCACTGGTGTCCCATGGGAGGGACCCCACACTGGAGACAGGGAAGAGCGGCAGTTTGTCACATATTATCTCTGCTGCAACCCCCATTCCCAGTCCCCCTGTGCCACTCAGGAGGCAGGAGAGTGAGGAGTGAAGTTGAGCCTGGGAAGAAGGGGGTGGGAGGGAGAAGGTGGTTTTAGTTTTGGTTTATTTCTCACTATTCTAGTCTGTTACAATTAATTGGCAATAAATTAAATTAATTTCCCAAAGCTGAGTCTGTTTTGCCCATGACATCAATTGGTAAGTGATCTCCCTGTCATTATCTCAACCCATAAGTTTTCTTCCAATATACTCTCCCTGTCCTCTTGATGGCGGGGACTGGTGCGACACCTGGCAGCCAGCCAAGGTAAGCCCACCACATTCATTTATATAATGTTTACTCTTTTTCAAAAGTCCTTCTGTGTCTATTTACTCTGTTAGTCTCCTCATCTGATACACCTTATTTTCTCTTTCTTCTGTTGCAGTGTTTCTTATGTAAATACGTAATCATCCACGTTTTTACTAAGCTTTAGTTACTAAAATAGCTTCATTTTTATTCACCAGTTGTGCTACTTAATAATTTTATTTCATTTTGCTTGACCTTTTGAAGTCCATATTCAGTCTTTACTAGTGCAACACATTATTCATTGAATTCCTGAGGCACGCATAGTACTTTTGACAAATGCAACAATAGTCTGTCCTCTAACAAGCTTAGAGATGACAGAAGAAGCCTGAGCTGGGAGCAATCAGGGAATGATAAGACTTGCACAGTATACACTTGAGAATGAATTGACCACAGGATATATATAGATCATCACATCCTTGATGGCATGTAACTGTCTAATCAGGGTCTGATAAAGGCTTCAAAACATCAAAGCAATGAGGTTTTAGAACAACCATCTTGTTAGAGTTGTGGTGACAAAAAAATAAGTCATCCTTAAGCTGGAGCCTGGTGTGTTTCTAAAAAGGACTGCGTGATGCTGTTGCCTGCAGCAGTGGGAGACTTTTTAATATTTTGTTTTTACTTTTTTTCACAGTATTTTTGTATTTGCTTGTTGTGAACACGGGAGGGAAAGGGGCTTGTTAGAGTGTAGGTTTGCAGGAGGTGAATGTCAAAGCTGCATGCATGAAGGACAGCAGTCAAGGAACAGCACTTCGTGAATGGATGAAGAAGTGTTAGCTCAAGGTCTAGTGAGAATGCAGGCTCTTATTAAATGGCTTTCCAGTGGTTTTCCCATCTGCTCCTATGGTAGTTCCTGTCCGTGCTCAAAAGGTGAAAGTATTTGGTTTATTGCACAAGAAACAGAAGTTGTGCAAGCAGAGTATTGCTGCAGATCAGCTGATCGTGGACTAACCCAACGATGGCTGCCAATGTGTCATGCAGAGCTGTTGTCACGTGGTGCCGACCCCCCTACCTTGCCAAACTGTGTCAAAAAAACCCATAAACTACTTTCCAAATAAGCAGTTGCTCTAACTTTTAGAGAGCTAATAAAGGCAGGAAGGAGAAGGAAGGTGGTCTGCTGGGTGGGGAAAAGAAGGGGGGGCACGGCCAGTCAACGATCTTGCAATTGACTGTGATCTGTTTTTCAAAAACAGTTTGTACTCCATCTGCAAACAGTGTTTTTCATAATAAATGACACTGTTGGTAGAGTGGCTAGATGTTTTAAGAAAAAATTAAATGGTTTATTTGATTATGTGGGGATAAAGCATTTGCGCAGGCAAAGCATAATTAAATACCAAGTTCTCTACAGCCCTCAGAACATTGCTGCAAGATTAAGATACTGTCTTTTTCCCTTGTGCACTGATTGCTTTTTGATTACACACACACCCCTTCCCCCTTCCCCCTCCCCCCAAATCTGTCAGCTTGCTGGATTTGTAGTTTGTTTCCAGATTTGAAATGGTATTTTCCTAACGGAGAAAATACGTTTATACCACCACTGGTAGCTTCCCAAATACTGGTGGCATTCAGGAAGCAATGACAGGGAAAGGCTTATTCAGTCTGTGTGCTTCTGTCACCAATCACACCTAGAGACCAAATCCTATTTAAAAGACAGCTTTATTTCCTAACAGTCTGTTTGCCTAGAAAAACAGATGCCAGAATGAAAAAGGCTAACTTAGGAGGAAGGTGGGGTGTGATTACAGCCTTTAAATTTTTTAATGGATTTCAACTAGGAAGAATTTTTTTACAGTGCTACATGACAGGGAAATCCAGGAGTTTCTGCGCAGCACCTGCTTCGGAGCCCCAGGTCCCGGGAGCCAGGCTGGCACGCAGTCAGGCTGCTTTCTCCCTGGGGTCTGCCGTGCCTGAGCTATCTCCACCGAACATTTAATTTTCTGTCACTCCGCAGAAGCCAGGCAACGCTGTCTTGTTGGAATTGTTCAAGCACTTCTAGGCCCGCTGGCACATAATTATTTCTACAAAAACCTTCTTCAGCTCCTTCATTCTCTGCTTACTGCACCCTCCTCTGCAAGTCCCCTTTCGCTGCATGGCTGCTGAAACCTTGACACGGCAAAGGCACCTGCTGTTTCTGCAATTGCTGCCTACCGCCCTGCTCGTCTCTCCACGTCAACCCATGGAAGCTTCTCAGCTAATTATATTATCCAGTGGGGGTGTGGGGCAAGGATGGGCTTTGGCCAGCACCTGGCATGCTGGGATCCGGCCCTGCGCAAGCACTCCTGAGCACAACAGCAACACAAACATATCAACAAAATAGGACTTGAAATAGAAATGGGGCTCTGCCACCAACACTCTCAAGAGCTCCTTTCTCCTTCTCTGTTGTTGTGAGAATAAGAGTTTGACCTCTTCCCGTGCACCGCCTTCCCCAGATGTCTTTTGCAGCACACCCAGAGAGTCACTGGGCCTGGGTTATTTCAAACCAAAGCAGCTGCCTTTAAGAGCATTCCTCTCTGAATGTGTATCTTGAATGCAGACACAAAAAGTAACATCTCCCCCTTGATTGTCTTGAAGAGTTTTGTTACTGCAAAGTAACATCTCCCCCTTGATTTTCTTGAAGAGTTTTGTTCCTGCGTTTCATACTGTTTTGACTCGCTCTCTGTTATTTATTCTCAGGTGTCTTTCTGGCTATAAAGATGTATTTCCTCCATGAGAGAGCAGAGAGTGTTTATTCCTCAGCTGTATAGATCTGCTTCACCTTACTCCATCTCTTTCAGGATAAGCCATCGCTAGCAGGGCTGGGAAAACATAGTACATTGAACTTTCTGAAGCTAGGCAGGAGCAAAAAAATCTTGGGTGTGATGATGCAAGCATGGGGTGTTACAACACTTGTGCCATGGTCTTGGTGAGGGGAAGGAGAAGAATTCATCAGTCCTCGCTGCTGAGGCTTGCAGAGACTCTTCTTGCACAAATCCAGGGGTGGTACTGTTCTCCAGAAGACCACTGATGGTTGCAGGCATGGCAAGATATAGCACATGCCGTGTAATCCTTGAGGAAAAATATCCAAAGGCCCTTGTGTAGATATGTATCACTCCAAAGTCCCTGAAGGGAGGGAGAAATGGGGCAAAATGCAGGATAGGAGAGGACCGGATGGGACAGCCATCCTGCCAGCAAGAATTACGGCCAGTGAAAGGCTCTCCAGAACACGGGGCTACACCATTGCCCTAGGCATCAAACGTCACCTTGCTGTTGATCAGATTTTTTGGCAGTCAGTCCTGCAGGGAGGTTTTGTCCTGGAAACTGTTTCCTCATTGCCCCACATCTGGAATAAAAGCAGAGAGCCTTAGAGAAGTTTCAGGTTATAACCTGGTATCTTCAAAGGGCTTCCCAGAAAACATGATTGTAGGTGCCATCAAACAAAGTTCTTCTCCAGCCTTTGTCTGGAGATCCCATTTCTCTCTTGCCACTCCAGTCAACTTCATTTCAGTCACCTAAAATAGGTCATGCATTATTCCTTCATGGTCAAATACAGATAATGGCCCAGAAGGTGCAGGCACTGTAATAGCTTGGATTTGTTTCCAGCTTAGCTTTGTTTCAAAAATAATTGCAGCTTCAGATTAAGCCAAGCTTTGCTTTTGCCCTGAGTTGGGACTTCAGACCAGCTGAAGCTATGTGTAAGCCATTCATAAAGTTGCCTTTGAACTTTCCTGTAAGAAAAAGGCCTGTTTGGATACAGACATGTGTCACTCTATCTACCCTGATATGAACCAAAATGATCATTAATATCTTGAATCTAAAACATATTTTATGCTTCTTGAATTTAAAAACAATGGAACAAAAACAAAG
This sequence comes from Burhinus oedicnemus, assembly GCA_008921705.1. Classification (NCBI taxonomy): domain Eukaryota; kingdom Metazoa; phylum Chordata; class Aves; order Charadriiformes; family Burhinidae; genus Burhinus; species Burhinus oedicnemus. The sequence goes on along the minus strand of VFFE01006995.1, from coordinate 267,325 downwards.
GGTTTGTGGATAGGTGCTGTTAGGCAAGAAGAGACAAAAACACGTGCTAAAAGTGAGTTTCTTTAGCACTCTTCCAGAGTCTTCAAATCTCTTTTCACTAGTGAAAATTTTGGATATTAGGAAAAACTTATTCACATTGTTACTTTAGGCGATTAAAGAATTACTATCATGTTTTCACACTTTTAAAAGTCCTGGCTTTCAGTTACTGAAGCATCTTAAACCACATGTCATTCACTGTAGTTCTAACAACAACTGTAGTTTCCTTGGGAATACTTCACTTGTCAGAAATTAAAATTCATTATCACTAATGAGATGTTCTGATTTCAGATTGTCATTTCCGATTCTAAATATAGAAGTAATTACCAGCACATACGACCCCCGTAATGGAACAATTTTATCATCGTTCCCAGAAGTAACATCAATACTTTTGTTGTTTCTCGTAAATGAAAAGCCTTTACCATAATGATCCCCTGACAGTCAGGTAGAAGCCATTACATAGATACAAAGGAATGAAATAATTGCATCAGTGATTTAGCAACATTTTCTACTTACGAGAGCAAGAAATAAATACAAAAGGGTAGTTATTTAAGTTATTATGTACAGTTACATAATGCAGCTTTTGGTTTTGTTTCCAAACTCATGGAAAAAATTACCCAAAATATGCCGTTGAGTCTCTGAAAACTGCAGCAACACCAGGCAGTGAAGAGAAGTTGGTACCACTTGTAAATCTCAGTGAATAAAATGTCCTTTCCTTTCATTCCATCATGCCGATATCTCACTTTGTAAACTCTACAGCTATTCACAGGAGGCCTTTTAAACTACAAGCAGCAGATTCATAAACAAGTTGGATTTCAGGGATAATTCTGTCAAGTGCAAACCTGACATCTGTGCCCTTCAGCACCTCTCCTTTTTCAGCATACCTTTTGTGGTAGACAAATGTTTCTGTCAGCATTACCATCCCTCCTACGATTTGCCTATGAACCCTGTATGCTCCACATGGGATTTCCTTTGTTTGATATAGAATATCAAAAGATGTCTAAAAAGGGAGTCACGGAAGTAAATAGACATTTATAGACTCTCCCTTTACCCAGCACTCATAGTTAAGATTATCTAAATAATTGCTGCATTCTTACACAACCTGTTCCTATTCTGTAATTGCATTGAATGTCCCTGCACGTCTATGTATTATAACATTATATAGCTTCATCCATGCTTCACAAGTTAGATTTTTAGACTAGTAATATTGCATGTATTAACAACAGTGAATGATTACATAAGGATATAAAGAACATTTCTTCATTACTCACTATTTGTTACTGAGAAACTGTATTCTGTACGCACTGTTCTGGTTTATTTTAATCAGAAAGTTTTTCAGAAGAAAGCACCATACTGGATATCTGATGAGATCGATACTTAGACAGACATTAACTATGTCCCCTTTTCCATTCCCATTTCACACCCCTTTAAAAGACATGAGAACTTGGTGGAATTTTACCCAAATTCTTCTCCTTCTCCTGAGGGAAAGACCATGAGAGGAGATTGATGAAGAAAAGATGACCAGAAAGATCTTCTTGGATTGTCAGATCTAGTCTTCTGTTATCTCGATCAGCCATGTCATACACATTTTTTCATAAAGAGAAAAATAGGTGACTTTTTTTTTTTACTTCTATTGGAAATCAGCTTCTGGCTAGGAGCATTGGGTTCATTTCCACTTTGAAATTATCCTAGTCCATGTTTATTTCCAGTCGTTCTTGTATCACCATTTAGGTCAGTTAAATGCAGCAAGGTCCTCTGGTTAACTGCCAGAAAATGGCCTTTCCTTTCTTCTGATCCTCCTCTCCATTTTGCCCTGTGCTTACCCCTCGTCAGAAGGGATGGATTATCACAACTGTGCGCAGCGTTTCGGGTGGAAACTTACCAGTGGTTCACACAGGGTAAATAAGGCTTCTCCAGTCTCTGCTGGAAGTACTCTGCCTGAGCCAGCCAAAGGCCCCTTGTTGGCCTTCCCGCAGTTGCATCTCAACCGGTTCACCCTACAGCTGCTTAGTACAACAAGGTCGAGTTCTTTCCTCCTTTGTTTCCAGCTGATGAATTCCAGCTTGCAGCAGGAATTTTTGCTACCTAGCAACCTTGTAATTTTGACTTTTACAATTTCATTATTTCTTTATTATGTCAAGATTTAAGGTCATCCAGTTGTTCCTGTACTGTTCTTACCTCCCCGCTGTTACCATCAAGAGTTCATCAGCATGTTCCTACATTTTCTGTCAAGCTCTAAGACATTTCTGAGTCCCACATCCAATCTCCAAGGAATTCAGGTCTTCTTCCCTCCTATTGATTAGTTCCCCTCCACTGCAAGCCTCTTGCCATCTGCTTATTGGCCATTTCCTCAGCTATCATATACTAAATGCCACAAAAAACTTCAGACCAATTAATCATTTCCAGTGAGGAAATGTTTTACTGAAGTCCAGACAGATTGGAGCTATTTCACTTCCCTTGTATCAAAAATTAATTGACTCATGAGAGACAAGTATTAGGTTAGACTGGCACAATCTACTGTCAGGAGATAGTAAATCTATGCTGTTTTATCGCGTTCCCCAACTAGTTCCTTGACTGTAACTATTCTTTCAGACTTCTGGGATGGATATTGCCTAACTTTCTAGTTTGACTGCATTCAGCATTTTTAATTCAAATTTGATTATGGGAATCAGCATATTTTATCATCAAGTTCAGAGTTACTGGGTTCAGTTGAAAATACGGTAACATTTAATTATTTGTAAGGCTATCTTTTGATTATGTAATGTCTATTTGGGCATCTTATTTGTTTTAGAGGGCATTTACAAAGTCTAAGTGAGTGCCATTTTTCTGCAGTTCTGACTTCAGTCATAACCTTCTTGATTTCCAAATCGTAATTTTTTTGGTTGATCTACCCCTTCTTTTTTTGCTGATCAGTCTGACAAGTGCCTGTCTCTCTATACAGGTTCTAAAGAGACTCTCAGCGGCTCAAGTGCAGCAAGTCTTCATCAGCACTGCAGATGCCTGGAAGTCAGCAAAAATTAAAACCAGCCTGGGAGTCTTTCAAAATACACTGTAACTAATTCAGGAGTTATGGACTTGACACATAAAATAAGGCTCTGAGTCTTGTGTCATGAAAATCAAGTATAGGATGCTAATGGTTCTGTTGGATTTTTTTCTAGGTAATTAATGAGGAAGCTTGTCACCAACCACATTCAGAAAAATTGTGCCCTACTGTAGTTACCATGGTTCTTCATTCTGCACCTGAGAAGGTAGTTTCCTCATTCATATTGCAATTCTCAACATGTTTTTAACTTGGAGAAGTACTCAAATATTACTGTACTCAAACGCATTCACACAAGCAAACACATGAAAAAAAGGTCAAAGGTGTGTGAAATAATTCTGCAGCGCACAGTATGGTACTACATTTGTTTTAGTAAAGCTAGTAGAAAAAGCCCTTCTCATTGCCATTCTTACTAGCATCTGCATAACCACCTGAAGCATTAAGCTTCACACGTTTTTCTGGTGTAGTAAGAGAACTAGAAAATTTGACCTAGTTGCTAGATTTAAGAGAAACAAGAGAGACAAAGGAAAAAGCTGGAGGTCTTTAAAGCAGGATGTTGCCAGGGTTATGAGAATTTGCTCATGCGATGCTCTCCACCATACTCAAACCACCGCAGGGCTGTTTCCTGGGCCCACACACTGAAATAAGTGCATGTGCATAGGTCTTGAGAACATCATTCATAGATGATGGGCAGTACAAGATGCTGGGTTCAACATTGCTTTCAGCTCATTTTGTTCCTTATTCCTTAGCAAACCAAGTATTCTTTGTCAAAAAAAAAGAATTAAGTGACCTTGGTTTGAGGAAGTTAATTGGATTGTCAAGATGTTTCAGTAGTATTCCCGGAATGGCATCATTTGAGTAGACTCTTAATACTTCATAATGGACTTCACGGTAGTGCTGAAGAGTTTCAGAAAAGCAAATCTACTTTTTAAGTCTGTATTGATGCATATTTCACCTTACCAGCATCTGACCAAAACCAAAGGTTTGTTACAAAACAGTACACTGTAAAAACCCCTCAGAGAAAGCAAAGCATTAAGATTCGATATGTGTAAACCAGGAGCTTCCCTGGCCCTGCCTGGGCTATGCTGCAGGTCCCTGTCCCCTGCAGCATCCCTTACCAACTGGGCACCCTGGTCATGTCCCCAGTCTTGCCTGGCCTTGCCTCCCGCATGAACCTCAAACCCACAGCGCAGCAGTGCCTCTGCTGCTGCCAGCTGGACTCTGGATCTGACTTGTTACCTTGCCTCATCTGGGACTGTTGGTGGATCCTGCCACTGTCACCACCCCAGCCCTGATCACACCCTGCGGGACAGCACCCCGTCAGAGAGGGCAAACTAAACCTGAGCTCCAAAGGCAGCAGGGCTGACAACTCGGTGCAAAGAAAACACCAGTCCTGTGGGAGCCGTGCTGAGAATGAGCCTTCCCCGCTCTTTGGTTCTTCTAGACTGCTCTGACTTACCTGAGGCCAAGGATCAGTCCAAGCGGGCACAGCCTGGCTGAAGCCCGCCTACACTTCTGCCACATCTCTTCTTTTGGACTATCCTCTGTGCAAGAAGGTTTATGGTAGTGTATGCAGTAGTTAGCTTTTCATGGCAACAGAGAGTTTTTGTCTGCCTGGGAAGGTCCTTCTCTTGCCAGATTACACCCACCACACCATAGCAGCTACCAGCCACACTTTCTGAGCTCCCCTGGGGATCCATGGGACCCAGGAAAAGCCAGCAGTGTTTGATGTGGGATTTGAAAGAGGGTAGATTTAGGTTAGATATTAGAAAGAATTTCTTTACTGTCCGGGTGATGAGACACTGGAACAGGTTGCCCAGAGAAGCTGTGGATGCCCCATCCCTGGAAATGTTCAAGGCCAGTCTGGATGGAGCTTTGAGCAGCCAGATCTAGTGGGAGGTGTCCCTGGCCATGGCAGGGGGATTGGAACTAGATGATCTTTAAGGTCCCTTCCAACCTAAACCACTCTATGATTCTATGATTTAATCTCAGAAATATCCAAGTAGTTCTCTGAATGCTGATGGCTACAGATTCTTACCACACCACAGGGTGTCTGAAACTAATCTCGGTTTCCGTGAGTGCTCTGTAAAGCACTCCTTTCCTTCTCAGATCATGCTGCTTGTTTTAGTCCTTGCTTTGTTTTTCACAGCTAGTCACTAATCATCCCATTGATTGATGCAGAAGGCTGTGAGGACAGGATGCTTTTAACATCAAGCAACTTTAAAAAAAAATACTCATTAAGGAAAGTTGGAGATGTGGTCTGCCTGAGGCCCATATGGATAGAGCCAAAAGACCTGTTAGACCCATAAGTAAAGTTTAGATCAGAATGATCTCATGGGCTATATTTTCATTAATAAAATGCACCCCAGCAAAGGGTTAACGTTACTTGAGTGTGTCTTACCTGGGGTTTTGTGAGAACACTTCTCAGCACATCTTAGGCTTTGAAGTACTCAGCCATCACAGAGGAGGAACAGGTTCAGCCTGCTAGTGGGCAGTCTGCCATAGTGAGTGTATTATGGTGTTACACAAACGTAATACCAACAGTCCCAACGCTGTTCAGGCACGTACGTATAAATAAAATGCACAACATTCAGCACAGAGGCATCAATCACGCCCTGCCTTGCATCACAGCGCACAGCCCAGCCCAGCCGCCTTTTGCACAACCGAGCCCCAGAACCTGACTCCATCACCTGCTCCACAAGCAACTCCTAGCACTCTGAAGCAGAGAAGAAAGGCAGAAGGTGAGCTGTGCTCTCCCCACCTGCCCCTAAAGGCAGCCCTCCTGGCTCCCAGCCCTGCCTTAGAGAGGAGCAGCTTTCCTGTGGAGCATAGAGGAGGGTCTGAATCCCTGGAGGAGGAGAAGATGAGGGAAAAGATTATGCTGGAGCGAAGAGCTGGGGCAGGAGAAGAGAACTCATTGTACGACCTTGACTAGCAATGTTCGCTGTGGAGAGCATCCCAGGCTCATCACCTCTCCTTTGTTCCTGTTCCAGCCGAGCACTCAGTGTACCAATTCTCTCCTAATCAGCATCGCCCTTTGTAAGCAACACAGGAAGTTTCCCATTTTCTAGATAGAGCAAAATAACGCCCTGATTGAATTTCCTCCATGGAGAGAGGCAGAGGGAGAAAGACCTTCTTCCACCTCTGCCCCTACACTAAGAGCCCCTTAGTGCAGCATTATCTACAATACTCAGAAACAAATTTAGCTCGCTGCCTCCAGAACTCAAAAACAGGGCAATCAAGAACAGCATAAAACCTGTGCTGTCGCTGCTTTAAAAAGCCCTTTGATCGACAGCTCTTAAACCCAGCATCAGAACTGAGGCATATCCAGGTAGTGAACGACTTAAGACGCAGTGTGAGGAGGTTACAAAACCTAGACTACTCCATCTCATTTGTTCTGAAGTTCATCTCCGTAGCCTGCGACTCACTGAGTAACTGTAAACTCCCACTGCAGCTAGTTTGTCTTTTTAAAGTGAGAGCCTGGCACTGCGTGAGCCTCAGCACTGGTAGTATCATGGATAAAATGCCCTAACTGGATAGGGGTAGTACATGCCTGCAAGACAATAAATACATCTTTGCAAGGGAGTCATGGAAATCATGCAATGTGGTTACTTAAACATTTGGCTTAGCTACCGCAAAGAGATAGCATTCAGATATAAAAAGACAGTATCAGTTTGTGGGAACTTTATTCCGTGGTTTAATGGTCCTTGGGGCAGCGTAAGAGAAGATGTGCATGAAACAAGAAAACAGGCAAGGAGGCAGTGGTCCTGGCAAATGGCATAGTCATTTATTCTAATTAACTGAATTGAATTACAGGAGTCAGACAAACTGCCTTTCTACAACCAGCCAAGAAAATCAATACCAAAGATTAGTCATAGCAAATTTAGTAGTGTTGCCTGTTACGAAGGTGGCTGGACATTTCCTATTACAAGACCTGCTTTTGAGCTAATTATTCCTTGCAAAACTTCATCTGTCTGAACTGAAATTTTCCATATGTGATAACTAATTTTGACTGATCCTTCTGGAAAATTTTAGCAAGAAGGGCCCAACAATTTCCAAGAATGAAAATAGTGAATAGGATATTGCTTGGCCTTTTTACTTTCCAGGACCTTTCTTTCCACATTCTTACCCTTTGCTTTGGAGGAGGGATTGGAAATGCAGTAGAAAGTGGAAGCTAGCGTCAGGAACCAGAATTGTGCCTCCCCATAGGGTCAAGCCAAGCTCAGCTAAACTTCACAGTCCTCAGACACTCTTGGAGAGTTTGATAGCTGCGATGCCCAGAGCTCCAGCCCTCCCTGAGGGCACTGCGCCCAGTTCCCACACTGAGACAACCCAGAGGACTGCTGGACCTACAAGAGCGGTGGGAAGCTCCCCTGAACAGCTGCTCTCAGCCATTCCAGACCTACCTGGGATAAGGAAAGAGTTTGTACTTAATTGTACCTTTGGTGGCACCCAAGCAACCTGAGGGAGGGACCAGTCCCACTTTGGATAAGGAAGGGATGCAAATCAAAATAACAAGAAAGGAAAAGACTGGGCAGGTACAGAGGAATCAGACCTAGGCCTGGGACAGGAAGAAAAGGAGGCTGTGGCAAGAGGAGCAAAAGGAGCGTGTTGAGATGAGCACCCAGGTGATGGCCCAGGTCTATACTCTGTGGAGGCCCTGGCACATACCAGCGTCCTCTCCAAGATGGTTTCCCTGGGCAGAAAGATCCCTGGGTGCAAGCCAGACAGAAACTTCACTGCAGTCCAAGAGGTACTGACTCAGTGTGGTGAGAAAAGCCAGGACATGGGGAGGAAGGAGGACTGGAAGAAAGCAGAGGATGTGACATATCACCAGGCAGGAGAGAATACTGCTGCGAGTAAGAGAAAAGATGAATATTTCTTATAAAATCAAAGTTCTACTCTATAAATATTAAAAAGACAGTAAGGTATAATTAACACATTAATTTTTATTAATCTTCTTGCTCTTCTAGCAACTTCTGCTGACTATTCCTGGCCCGCAAGAGGTAACCAAGCATTATCCAGCCACACAACGGAGCCATCGATAACTCTGTCGCCAGGATGCCTAAGGGAATTCTTTCCTAACCTGTTTAAGTCCCAATGAGCTTGGGAGTAGCTCTCCGAGCAGACTTTGATGATCTGTCCTAATCATCTTTTCAGGCCACCGGGGAAGAAATAAAACTAAACATTTTATTATCTGACTTGCCATGGGTTTAGGCTTGGGTTTTTTTCATTTCTCATCTGAGACATTCAACCTCCAAAAACTTTCTACTCACTTCCTTGGGTTGGGGCTTCAGAGGCTAATCTAACTATGGTCAGATGGGTTCTGCAGAAATGACTGTTGATCCATACATTATCGCTTTCCTGCTGGTAGCGAACACTTCACCATCTGAATCGGGAGAACTGATTGTCGGAGTTCTCCTTAATCAGTCCTGTACCAGCTGTTAGGTTGATTTAATATTCACTATAAGGCAGTTTAACCTACCCTGGCTTACTTTGCCCTGAGGTGGATGAAGAGACCTCGTGTTTCCTCCAGCTGGGGGAGCAATCACCTCTGAAATCACCACAGGTATCCAGCAGGAATCTCCTGCCTCCAACCTAAACTTATGTTGTGCAAATAAATGCCTAGAACAAAGTTTGTGTCCCAGAGCATCTGTTTGCTGCCACAATTTAGCCCACATAGTGCTGAAAAAAAGAAAAGTGAGGACAACCCAGATGCTGCTGTATTTCAGCAGTTGACAAACATTTGGGTTGGAGAAGTTGGCAGGGTGGCATACAAACACCTATAGATGAGCAAAGTAATCTCCACTCTTTATTCATATTAGGGTTTCCAATAGTGTCTATCTGTCATGGGAGAAGGCTGGCCTCCTATTCCCTGTTATCTCCTCTCCTGCAGATCTGAATTCTGAAAATGCATGAAGAAAAACAAAGGCAATTCAAATACACATTAGGTTACGCTTTGTAAAAAAAATGACATAAATTTGCACGGTTTTGACAAAAAAGGCCTGACACAGGGAAAGCATCTGAATGCGGCACATGGATGGGAAAATCTCTCTCTGATTTTCTTCTCAAAACAATTTGGCTTCAGTATTCTTAAGAAGCTGGTGTCATTGTACAATACTGAATCAGACGGCAGAGTTCTGACCCATGAGATGATCACACAGCAGTCCAACCAGGCATTTTGGCTATTTTGCTTCATCAGACAGAGCCGCTGATGCAACTGCTACCTGTCTATAGCAGTCATGGAGACAGGCAGGGTGGCTGTGTAAGTACCACATCATCTCCCTTCAGCTTCCCCATCCGCACTGGTGGGAAAGGAGCTATGAAACAACTGGAAACACTCTTAACTTTTAGGATTCCAATTCTTTCTTCACAAAGTAGGTCGAAAACCTGAAATCTTGTTTCAATCTATGCTAGCCAGCAGATACCCTGATTTTTTCAGGACAGCTTTGGAACTGACTCATGTTTTGTGGGGAACCCATGGTGCAAGGACCGTTCCCCAGCTACTTTTATAAAGCTGTCGCTGTGGTTCCAGCCACAGCAAAGGAATAATCCCATTTCAGGCAAGTATAAGGAGAGAGAGAGAAAGAAGAATAGAAACCCACTTTCCTCTCTTCATCTTAAGTCACACAGCATTTAATGGTGTCAGCAGTGCAGTGGTCAAGCCTGGCCAGGAACCCCCATATAAGTTATTCCATGGAGAAGAAGGAAACTCGGGAGGTAAAAGCCCAGGTAGGCATCGTACCTGCAATTCTCTTCCCTTGGCAGGCACATCTTGCTTTAGAGAGTGTATGGGCCTCCCTAAGGTGACTACAGCAAGACATTTTAAGAATTATTAACCCTTCTTCCCCTGCAGTAATGCATGAGAGAATTGCTGCCAATTTTTTATTTGGGACATTGTTATAATACTTTGATACAAGAAAATTATCACTGATAGGAGCTGGCAATTACGTATTGCAGAGATGACAAGAAGAAAAGAAAGAAACGTTAAAAAGCTGGTTGTGGTGCAGCCCTTTACCTTGATACCTTCTGGTGCTCAAATTCTCCACAGCCTTCATTTCTTTCTGTTTTAGTTGCTGCAACCTATCTCTGTGTGGCCTTCTATGGTTCCTGCTTCCTTGCATCCAAAAGGCGTATATTACACCTCAGAATTGTGTTAGGCTTTTTTGCCCGTGAACAATTGCCAAAAAAAAGAGAAATACAACAAATTGCCAATTTGTTTAAGTCAGTGCATAACCTTACCCTCTGGCCTCTCATACTTCCAGCCCCAAACTTCTCCTATTCATGTACGGATCAAACAGATAATATTCTTGTTTTCATACAGTGTGTCTTCCTGGTTTCATTCCAACATGCATTTGTTGTCATCCTTGTAGAAATAGAACATGCAGCTGTTCATAACAACAAGAACATGACGTTTTAGCAGAAAAATAGCTCAGGGGGCTCATATTTCTCTGTTCCCTCCAGTCCTAGCCTCCTTTCATCATTGGGACTGGAATACAGACAACTTGGCCACTTGAAAGACATTACAACATTCTCTTTTTGAACCCCAGGTTGTCAAACTGCTTCCCAATTGACAGCTTAAGAAGTCCCTCCTTCCAGCTGTCTTCATGCTGACTCTCTCCATAGGATGGGCTTGCTGGCGAGGAGACAGCCCTGTGCTCTTCACCACCCCTGGAAGCCAGCAAACAAAACCAGTGTGAGTATTTGGATATTTAAGCAGCACACGCTCTCTAACCCTGAACCCTGCGAATAACGAGGAAGTTGTTTAAATGCCGAAGCTTCCATAGTCTCATACCTATGGCATCATGAACTATTTCACTTTGTTAAGCTGCATTTAGTGCTTCTGTGTCTCTCACGGCCAAAGCCAGCCTTGATCTAAAGACTTAGCAACTGTTTTGGTGACACCCGTGCCCAGATTTTCACAGTGTGCTAAACTCTTTGAAATATCTGGTTCCATTTACATCAAAGAGGAGATCTGGCCTCTTAATGGGTGTATCATAGTGAGACTAGAGAAAGTCTAATGAAATCCATGCTGAGATATTTCATTATCTTGCAGGCAATAAAGCCATCAAAACAAAGCCATTCATTATCTTTCCTATTAGGGGAGAAAACAAGTGATCTATATCATTTAGATTATCTCATTGTCCTCCCTGGTCAAAAATGATAGTGGCATAACGAACACTAAAGAAAGCAATGTATATTATTCACTCGTTTGTTTCCACAGCAAGAAAGCAGTGCCTTAGAAGTAAGAATAAGCTTGAGGGCTCAGCTGCATAAAAATCATCTATTTTACAGCTCATTGCATTGTTAAGTAACATTACAGTGTACTTGGGCGTTGGGATGTAGTTTTACATAGGGTAGGCTAGCACTTGCTGATTTTTTTTTAATGTCCCATTCCCCCAAATATGTTACACATAACCAAATTCAATATTTGGATTTTTAAATCTGCACTAAATGGAAATGACTATGAGCACACATAACAGCAGGCAGCTTCTGGACTCCAATTCTGAAAACATAATTGTTTCTAAAGTGATATATTAAACACTTCAGAATTGCTTGTCTCTGCTGTCTATCTTGTTAAAACAGATTATAAGGTCTTTATGGCAAGAGCTCTGTCACATCAACGTGCCAGAAGGCTGTGATCATAATAAGCGATTTGGGATGTTAAAAAACCACAATGATAATAATAATTTTTGTCCTGTTTCATAAGAAAAAGAGACTTCTGTGACTGCATCATTTTTTCCTCCTTCTCTTCCTCAGTCTGTCAGTGAGCTGCTCATAACTCTTGGGAAATTTCGATCAAGTGCAAAAAAGAAACAGGGTTGTCAGAAATGTTAAGTTCCTCCAAACTTTGTGGAAATAGGCTAGAAATAACTAGGTAAAAGGCAGTTGTTACTGACAAAAAGCACCAGGGAGCTGGGCCAGTGCATCCGCTAGGTGCAGGCTGGGCTGACCTGCACTAATACCACAGCAAGTCCGAGCAGGAGATCTTGTGGCCTGGAGTCAGAGGCAACTGCTCTGGGGCTTTTCCCCTCATCTCTGATGATAACGAGAATGCTCTCACCTGGGCTCAAACAGGGCACACCTTGCTCCAAAACACACATCTTCCACAGCTGTCTAGAACATTTGGGACAAATAAAAATAGTTCCTCAGCTGTTGCAAAGTTTATTAGTCACGTTTTGCTTAAGCAGCAGAAGAAAACATACCAGTGAAGTATTCTCCCAGATTATGCCTTCCTGCTCCTCCTTTGCTTTCCCTGGTACTTACTGCAAGAAAAATTACACATATGCAACTTTTATTCTTGCTTTATTCTTCCACGTAAATATCTGATCAGATGATAACACTGTAATGTGCTAATAAGCCATACTAGCTTATAAGGACTTTTCTTTCGGCTCATCCTCTACAAAGGCCTAGCCATGTTCAAGGGAGTACCTGTAGCCAACCATCAGATCCTAATATGTGAAATGTGTCCCGTCCGAGATGGAAAACCCTCAGCTTTCTAAGCTTAAAATGGAGGGGCCAGGGGGATCTTTACCACGGCAGAATCCCTATTGGTTGCATATAGAAGACACTCAGTAAAGATATTGTATTTAATGATGATTACACCAGAAGTAGGCCAAGCAACTGTGGAGTAGGTTTATCCAGTATTTGGATTCAACAAGGCTAGGATTTTACATCTAGGAAATGCCTTTTCACAGTTTCCATGGCATTTTTATTTCAATTAAGCCAGAATGAGATTCTAGTCCCCTGGCTGGGGAAAGTAATCTGAAGCCAAAAAATATGGCTTGGAGGCAACAACTGAAATCAAAGGGAAATTCAGAAGAATGTGTCATTGTGATATTCCCCATCTCTAGATGACTAAAGAAAACAGCATCTAAAAGAGGAGCAGCATATATTTTACTTTCAGACTGGAGTCTCCTACAAATAAATGGCAAAGAAAAAAAACATTGGTAGTAAAGACAGTCAGACTGTATGAAAGCAAGAATGTTCCAGGTTTCCCCTAACATGGAGTTTCCCTACAAATAATATGACTAGCACACATAGTTTTTAAAAAGCTCACTTGTAATAGGATTATTTTTTATTTAGTAGAAGAAATTAAAACTAGAAATAAAATAGTGAAATTTCCTTCCATGAGAGGAGGGGAAATTCTGGATTACATTATGGAATTGGATTCTTAATAAGCAAACTCATTATTGAATAGCTATTCGTTCAGGCAACTGAAATGGTTATCCTGTGGTAGCGCTTCAGTTCTATATTATTAAATAGACGGAATAAATAGATGGAAGGTCATTCTCCAAAGTTGGACTTTCATTTTCAGATTCACTGCAATGCACAAAGCTTTAATTGTAGGTCGGCAGTAGAAGATCCTTTGTGGTAATTTAGCTTCAAAGCAATTAAGATCTTAATGCCAATGTAACATAAATTTTCCCTACCATTTTCAGCTTAACTGAAAGGAGAGGGCCAAATGTTGCCTTTGGGCACATTAATGTAAGCTACACAGACAGATGAATGAACTTCATTTGGTATTTGAAGTTATAAATTCTCATTCGAATACAGAATAGCTATATCTGACTCTTAAGCTGTTATCTAAAATAGATCTCAGCTTAGGTCATAAGTATGAAAACATAATCCTTCTTAAATGAATTTTTCATCTCACCAAATACTTGCACAGTACTTTTCACCCACAATGCCTTCTAAAGGACATCCATCTGGGTAAACTGAAGCAGGCACTAACAAACTCGTTCACTAAGGTCACACTGGGTCCTCACTTCCAGACTCCAGCAAGAAGACGTCTTCTCCAGATCCTAAACCAGATACAATCATATACGATCATATATATCTATCCTACAAACCACAATACAGGTCAGAGATACTAAAGCTACCTTTAAAAAAGATATCTCAGAAACTGTATAGTCATGGCAATAAGGAGCAGGACATACAGTCATACTGGGAATGAATTACCAGTTTCACAGATACTATGGCCAAAAAGGTATCATGTTCTTCACTGTAGGTTGCAGTTTCACAAAGTAATAAAACTAAGAAGAGATGGGGTCCGTCTGAAACATAGAACAAAGCATACTAGACATCCAGTTGCTGATTCATCAGACTTCAAACTCATTTTAGGGGGAATTATAGCTAAAAGCCCCTGGGTAAGAGAAATTAGAAACAACACATAAATAAGTAAGCCCTCAGACTGAGCTGGTCAAAAATCTGCAATGAGGAGTACAGAAGGTACACAAGCTCTCATCCAGATGACCCAAAAGCTTGTCAAAACTCCTCTAGAGAAATCTTTTCATTCTATGAAGACTGTTACATCTGCTTCAAATTTGTTTCTCCTCTTTAACTTCATCATCAAAGTGCTAACCAATGTGTCAGAGGCAGCAAAGCACAGGGTATTAGTTCAGACAGCAGTAGGCACCTGTTCTTTCACCAAGCTCATGCTGCTGAACACTGCAGTAAATACCACCAGAATTTTTATAAGTCTGTACAGGAGAAACAAAAATGACATAAATTAGCACCTTTGTAAATTAAGGCTGCTTACTGTTAAAGAACAAAGCAAGCAAGCAAGCAAGCAGACTGGGTGACGAGCTTTGACCCCTTTCACACTCACGTGTTCCTCACATGACGAGACGACCAACAGAGATTGAACGTATCACCTTAGAAAAAGCAGTTTCAGAGAACTGCCACTTAAATATTTTATTTTGTACCTAGATTTTTACTTTATGCAGTCATATTTTAAGCTATGCATAAGCTCTCGGTTTAACTTTTACATTTGCATCACCGCAATGTTAAATATAAAAGCACATAAACATAAATTTTGCGTGATTACTCTAACCTGCCCTAGGAAGCCTTCTGTCAAAAGCCTCAACTAAAACAATCCCAGGACTTCTTCCACACACTTCTCAATTTAACAAGCAATCATGTCTTTGCTCCCCAGTGAACTCAGAGCTACATCGCCCTGAGTAAAAAGCAGATCATTTCATGTATAATACGATCCCTAATTCACTTAGTATGCAAGCAGAAAATCACTTAATTCATGCCACTCAGGAGGTCTGATTCTCTCCTGCTCACAATACTGTGCTGCTATCCAACTTCACGTAGCCAGGAGAACTTTGTATCTTCAATTAGTTGAACAGAAAAGTTTGCTGGTCAAAACCTCTCCTTCTTAAAGCTTGTGTAAAACTGAAAAAAGATGCTTCCAAGAGTGGTATCCTTGTAAGCCTAAATACACAAGTCTGGCAATAATAATGATGTTAGCAGTAAGATAGAATACATAGAAATAACTCAAAATTGGGAACCTGCTTTATACTCAACTATAAACTAACACTGACCAAACTTTGTAAAAGATGCCACATTATGCTCCCAAGACTAAACACAGTAACTACATTAGCCAGCCACAAGCCTTAGAAGTTAATGTTTTGATTGTTCAAAATTTTGGATGCCTATTCAATTTCTCAAATGTTGAGACTCAACCAAGGAATATTATTAGGCAGGTATGTTAACAGGAGTTCGAGCTCTTCCAGGTAGTGCTTGTATTGGAACTATGCTGAGAACAGCCTTCTTTCATGTTTACAAGCTTCCTTCTATCCCTTTTGGAATAAACTAAATTAAAATCCTGGGTAGGACAGATGAATGAGTAGCACATTCAGCAGAGGAAAAGATAATAAGCATTCCCCAGCCTGAGGCTGGCACTCGCAGAAGCAGAAGCTGGCACGGGCTCCTATGAACCAGCAGGGATAATAACTGGATGGACCAAGCAGTGATGCAGCACGTTCCAGCCATTAGAGTGAAAAGAGAGGTGCTGTCACTTCTTCCTGCTGAACCTGCGTCACCCCAGAGAACAGGGTTCAAGACTTACTTGGCCAAAAAGAGAAAGCAAGAGAGGTTCTTTCACGTATTTATTATGGCACTGGTTTAGCAAATGGGAGTCCTGTGCTCTGGCTCCTTTGTCGACTGTTTCTGTCTTTTGTTCAATAACTACTTAAAATACATACACAGTCTAAAGATCTGGGCTCAGGTACTCTCCCAGCCTCCCTCCCTTCCAAGGAACGTCCTGTTGCCTCACCTACAGAATCATTTACTTGCTGTTTGTCCAACACAGTACTGGTAGGATTTCTTGCAGATTGCCCTAACGTTGTTATGACAGCAATGAGCACTGGCACTGAGAACCGATTTTAACTTTCTTGAGTAGGCAGGCCCCAAAGGAGAGGGGGGTCTGGCTGCCTCTGAAACCCGGGAGGAAAATGGCCATGTCTCCTACGTGCTGGGGGAGTGCTCTAGGAAAGGGATTATTATTTGGCAAGGGAGGGAGGCACATTACATGATAACACATGACGGCAGAAGGTAATGCTGCGTCTTGCATGGAGCTGGGCACAGCAAAGGCATTCAGAGAACTCTTACTTGAGCATCCACAATGGGGAGACACTGCTACAGGATCCTGGCGGGGCTTAGGCAAGAAAGAGTTGCGAAATTTGAGGCCTTGACTAACGCAGAGATGGTTTGAGGACCACAGGAAGGATGAACGTTGCACTCTGGGGAAGCTTAGGCTACCCAGAGGTGAGCCCCCAACAGAAGGGAGCCAGTTAAATCTAGCTGATCAGAAACGATGAGCAGTGACCAATCCCCACTTCAGCACCTACACATCAGGAATAGGATCATCTAACCAAACATAGATATCTGAGCCATTTGGGCGAGGTTCTTCTTTGAGGTTCCTGACAGTAAAGAAGCAATACCCACGGGTGATTCATCTGATCTGCTAAGAATGACTGAAAAGCACCTGTTTTTCTCTGCTGAGTATAAAAGGAGCCTGTGGCGAGCAGCTCACAAGTAGGCATCGACATTTAGCTAAACCGATACCGTGCCGGTGCATAGATGAGCATGGTCCACCTATTTCAAAACAAGGACTGTGGTGCTGCATTTTGCATAATGTCCCACCACTCAAAGTAGGACATTTACCAAGCTCAGAGGAGCCAGATCAGGCCATCCAGGGTGACTCGAGCACTGTGCTGCTCGGTTTCTGCTTTCACCTGGGAATATAGCCCCAGTAACTCAGAGCAGGATGTCCGTGTAGAAGTTTGAGGAAGGTTTCAGCAAAAAAATGGCTGATTGGGTGGTGAACACAACACCCATACAGCATAGGAACCGTTTTTGTGTGTCACAGGAACACTCGATGGTTTGAGAGCCTTCTATTGGCACACACTCATTAGACACACGTTGGAGGGCCCCCCATGGCGGTGTGCTTCCCCAGATGGATTCAGAACTGAATCACGCCAGCACTGGGAATGGATCTTCAGTTTTGTTTCCTCCAAAAGCAAGTGAGGTCAGCTGCACAACAACTGCTGTGGGAAACCAATCACATGATACAAACGGAGAGAATTTGCTCCAAACTGCACCGTTTCTCCAAATTGCTAATTCAGACTTAGACAAGGAAGAGCATGTTGCAAAGGTAGCAAAAGTGATATTCAAACTAAAAGATGCCTGAGGTCATATTTTTATATCTCAGATTGACTCTGTGAAATCAGGAGTTTATTGAAGCTGTTATTGGGTGAGGTTATGTTATGCAGAAGCCCAGAGCAAACTGTCCTAACTATTCCTTTAAATATATGGAGTTTTGGATTATGCTTTAATCCAAGACTTGAGTCAGTTCTTAGGTTATCCAAACTATATTACTGTTAGCTTCACTAGCAGCTTCCAAATGTTAAGTTTCTTAAATTATTAACCATACAGCCCACAGAGGTTGAAAAGACAGACTTACCTTTCCAGGAGCACTCCTGAAATACAGGATGTTTCTACATTTCAGGCAAAGCTGGATTCCTAGGCTCTGATCCAAATCTGTGAGAGCATTTTACCAATAAGGCATGAGTCCAGTACGGCAACTAATTTCCTCAACTGAACTAGGATGTTACAAGCAGAGAAAATATTTCACATACAAACAAACCATCAAAGTGTAAAGATTAAAGTACACAGTTTTTAGAAGATGAAAGACAGTTTAACAGACATTATTCTAGCAGCAGGTCAGCTAGGTCAGACCAGGATGTTAGATCCTGCAATCCATGAGGAATTTTAAGGAGCAAGGAAACAGACAGTACTGAAGATGACTCACTCGGATACAAATAAAGAACAACAGAACTGGTCCATCTCTGTGCTCCATGAAAAGTTAATTCCCATTAAAAAAAATACACAGTTTAAAAAAAAAAAAAAAAAGCTTACAGATGAAAGCCAGAGAATCAACCAGGGATTGGAAAATCAACATTTCTGGAATTGCTATTCAGAATGAACTTCCAACTAAGGCAACATAGACATTTTCTTTGGATATCTAATAGATGCTTATGTAAATATTCTGAGTCATTTTAGGGGAATTACACAAATATGAACCTCCTACATAACAGAAAACACGTAGATTCTTTTCATAGCCTCATTTTAGATGAGTCCTTAATTCATTTCACGCTGTCAGCATACAGTGGTTAACAATTCAGATACAGTTGAATACCTGAAAAATCTAGACAGTCCTGAGAACCTGACACAGGTAGAAATATCTGAGACATTGAGTTCATTGCCATCAAAAATATAAAGGCTGCCAATTGGGAAAATGAGTGAAACCCTTGAAAAAAGCACTGACCATGTCAGCAGTGGGGACAGGGTGAATTGGTATGAGGAAGAGTTTGTCTGGAACTTATCACAGAGCTAACAGCTACCAATCACTATGCTAGCAGGGAAAAACTAAGCATTATGTGGGATAAAATGCTGAGGCACAGAAATATATCACGACTGTCATGCAGATGCCCAAGTGAAGGAGCCTCCTCCTGCTTGTGTGCAAGGATGAGGTGTTATTCAGTCCTAGGTACAGAAAGGATTGTATTGTTTGTTTGCTCCCCTGTCATGTTGCAATGAGTGAGTTTCCCCAGGATGCTGGAGGAGGCCACATGCTCTCCCAAGGGCAATGGTATTCTGATTCCCTCCTTGATCCACCTTACTCCCTTTCTGAGCAGATTTTAGTCACCTCACATATACAAACAATGAAGGGGGGAAATGAGCTTCAGCCAGTCACACGTGGGTTTTCACAGCCCCTGTTCACAGAATCATAGAATCATTTTGGTTGGAAGAGACCTTTAAGATCATCAAGTCCAACCGTTAACCTAGCACTGCCAAGTTACCACTAAACCATGTCCCTCAGCACCACATCTACACGTTGTTTAAATACCTCCAGGGATGGTGACTCAACCGCTGCCCTGGGCAGCCTGTTCCAATGCTCGACAACCCTTTCAGTGCAGAAATTTTTCCTGATATCCAACCTAAACCTCCCCTGGTGCAACTTGAGGCCATTTCCTCTTGTTCTATCGCTTTTTAATTGGGAGAAGAGACCAACCCCCACCTCGCTACAACCTCCTTTCGGTTACCTGTAGAGAGCAATAAGGTCTCCCTTCAGCCTCCTTCTCTCCAGGCTAAACAACCCCAGTTCCCTCAGCTGCTCCTCAGAAGACTTGTTCTCTAGACCCTTCACCAGCTTTGTTGCCCTTCTCTGGGCACGCTCCAACATCTCAATGTCTTTCTTGTAGTGAGGGGCCCAAAACTGAACACAGTACTCGAGGTGCAGCCTCACCAGTGCCAAGTACAGGGGGACGACCACTTCCCTAGTCCTGCTGGCCACGCTATTCCTGTGCTGATCTGGCTTCACTGCTAGCCGTAGCCAAGCTGACTCAGAAGTCCTATATGCTGTAATTATGCTCCTTACTGTCATCTAGACACACAGAGTTTGGGCAGAACCTTTTATTTGCATTGCTATGGTAACTGTAACATTGCTCCCATGAGAAGGTTACCTCAGGTTGGTAAGTCACTTGTTGCTCTTACAGTTGATCCTCCCTTAACCTCCTCCCCTGCCCTTGCGGTCACTGCCGATCTGCCTTTTCTTTCCTGAAAACTTCCTTTTGCTTGGGGCTGCAATTCTTGCTTACACAGGTTCTTGCAGAGAACTCAGCCTCTACTTTCAAGCTGTTGCTCAAAACCCCCAGTGTCTTCCTGGCAAGCTAGGGCTCAGACGCCTGCAGAGGAACTTAGGAGAATCACGCCATGAATGCCAGGTGACAGTAAGCCCTCTCTGGTACCAACCTGTAATCAACAAAGTCACACTTTGTGTGATATGAATATGGCACCACATCAGTGGCTCCAGAAAAACAGCAAGCTAGTGCAGGATCCGGCTCACCCTGCCACAAGTACTCCCTAATGAGGAATAGTCTGGTTGGCCAAGCAAATCCTCCTCAGTGTCTCAGGAAAACTTAGATATATGCCCCTCCATTAGATTCAACCTCTGCAGGCATTGCAGTAGCACATGAAGGTTATCTCTCCAAGCTGCTAAATCAACTGGGAATGAAACCTCAGCTTCAAGGCGGTACACATTAAAGCACGTCAAGCAGATGCTAAAGGACTTCGCGTGTAAAGATCACATTGAAACAGGAACCTATGCTGCCAAGATGCAATTCTTGACTAGAGATATTCAGTAAGACACAGCTCTGTCCACAGTATCAGTTAAGTGCAATCCCTACCCCACAGTCACATCCAAACTTGGATACCACTCCCCTTGTTAACAAACAAGCAGACTCTGGTCCAACTCAACCAAGCTACCAAACTTTCTGTGAGGGAAAACCTGAGCGTAGCTGGTGTATCAGCACAGGACCACTTTCTGGATGAGGTAGGCAAAGATTTTAAGTGTCATCCTCCAACACACCCAACAGATCTTCAGCCCCCGACAACCACACCCAACAGATCTTTGGGTCAGGTTTTCCCAGAGAGGCTTAGCTATCTCTAGGCTAGTAAAGTACACAGGCTCACAGAACATGCCCAGGAATGCCCAAAACAGGTACATGATCATCCACTCTGGCAAAACATAGCACAGCTTTGTCCCAAGGTATCTAGCACTCTCCCCTAGGCACCTTTCTGAGAGTTACCATGCACTAAGGACCTTTCCCAGCAGGCAGCCTGAATGTAGCCCCCTTCTTAGGCGGTGAGTTTCATAGAATCACAGAATAGCTGAGGTCGGCAGGGACCTCTGGAGATTGTCCAGTCCAACCCCTGGCTCAGAGCAGAGTCAGCTACAGTAAGTTGTTCAGGGCTGTGTCCAGTTGGGTTTTGAGCATCTCCAGTGATGGAGATTCCATCACCTCTCTGGGCAACCTGTTCCAGTGTTCAACCATCTGCACGATAACGAAGTTCTCTCTTACCTTTAAGTAGAATTTCCTGTGTTTCAGCTCCTGCCCATTGCCTCTTCTTCTGTCACTGGGCACCACTGAGAAGAGTCTGGCTCTGTCTTCTTTATTCCCCTTGCATCAGTATTTACAAACGTCGATAGGATCCCCTTGAGCCATTTGTTCTCCAGACTAAGCAACGCCAGCTCTCACCCTCTCATCATATGATGAATGCTCCATCTCCGTGGTCCTTCACTACACTCAGTCCAGTACGTCCATGAAAGTTTAGCTGTACGGAAGCAATCTCAGCCACAACAGTTGGGCTCCAAAGAGACTCCTGTCCCTGCCCTAATTTACTATTACAAATACAGCCCTTGAACCTAAGCAACTGAGCCAACATGGCATGGAAAATAGAGATTTCAGACCTTGCTATGCTCCAAGTATATGCTAAAGAGGAGTTTTAACCAGTGGTACTGACCTAGGCAGTTTAACATTAGGTTACCTGCTCAACAGTTCATGCTTCCTAAGGAGGAAGAACAGATCCAAGTCTATCAAGACATGATCACGCAACGTACAGACACACATCAATACTCTCAGAGTAAATATACCTTTCTTTCTACATCTCTTTCACTACGTACCCCATTTTGGAATGAAAACAACAAAGCAAATTGCTTTATTTCATTGTTATCCCTTACAAGAATCCAAATTCCATTATTCACATGCAAATGAAAAACATACACGCAATCTCACTTTGTTAAAATTTGGTGTGTATTTCTGTATTAGCAGACTGTCTTTCTTGTCCTGCCACAGCACTAACAAAATACTGCTGTCTGCTAGATTGCTGTATTAGGCGTAAACATAAAAATGGAAATGAATATATTTCCACTGAAGGTCCTTACTTGAAAAGGATGAGAGGTCTGAAAAAGCACGCTTCAAAAACATTTTACTTCAGAAGGGTAAGAGTCAACCTTCAAACTTTACCCTCCATCCATGCTTAGGAATTGTTTCTTCAGACTTTGGACTGTGTGTGTAAGGTTTGGCTTTTTCACATGTTCCTTTCTTTAGTGAGAGAAGCCTAGATATAGGTTGCTTGTGACAATCATGCTTCATTTCACAGAATGCTTGAGGTTGGAAAGGACCTCTGTAGGTCATCTGGTCCACCCGTGCTGCTCAAGCAGGGCCACCTAGAGCCAGTTGCTCAGGACCATTAACCAGGCAGCTTTTGAGTATCTCCAAGGATGGAGACTCTACGATTTCCCTGGGCAACCTGTGCTCGTGGACAGTCACCCTCACAGTGGGAAAAGTGTTTCCTGATGTTCAGATGGAGTCTCCTGTTTCAGTTTGTGTCCATTGCCTCTGGTCCTGTCACTGGGCACCTCTGATAAGAGCCCGGCTCTGTCCTCTTTGCACCTTCCCTCCAGGTATTTATACACATGGATGAGATTTCCCCCCTCCCGCCTCCAGCCTTCTCTTCTCTAGGCTGAACAGTCCCAGCTGTGGCAGGCAGGTGTTCAGCCATCCCAGGAAAGCAGGGCTTCATCACGTGTAACAGTAACCTGGGAAGACAAACGCCATCACTCCAAATGTTCCCCTTCCTCCTTCTTTCCCCAGCTTTTATTGCTGAGCACGATGTCATATGACATGGGATATCCCTCTGGTCAGTTGGGGTCAGCTGTCCCAGCTGTGTCCCCTCCCAACTTCTTCTGTACCCCCAGCCTGCTCACTGGTGGGGTGGTGTGAGAAGCAGAAAAGGCCTTGAGGCTGTGCAAGTGCTGCTCAGCAACAGCTAAAACATCCCTGGTTTAGGGGGAAAACAAGCACTGTTTTCAGCACAAATCCAAAACATAGCCAGCCACACACAAGCTACTATGAAGAAAATTAACTCTATCCCAGCCAAAACCAGCACCCTCTCAGCCTTTCCTCACAGAAGGGATGCTCCAGTCCTTTAACCACCTTATAGTGGCCCTTTGCTGGACTCCCCCCAGTATGCCCATGTCTCTCTTGCACTGGGCAGTCCAGAACTGGACACAGCACTCCAGGTGTGGCCTCACCCAGACTGAATGGAGGGGAAAGATCCCCTCCCTCAACCTGCTGGCAATACTCATAATGCAGCCCAGGATTTGGCTGGAAAAGGCTCATTTGCTGCCCTCCGTTTTGGAAATGGCATGCTGCTGCTTCTGTCAGCTCAAGCGGGAGATGGATCCCTTGTGACAGGGATGTGTTTATCTCCAGGATACTGCTTCATGTAGCACAGTCAGCAGGAAGAGGATTGATAAGGGCACCGGGAGATTAAGGTGCTGTTTCCAGCTTCACTCCAGGTTGTATGTCTTTTGGTCCCCTCATTTTTTTAGATAAATCACAGCTTCTCACAGACAATGCAACTCGGACATCACTAAATTGAAAATTCCCTCCTTGACACCAGAGTTCACAATTGGCACTATGATTCTTTAACACAGTATCTAAACACTTCTGAGTAACATAATTTAATATAGTTGAAAATACATTTGCACATTACAGGCAATCTTAGGAAATGCTTCACCTTTCACAAACCAGTGGCCAGTGTCTCTCACTGGGGAAGACATACAGTGACATCAATTCTGTTAATACCTGCTATTTCTAAGGCACGCATTTGTAGACCTCTTTAGAAAAACACTGCCAGAGGAGCACCTTTTATATTTCATTAGCATTAAAGCTTCTTGTAGCGAGGAGATAAATTGGCTGTGTAACCTGAGATTTTCTAAAGCAATGCAAAGCTCTCAAACTTACTGTTTTACAAAGCTGTAATAAGGGATATGGTGCTTTTTATTTTTGTACAGATATTTAACTCTTGATGAATTAAAAAAGTCGCTTTGCCCAAAACCAAAATGAAACACAAAGCTCAAAATTCAGAAGTTTTCTTTATCGGAAAGGGTGCCCCAGGCATTTGGAGCCCATCAGTTACACAGCTCAGGTCCAGCTTCTGTGACAGGTCTGTTGATGCCACATTGCTAATGCGATCCAGCTTAAACACCGTACAGCACCTCTCGCCTTCCCCTTCTGTCTCAGCAATTCAGGCTGCAGCCCTCGCTTTGCAGGGCTGCCTGCAATTGTCATGCAGTGGAATAACTTGTGATTTCTAAATTAAAATACATGGTTCTATTCTATTGGGGAATGAGTGCTGTGACCATGGAGTCGTCACTGGATGAGGGAAAACAAGGGTGAACCTTAATTCATCTTTATACTCATTTATTGAAATTAACCGAGTATTGCATGGTTGGAGCCCAGGTAATGCTCCAGGTTTATGAACGGTTCTTCTGCAACTTTCATACGAGTGTTCAAATTACATTTTAACATATGAGTGTATTTACTTTCTCTCTTACAAAATACGAATACAAAACCACATTCTAATATCACTTCTGTAATTTTGTAGGTCAGAATTACATTCAGTATTATCAGACTTTCACAAGAAATAGAGCGAATACACTTGAACTTCTGTAAAGTGAAATCACTTATAAAAGCAAAGTGAAAAGACGTGTATCCAACATCAATTATTATAATCACAAAGAGCTGAAATACAGCAACAATTTCTCATTTGTACATATTGAACAGCAAAAAAGTAAAAAATGTATATATACAACAAGCTTAACAGGGAAACAAACCTGAAACAGTTCTCTACTGCTTATGGATAAGACAACTTTCCCTTAAATTTTTTAGTGCATACCCTCTCATTCACAAGAACTAATGCATTTTATCTTCCTGTTCTAAGGCAAACCGAAAACAATCAAATCTTCCCTCAAATCAAGAACAGTTGTGAACTAGTAAATTAATACATATTCACCTGAGATCATTCTGAAATATAGGACAAGATCAATAATGATTAACAGCTAAGGTGCACAACCATTTTGTCATTTTTAAAGAGAAACAGCATTTATGCAGAACAGTAAAATTGTCATCTGTAACAAGAATTATTGAAAACAGTATAGGAGGAGACACTATGAGGACTGTAAGCATCTTACTCTTCTACTTTCTTCTATTCAATATTGTCCTGTTCCCAACTTTCTGTAACATAAAAAGAGGGAGGGGAAGGAAGAATAAATGGAAAGGAAAAGAAAAAGATTAAAAATATAACTCAGTATATTTCATGCTTATGCCAGTTTCTCTCAAATCCATTGACTGACTTTAAAGTAGTCCTACGGTAAATACTACAAGTAGATGAATTTCATCTAGGTCAAACACCAGAAAGCAAAACATAGTCTACATGTGTATCCAGCTCTGATTAATGGGTAGAATTAACCCTGAGATAAAAATGAATGAGCCAATGCTTCTATCCTTCTTTTGTAACTGGAATTAGTTATTTAATCCTTGCTAGAGTAATTCTGTGGAATACAATTGGTATCCACTAGTGACATGTTCAAACAAAATCAGCTTGACTACTGATAACTACTTAAATGCACCACAAAAGTACATCCATCCAAGCACTGAAAAAGTCCCATCCGCAATGGTAAACAGAGAATTACCGTTCATAAACTCCATTGAGGCAAGTAAGGTCAAAGCTAAAGGGGCTGTCCTGTACTATGTGTTGGTCCCAAGAAACAGAGCCATGTTTGGAGGTGGGAAGGCTTCCGGGCAAGAGTGAAAAGGAACATTTTGTCACACTAGGACATGCAAAAGTACTGTATCTGCATGCACCAGATCATGAAATCATTTAACATTTTGTTCTCCACTCTCATGATTTGGGGATGTATTATTATCTTTAACATGTGGTACATGAGAGGGAAAAAGAAATAAATTAAAAATCACAGAAGAAACCCGTGCTGCAGCTAAGGACTAAACTCCAATTTCTAGCATCTCATGCCAGTATTTTAATCAGGAGACCGTCAGGCAGAAATGCATCATTCATATGCAGCCTTAATCATCTGTTTGGCACAGCTGCTTAGTGACTACACCATGTGAGAGGAATAAAATCAGAGGGGAAAGTTGTGTCCTGCTTACAGAAGTCCTCAGAAATCCTGAAAAGCATGGATCTATACATGTATCAGAGTACCATACCACCCACAACTCTGTTGAATCTGTGTAGGAAAAATAAAGTAAGACTAAGATTCAAACCCAGATCCTGCAGAGATCAGGTGTCTCACAGGAAATAAAACCTCCGGACTGAAAGGAAATCTATGGCTACCGTGTTTACAGGTGAAAAAACAACCAATCCAGCATCACTTTGGCAAAGCTTATAGCAAACAAAGCTACGATTTCATAAAACTTGTTTGTATCTCTTATCACTCTGCAGATTAAATCCAAGTATTTATCTTCGGATGTCTTTGTTGTATCAATGCATCAAATGCAATTACAGGTGAATATTAATGCAAAACAAAAAGATATGTCAATATAGTGTACTCGAAGAGATCCAAACCAAAGTAACAAAACAAGAAAACATAATTTAAAAATGTATTTTCATTGTATCTTCAAACACTAACACAACTTGATTTTGTACATATAAGCTGTACCCAAAACACTTAGCAGACTTTAATACAACAATTGTAGAGTTAAGCAGAAGAGGAAACAATTAAGTGCTGCAGGCAAGGAAGAAAACATAAGGTCTCAGATGAGATTTGAAACAAAAGGGAGAATCAAGATAACTTTGTCTCCTGTTTCAAGTCTAGAAGAAATAAATGTCATAAAGCAGTATCAAACCGATTCTGTTTACCTCAATAGCATCATCCATTTCTGTGATCTCATACAATCATTTCAGCTCATTTCTGAATTAGGGAACTCTTTGTCTGGAGAGCTGTCATCACTGAGGTCACTGTAGCTGTCACTGTTAAAAGCAATACGCAGTCAGAAGGATCTAAAACAAATATTGTATTTCAAACCCTCCAACCCAGATAATGCATATGACAAACACTTTCCTCACATGCAACCCATTTCCAGAAAACTACCTTAAGCTCATGCTCAATTTTGGTATTTTAGAACACCTTCCTCTACAGGAATGGGCTTAAGTTTGGAGTCGAAGAACTGATGAGAAAAAATATTCCACCATATAAACAGTATGTTCCTTTTCTTTTTGCTTGGCTCCTATACATTCATTCTATAGTTTGCTGGTGCCATGCGCCTGCAACCATGATTAACAGCATGGAGAGTAAGAGGTATTCAGAGCAAGACTAAAAGGAATTTCTCCTTTATCATAAAGAAAATGACTGTTTTGACCAAAAAACAGTTAAGACAATTTCATTTACTCTGAATGCTTCAATTTATACTTAAATTACGATTCTTGCTCTTCCAGTCAGAACCTAAATAATTTTCATTGCACTAAGCAATAACCTGACAGTTTTTCCTGAGGTTTTATCCCCTTTATGCTCTTCTGAGAGAAGCAGACCGGTTTTCACAGAACAAACTGCCATGCAAGTGACCATTTTATAAGTGGCCAGAACAAGTAAACAGCGAAGGACAGGAATCACCACAGCAACTCAGAGAAAAAGGTGCCCACAGACCACATTTTCAGTCAGCTGTAATGTCTATCAGGCCTCCAGGTTTATCTTAACTCTAAGTGCATCTCTTCAGAAGAACCTCCAGCCTCAACCTCCCCCTGCTACACTTCAGTTCTACAGTCTGTTTTCCAGATACTTGAATTTCCCAAGCCAGCAAAGGGAGCCCAGGGAACTGACAAGTACATTTGAGCAGCAATAATTCTGGTCAGTTCTGCGATACATCAGAGCGCAGGTTATGGTTAACACAGTACAGGTGGGGATTTCAGACCTCGTTGGTGTGGATACAGCAGTGCCAGCCTTGGCTACCACCTCTACTCCAGCCACTG
Source organism: Burhinus oedicnemus (assembly GCA_008921705.1). Classification (NCBI taxonomy): domain Eukaryota; kingdom Metazoa; phylum Chordata; class Aves; order Charadriiformes; family Burhinidae; genus Burhinus; species Burhinus oedicnemus. The sequence continues at coordinate 239,283 of VFFE01006995.1, read as the reverse complement.
CACGCCTGTCTTGTCACATCTCACTCATCATATACATCTTCATCCTTCAGCCAACAGGACCTCAGTCATGTCACGCTCCCGACCTGGGATGATCTCCCACTGAGACATCAAGCACATAACCAGCCCATGACCCACCTAGACACAGCCTCGTCAGTTGATCCGCAGTGAATGCCTGCTGTGTAATGTTTCAAGGGGAACTATGTAACCCCGCAGCTGGAGATCTTTGATCTCGACTGCAATGTGGAACAGTGAACAAACTGCGCTCAGTTATACTCGTGCTTGTTACTGAGCACTGCTTTGTAGCCTGAATTTCACTCTCTCTTCTTTGAAAAAAATAAAAATAAAAAAAAATCAAAGATTAAGTAAAAACATAGCCATTTAACAGAGTGGGACAGGACGAGTGGCACCAACAGCCATCTCATTTAATGTCTACCTCTGACTGTTAGGAAAGCCTCCCACAGTTACAGCAAACCACTTCACCAAATTCTATGCAAGACAGCATAGATATTCCAAGTGGTCTAACATTAAGACTTTGCCTACAGCATTCTGCCCTTTCTTCACGTGACACGCATGTTGTTGATGTGGTTCTTATAAAGAATGTGTCATATCAGGCTAGTGAGAAATGCTCAATTTGATCATTTCACCAGCTGGCAAACAATTACACAGTTCAAGTGAGGAAAGTGTTGTTAACAGTATGATCAAGCATGCCAGATGCACACAGACAAACAACATCACCGACGTTGTACTTACTTCTTTCTGAAAGTACCCATGGAAACATGGAATAAAAATTCAGTATTATTAAAACAGTTTTGCATTTTCACATCACAGCAAAACAGCAAAAATTGTCCACAAAACAGAGGGCAGAACTGTGACTGCAGAGGGCTGCGTAATCTCATGATAGCCCTGGTTTAAGCCCAAGATCTCCAGAGAATTTTTTTTTAACGGGCTCTGCTGCCCTGTGGCAGTCACAGCCCAAAAACATGCCAGAGGTCCATATACAACACAGTACAGGAGACAGATGCTTAAGTGGAGAACTGCCCGGCTTCATCTCTTGAAGACAGTTAGGTGCTGATCCCCACCCAGCACTCTCATCATCGGTCCTCCCCCACTCAATGGCATGGGTTTTAGAGGCATTCGCCCACAGAAGCAGTCACACAATGCTGGCTGCTTCTGTCATTTCGTTCTTACCACCCCAACTTCTCAGGCCTGTTTCCAGTTTGCAGAAGCTGAGGGTCACTTGGCTAGCCACTAGCCCAGAGGCTAAAGGACTTACATGGCCAATGACAATTTTGTTCCTCTTTCAACACTGCCCAATTCAGCACAAGGTTTGACTCGACACCCCAGAGCAGGGCTCTTGTCACCGCATCCTTGACTGTTTTGCAGTCGCACCTCACAGCCTCCCCTGCTGTAGGGCTGTCCTGCTGGGTGTAAGTCAGTTTTATCTCTAACAGTCAGGCCACAGTGGCAAGAGAGTTAGGGGAAATATCCAGCTAAGGGTCAGCCTTTGGGCTTCAGACTCAGATAACTGTCAGTGTCACAGTTACAACTGCTTGAATGGTATCTCTAAGCACCATGAGAAGCTGTGGCATCATGTTACCAAGAAGAACCTGGGCTCCAAGGAAACCTGAACTTCTGCAAGAGTTAAGCTGCCAGTGGACCTGAAAGCAAACAGGGACTTGTGAATTTTGGCGTATCTGTATCTGGGTGCTACAGCTCCAAACCAGTGCTGATGTCCAGTTTGCAAGATTTACTGTGATATGAACTGTACTCAATAATCTGAATAAAAACTCCAGGTGGTATTAACCACAAATGAGTCATCAACTCTCGTCGGAACAAATGTGTACTGTCTTCCAAATTACACTGAGTTGCTACGTAGATATTGGACACAAAATCCAAATGGATATTTTGTGCTCACAGTTGCTAATATTATGTAACCTTAGTTAAATGTGCTGGCTATGAAAGTGGTGGCAGTGGAAAACCAAATAAGCCCGGTTTTTAAATTCTTTTTCACACTGAGCCCTCAATTGAAAAAATATGCTTATGTTTCCTTCAGCAAGTTTTCTCTCAGTTTGTGTACAAATTAATTAGTAATTATCTTGGGCAGGAACCTGACACCCACTTCATCTTGTTTGTAACCATTCCCACAACAGTGGACTCCAACAAAAAGGAGCTAGTGAGCAGATCTAAGGTCACCATAGCAGTTTCATTCTGTCTTTTTTTTTCCATGGGATTTGGAGCATAAAAATGTGGCCAAGAGAAAAGCAGAACAAAACTCAGAGTATGCAGTGTCACTGCATCTAGTCAGTACTTCAGTCTTCAAGATGAAGAATTTTGGTCACTTTGATCCTTACACCTAATCTACCTGTAGTTAATGGAAATACATTCACTGCAAAGTGAAATATCAACCAGTACCTAGCTGGTATTTCGGTTTGCAGTTAACTGCAATTTGAAACATCTACTAGTACCTAGCTGGCATTTCACTTCACAGTGAACTGCAACATATTTCCCAACTGGAGCAAGGAAAACATCCTCTGCTGGGAAATTACATTATGGGGTTTTGTTTTGTTTTGAAGTTCACTCATCCTCAGATCCCCGTCTTCTCAAGACATAAGCAATAAAAAGAGCTTTCCTCTGCATGTGCTCCATTATTACCAAATTCATGCCCTTTTCAGATTCCTCTGTTCTACTGACAGAGGCATCATCATATGTCTCCTACGCATCAGTCTAAAGCACGGAAGGAGGCAAGATGAGAAGATTCCCTATTGGTATGGTACAGAAGGCAGCCAATAGCTGGGGCCACACGGTATGAATCATAGAATCATAGCTGGAATGCATCACCTCAGCAACCAATCTCAGCTACAAAACCACTAGAATTAAGACTCAAGATCAATTTTAAACCTGTATTTCTGAAAAAGCTGCTCAAAAGCACCAAACTGCCTGCTTTCAGTGTTTTCATTAAGAAACAGAGGCAACTGCAAAATCCATACTCCTTGAACGTTCTGTTTGTTTCATTTGGAAAATCCAGATCAACATTCTTTAAAAACAAAGAATTTGACAAAGTTTCAGAGGGGCTTTTTTCATCCTTTTTAACTGTATCATTAACAAAAAAGTCCTTTTCCAGAAATGTAAGCAATTTAAACAATTGTTACCATAACGCTATTCCCTGCAAAGGCAGGAACCAAGCTAAGTGCATTTCTTCCTCAATGCAACTTAAAGATAAATGTAATTACATTTAGTACTGGCTGTGGCTGTTTAAAACAAACAATTGTTATAGCTTTCGAGAACCTAGCAAAAAGCAGTCTGTCAATTATTATTATTATTTATTCCCCCCACATAAAGCTGAATGATTAAAATTATTATAGTCATTAAAACATTATTTAAAATAAATGCATATTTGATTATGCAATGGTTATAATTCCAGTCACCCGTATTTCTCAGTGCATATTTCTATGATGATTATATGATCATAAAAATGGACATATATCATTTATTATGATCCCCATTGTTACATGATCCTATGGTTCCACGAGACATCATTTCATTAAAGAATCCCTCAGCACATACCTAAGACTCCCCAGTTCCAACCTGCCAGACATCTGCACTCACATAACTGGACCTAGGATAAGTGTTTTATTAGGACCCAGCATTACAAAAATCACAACCAAGATGCCAGAACATATCTGGATGTTATAAAAACACCCAGCTGAGTCTCAGGCATGGGATTCAATTCATACAGCTTTAGACATCTTCATCTGAGACAGTTGCCACCAGCTTCTTACAGTCAATGGAGAGAAACAGGCACTTGTAGAGTATAATGCTTCTGACCCACTCAACCATTACAATGAGCTGTCTGGCTCCTTTGAAGTGCATATTAACTTAGCCACTACAGAGAGACTTGGGGTGACTAGCTCAGAAGTGTCTTCACTGTAAATATCTAACATTAAAATGACAAAGTAACTGCTATAACTAACCATTACTAAGTTCATAACTAAGTACCACTATGGTTGAGAAGGGATTTCCTTTAAAACTTTTTCTGTAGTTTTCTGTAAGAGCTACAAGGGCACAATAGGTCTTACTTGCAGGAGCCTTGGCCCCCAGTCCTTGCCTGAGCTATGTCACAGGCATGCCTGTACCCATTACTGTAGTTCTGTAGTCACTCGTTGACTGGACTTTCTGGACTGACCTCAGACCTGACTCATCACTTTGCACTTCTGCACTGGACTGTCTGTAGGACATGGTGACTCCCACTGGAGCCAGCCCACTTGCCTTCTTTGGCGACTGTGGCATTGTCTCCTACTGGTGAGGACACTACCCTTACTAGTAAAGCTGCCACCCTTGGCTACTGGATTGCCTTCTTCTGTGGAGCAGCCCCTCTCTTCCTGCTCTCTTGACAGTCTTCAAGCCACAAGACTTCCTTCACTTTCCTCTGAAATGTCTAGATTTGGCCAATGGCAGAAATATGATGCTGTGCCAGATGTGTTACTGGTTGGGGACAATGTACAGGGGACATCAGAGATCGCCCTGCCCGTATCTCCTTTGTCCCTCATATACCAGAACATGTCACACAGGCTGTTTACTGTTCTGTTTATAGGTTCTTGCCCAAACCTCCCCACACAGCTGGTTTGGGAGACAGCTCGACAATGTTAGTGCAGTAAGCACCATATGGACAAGCTTTCTGGGGCTTTCTTCCTTATGTACCACTCCTTCTGTCCTCTGGCCACTTTTGTTCTTTGTCTCTGAATGCAACTCATAAGTCGTCTTTTATTAATAACCCGCCCAGAACTTAACAGATTACTCTGTGACTAGATGGCCTTCCATTAGCATATTCACTAATGACTTGCAAAATTTTCTTTTGGCCGCAGTCGCTTTCTCACCTAGGAACATCTCTCACTTCCTACATTTCCTCCCGTCTACTGGATATTTGCATTTAAATTATTTATCTTTAGCCTGTTAGTCTCCTCTTCCAAAGAAACACAAGATTTCATTATTTTCAGCTCAGGTTTCTAAATTCTCTATACCTTTTTATGTTATTTCTTTGTTCTGAATAGTGCTTTCAGCTCCTCTTTGAATTATATTATTTGCAAATATCATTAATATACTGTAGCCTACCATTGCAAGCCATTAAGAAAGATGTTGGTTGAGGAGAAAGAAGAAATAAAACCTGCTGATGCTAACCTTGCTCTGGGAAAAAAAACCCAGCAACATGGCTTTATTGTACATCAGTGGTTTTGCAATCCATATGACACTGTTCCCAAAGATAAGCCAGTTTTTATTAGTTTTTCCAAGTGAAATTCTGTAAGACTCAGTAAAAGCCAACACTACATCTGAAGTTCCTCTCTTCATCCACTAGTTTTCTATTAAAAACTTTTGGTTTCTCTTAAAAAGCAGTGTATTTGTGGGTATTGTATACTTTCTGAGCATCTCCTGTGGTTCTAGTGCTCTCTGTACTTTAAAATGAAACATCTAAACTGGCAGCCTCTCACCTTCCTCAGCTCCTTATGAAATGGTGACTTCAGTATTCTCCATGGAAAGATTTGGAAAAGATCATTTCCTTGTGAATGCTTTTAAATCATGAAGTGCATGGCTTTGTCTGATGGTTCGGCACTCATGCCATAAAGCATGAGAGGCTGAAACCACAAAGGCAACTTAGGTGCCCAACTACCACTTCAGGTAGCTAAGTAATAACTCATCACAGAGTTACTCCAATCCTTTGCTCAGTTCTTGACTGCCTCTGTACACACCAAAGCTCCTGGGAACTAAGTTTACCCCAGAGGATGCATTCCAGTCTCAAACTAGGTATGCTCATGCCTATGTGTAAGCATTCTCAGACTGTCTACCAGACTAGGCCTCACAAAAATTTAAGAGAAGATTTATTCACTTTTATTTATTTAGGGCACTCTCCTGGGAGGTGTGATGCATCTTTAAATGTACTGTTTGCTTTGCTTAGAAGCTAGGGCTTCTGTCCAGGTGTCAGATGTTCTAAAATTGCGTCCTAATTATGGGGCTGTTAAACGTTCTGGGATAATGATTTCCTGTTAAGAATTTCATGCTGAAATATGTATTTCCTTTGGTCTCAGTACTTCATCATTAACTCTCTTTTTCGTGTTTTTAATAGCCCAGTTTAGGTAATCTGCTCAACTTGCTAGCCTCCACAAATTCTCTTTCAGGGTACATCTTTGCTCTAGTCAACAGCATGACTACAAGTCACGCAGGCAGTCCTGGATGAGGTGTGCAGAAAATCTCCTCCTCAGATTTGTTTCAGTCTTGTTATGACATGCCTTAGCTTTACTGTTCAATGAAATCACTAGCATTCTGGGGTTTAAAGGTTTAAATCGGAAATCCTTTCCACTCAGCAGGTGGATATGTTAATATGAGTGGGTGTGCTGTAATTAGCACTGAAATTCCCTCCTGAAATTCTTCCCTGCAAAGTGCTCCTCTTTTAGCCTCAAAATGTTTTTCTATTCCAATGCTCTATCTCAAGACAGGGGTTTGCTTGACTGCTACGTAACCAAGTACATGGTACAATTTGTATTTTTATATATGAAGTTTTGGGGTATGAATTTTTGTCTTTGCTAAATGTTTAAGTGTTGGAGTTTACTGCATGAACGTGAAGAAAAAGAGTTAGGTATACTTTTTTATTGATTAGATATTAATTCAAATAACTCTAAGTGCAGCACATTCAGTAATTGCTGAAATTTAAAAGTCAAGGTTAGAAAACCTATTTGCTGTAATGCTAAGGGATTTAAATGTAAATTAGCAGGACACTTGCAGATCACTCCTTCAAAAAAGTAATTTTTCTTTATCTCAGAGACACAAATAGGTATACTTATGGAAGGAAGCAGTAAAAGAAAGGATACTGGGACCTGGGAAACAAGATGAACTGTGAGGAAGAGAATGTCCATAAGAGGAAAAGACTGAAGATCATTGTGCTTGAAGACTCCCCTCCTGCCAAGCACCACAAAAATTTGACTTGTATAACGCACTGGCACAAATTTTAAAAGGTAGATAATGTTATGACTGCTAATGACAATGACAGACTAAGGTAAAAGGAGTATTTAAATCAAGCTGTAGTTTGCAGATCAGAAAGAAATTCTCTCTGTATGTACATCACTGCACAATTGGCCAGGGTGAACAAAGACGAAGTATATTTATGAAAGACAATTGATACCCATAAGGAGAAGGGTACCAAAATAGATTGACCTGGTCTGGTTTGGCTATTTTCCATTACTACTGAAACCTGAATAAAATTTCTATTTCTCACTTAAAAAAAGGACGTCATTTTAAGAATAGAAAGCAATGCTCAAAAAAAAAAAAAATAAAAAAAATCAACCAAAACTGGTAAGTTTGGTGCCTTGTTCAGAGGAAAAGCTAGTAAGCCAGGGTTGGATCTGTTCTTATTCAGTCATTCTGTGATTTTTTTTTAATTTTTTTTTTTTCATTTTTGTTATTGTACCCTAGGCTGCCCTCTGATCCCTTTATTACTGTTATTGTAATGAAATTCTAACTGTTTTTAATATCATTCAAATAAACAAGAATGAGTTTACACTGGCTAAAAACTATTGCTACATTCAACAAACCAGAACCTCTGTGTCCAAGGCAACTGGGACAAAGGATTTTAGTTTAGCTGAACCATACAGTTTTGATCTAGATCCAAACCCTTCCATAAGTCTAAAGATATCCCAATTGTTTTGTTTCAGGCCTGTCTCTGCTAGATGGTATTAATTATTTAGCTACTGCAAAATAAAATCACTGTTTTCTTTTTTGTTACTATCATCGTTCAAATACAACTAGGTAAGAATTTCAATTCATTGTTTGATCCTCTAGGAAATCTCTTTCCCCATGAAACTACCATTAATGAAAGTTAACACAGGAGGCTACTAACTTCACATGAATTTACTATACATTTTTTACTTCTTTTGGGTTATAATGTAGGGATCTGGCTTTAGCCCTAATAGCCTCTGAAAAGGAGGAAGTCAGGAACTGTGCTTATTTTTACACCAGGGTTTGTGTTAGGCATGCACAGGAACAAGTAAATAGATACATGAAGAACTCCTTTTCCTCTTCTGGACTTCTGAATTGAAGGATGGGATAGTCCCCGCAAAAATGTGACTGTCATACTGCAGGCAAGCGAGAAAGAAAGATTACCTTGGAGACAATTTACATCCACGTTGCAGGTATGCATTGAGTGTCCCAGTTGCTGCTAGCAACAGTCCAAGGTATGGAGGTGAAGGTTTCATAGGTCTTGAGGAGAACTCTGGGTGGAACTGAACTCCCACAAAATATGGGTGATCTACAGGATAGATGTCAAAGAAAATTATAAGATGTAGGAATAAGATAACATAACTGTTAGGAAAAAAGTTTATTGAAGATTTCACACATGAGTCCAGAAGCCAGATCAGCATGTGTGAATTTAAGGGCGAGGCAGCAGGAACCCTAACTTTTTCCATGAAAAGCAACTGACAACAGAGGCAGAAGGTTAGTAAGGCAAACTAAGGAAAATCATCCTGTGATTCAACCTGAACGTGCACAATGGTGTAATTAAAAGCTGAATAATAAACTTGTACCAACATGTGCAGGTAAGGGGAAGGGGAAATAACCATAAAGTCTACATTTATCGTGTTATTTTCATAGTATTTTGGTGTCCAATACATATTTATGGGTGTATATTCAGAACATGCGCCCATACATATCTGAGGGAAAAATAAAAACAGTTACTGAAAGACCAAGGATTACCACACAGCAACTATTTACACACTATGAGATGGATATGAAAGCAACATACAGAGAAAACTGGGGAAAACAAACTTCAAATAATTAGGCCTGGAAGGGATCTCCTGGGACATTAAGTCCAGTCTTCTGTTACTGAATGCGGCTACATCATGTAGTCTCACACACAAAGGGTCAAGGCTCCGCAAAAAAACACCCCCTAGGTTTTTTTGCTCCCACTAGAAAGCTCTTCTGATACTCTCTCATTTTGCTTAGAAACCTTTTCCTAATTCACAGGCCATCTTTCTTACAGCCAACTTATACCCATTTCTTATGGTGCTCTTCTTTCCTGCTATTCGTCATGTGTAATTAAGGATGACAATATCACCATCATTCAATTCTGTCTGCTAAGCTAAACAAGCCATGACACTTCACCTTCTCTTAAATCTTCGGTGCTCTGCTTCCCAGTCAAAGCACCTCTTTAGTACTGCTTCTGCTTCCCTTCTGTCTTCTTTGAAAGGATAAGGAAGGAACAATGTTTTCCTACTCTTCCATGCTGCGCACCTGTTCCTTCTTTGAATGTTGTTTTAAAGGAGCTAACATAACCACTTCTAGTGCCAGGACACTGGACAAAATTAACCACAGATCTCTTCTGATTTGACAATTTCCAAAACTATCCCAAACATTCAAGGGATTTCTCTACAGTACACAGTAAGTGGTAACAAGAAAGCTGGGGTTTTCTTCTATGAAGATAAACTATATGATCTAGTGTACTGCTCTTCTCTCTGCCGCTATGTCTTAAAGAGAAGCTGGATCCTAAATTTATCCTGTAACTTCTTTCTCTCTACCATGCAATTTAGTTCTTTAAAGCTGTGAAACAAGACAATGACAAAGCATCAAATATTTCCTGTGCGGATATTTTGCTTAAAAGCTTTGCCTAAGCTATCTGGTGTACTGTTATTTCTGTGCTTCCGCTCCAACCCACCCTCCTCCCTATGATGATTGTTTTTCTTTAGTAATCAGAGTCTCCTTGCAGCCCATTCTGAAATAATTCCAGGTTTTACTGCCGCTTTTTTTCTTTTCACAGTAACATGCAATTTAAAAATCCTGCCTGATTTATTTCACAATGCTTTCTATAGAAGTTGCTTCATGCAGGCCAGACAAAATAGCCTCCCAACACCAGCATGCATAACAGAGGTAATCTATCAGGAACAAACTAAGCAAAGAACACCATGACAATTAGTAGTTTATGAATTCACATATATCCTTTGCTCTCAGATTACTCTCTATGGTGCAGCTGCTTGCCATTGACTTATAGACTTAGACTTATAAACCCTGATTCAAAATTAGAGCACTGTTCTTCAATGTACCATGGAGTATAAAATGAATTCTTGGGAGCATCATGTCACAAATAGCATTCCATAGGATGATAATGTATTGTTGTGATAAATTTATGTTTCTGTGCATGAAGTTTATCTTAACCAATGGCAATCAGGGGCCATGTAAGAAAAGAAAAAAAAAAAAATCTTGTAAGGTAGCCTGCATCTTCAGGTGCCTGATACTCATCTAGCCAACAGTGACTTAACAGCAAGGAGTTAATCAAAGAATCAAGTAAAATCAAAGGGACTGTTTCCAAGAGCTGTTCTGTGTAGCATTCAACAAACATATGCAGTGTAGCTCCTTTTTATTTCAGAACTTTTTAGAAAGACATCAAGTCTTACTTGTTAGAGTAGTCCAAATCTACCAGATTTCCACAGTATCAAACCCTTATTGATCCAAATCACTTCTGTGAAAGAAAGGAGCTTGCTTTCTATTTCATTTTCATAATTTTTGCTGATTCTAAAGAGAGGGTAACTGAAGGAGACACAAACTGATTGGAAGGCATCTTGGAAGGTCTCTAGTCCTGCCTCCTGCTCAAAGCAGGGTCAAGTTCAAAGTTAAATCAGGTTGCTGACAGCTTTACCTAGTCAAGTTTTGAAGGTCTCCATCAGCAAGGATGGAGATTCCACAGCTTCTCTAGGTAATATATTCCAGAGACGTTTTATACTTTGGCTATATTGCATGTATACATATTTCACATACCCAAGCAAATTGAACATATATTAGTTACTGGGACCTGACTAAGAATATTTGAGGGTGCTTAGGAAGCAGGCCAATGTCATCGTGAAGCTGGCTGTTATCTTTAAAAGGCCAAGGCAATCATGAGAAGTCTATGATGACTGGAAGAAGGCAGTTACCATGTCCTTCTTCAAGAAAGACAAAAAGAAGGATGCAAGGAACTACATGACAGTCAGCCTAACCTCTGTTTATGGCAAGATTATGAAACAAATCCTCATCCAAGGCATTTCCAGACATATGAAGGACAAGAAGAGAACTGGGCACAACAAGCTTGGGTACAATCAGTCTTCGGATGCAGGGAGAGCAGTAGCCTTCCTTTACCCTGACTTTAGCAAGGCTTTTGATAGGGTTTCCTAGCATCCAAGTTGGGAGCTATGGACTGTGGGTAGACTACAAAGCGTGTTAAAAAATGGCTGGACTGCTGGGTTCAAAGAGTAGTGGTGAGTGGTGTGAAGTTCAACCAATAGGATACTTGGAGATACTCAAAACTTGACTGATAGGGCTCTCAACACCTGATCTATATTTGAAGGTAGCTCTGTGTTGAAGCAGAGGGTTGGACTAGATGACCTCCCAAACCACTCTATGATTCTGCATAGGCAAATCCCACTGAGCTAGAATTACGACCTTCTGGAAAAGGAGCATGTCTCTGCCTGATAATCAAATACACACACAAGACTTCTTCTAACACCTTCTAAATCTTCATCCATTGTAATACACAGATGAAGTCAGCAGTATCCCTCAACATGATCTCGGCTGTTATGACAGCTAAATATTGTGTCTACATACCATTTAACAACCTATAGTTTACATGGTTTTAATAGATGCGGAAAGTACTACAGACAAGCAAGACACTCACTCTCCAGTTCAATAATTTCCATTCTGTTCCCTTCTGTATCGTGGCCAACAAATTTCAAACCTTTCTCTTCAAAGCAGTGAGTCAATTCTGGGTTCACCTGAAATATTGAAAGTAATAATTGTAGTTCTATTTATTTCTTGATTTAACAAACAGTAGTAGTTAATTATAATGTTTTTAGTATGCATATAAGAATGAAAAGAATCGAGAAAAGAGTTGGGAACTTTTGCTTTCTTGTTTCAACAACTCGCTGGTAAAAATTTATAAAAGTGGGCACGCTTATTAAATAAGAGATGAACCAGTAATTTTAAAACTTACTACATAATATTCAAAAGATTAAAGCCAGGGTCCCTTCTGCTTGCTGTCCTCCTGATTCTGAGCAGCTTTCCTCATTTTTTAAACAGTGCACTACAGTAGGCATAAAGACTGACCTCCTATTTGAACACTGCATTTCAGTTGTTATGACACAAGCTGTGGTTCAGCTCCTGCTTCAAACTGAGGAGCTCTGCAGTGAGGTGTTTCATTTTCTTGGTGATGTTCTAACTACTCAGTTAACATTCAAACTCTGAGCACCTTTACCATCATCACATTCTCCTCCCTGCTTTTTACGGAAACTTAACATTGTCTGAATCAGTTTATAGCATGCAGACATCTCATAGCTCAGGCCCTTCTGGAGATACTGATGGAGTCTGGTCCCTTCTGAACTGTCTCAGAGATAACTCTAGGAGTCCAGCTCTCGCCTGTCTCCTTGAATGACGGTATTTTGAATGCACAGAGCACCTTTGCTCAAATGTTCTCCGACAGAGGAGTGGCCTATACATGGGGCCTAGAGAGCTGGATGGTATGAAGCAAGCAATCTGAATTAGCCTGAGTTGTAGATGCCTGAAGTCTTCCTACATTTAGACTGTGAAAGAATGTGCACTACCCAAACACAATCTAAGCCTTTGAATAAGCCAAATCAGCCGAGAAGCAATGCATTTAAGAATTATAAGCCTTCACCTTTCAAATACTTCACAGGAAGGCAAGTCACGTAATCTCTGACATCACTCTCCAAGACCATTTTGCTAACACACTGCACCATCTCTACCACAGAAACAGTTCACTACATTATTCCCCTCTATTGAATGCTTGCAGGAACACCTCTGTGATACTGTGTCTAGTTTCAGGCCCCTCAGTACAAGAAAGAGATTGACAGAATGTTGCAAGTCCACAGGAGGTCCAACCGGGATGCTTAACGTGGACCACATACAACATAGGAGGAGAGACTGGATGAACTGGATTTGTTCAGCCCGGAGAAGAGAAGGGAAAGGGTGGATCTCGTTGCTGACTTCAACTATCTAATGGGATGGTATAAAGAAGACTGAGACAGACTCTGCTCAGAGATGCACAGCACAAGACTGACAGATAAAACACAAACTGCCCAAGGAAATCTCCTATTAGATATAAGGGGGGAAAAGGGTTCACAATGACGTGGTTAAGCATTGGAACAGATTGTCAAAAGATGTTGTGGAATCTCTCTCTTCAGAGAGATTCGAAACTAGATGGGACAAAATCCTGAGCAGCCTGATCTAATTTTGAATTCAGCTCAGCTCCAAACAGGGAGCTGGACCAGAAGACTTACAGAGGTTCCTTTTGATCTAAATTATACTATCTAACCATTACTAAATTTTGGGTTATATTTAAGTAAGAAATCTCCCATTGGCTTTAAGGAGAACTGTGCCTACCAAGAGAAACACAATTTGCTTAAGCTTTAACTTCTGAGCACAACGTACATTAGTAGTCCTTACCTCATATCGATGCCTGTGTCGCTCCTCTACAAACATTTCATCACCATAAAGTTTCCCTGAATATAGAACAAAAAAGAAAGTAATGCTAATGTGTTGCTTTAATAGTTGTTACAACTATTTCTTGTAATTTAAATCTCAAAAAAAATTCACATGTAACACAACAGGACACTATTCATCTCACTCCAGCTTTCTGTTTTTCAGAGGGATGACTCGTTTCTTTTAATTTACTGTTACCTGAGTTTATTCATATTCAACATTCCTTGACCAGAAATAGCTTAGGGAGACTAGAGTCTGAAGGCCACACTTAAACTAATTTAAATTGTAAAGCCCAAAATAAAATAAAAAAATGTTTGAGTGAACAAGCAACATAAAATGCCTTCAGGCTTTTACAACAGTTGTACGCAAAAGGTGCAGTGAAGGAAGCCTTTTAGTAGCATCTGTTCCATTTTAATAGATTAGGCATGGCAGCTGGCATAATACCTCCAATGACAAACAGAGAATATTGTTCTTCTCTGTTTTCCTGATCTCATTACCCAAATGACTCTTGCAGTCCTCTGAGTCTAATCTGGAACTCTGTACATTGCAGAGCAACAAGGAGTAAGTTAAGAGGTATGCAGTAAACCAGAATTTAATCATATCTCTCACTTAACTTCAGAGCTCAAACTTTGCTCTCAATTTATCCTAGTGTCATTAGGATTACCATCTCACTTAGGGGTTCGTACAAGAACTAGACTTCCAAGATCTCCAAAAATTGTACTGTGATAATACTGCAATTTTACAAAAAGTGGTATATGTGTTAATTTTGAGGAACCACCTTTTCAAAACCACTATTTCCATTCAAGTTGTAAGGCATTATGAACAGGAATCAGATTTCCTGAGCAAACTACCACAGCTTTCTATGAGTCTTTGATAAATATGGTCATCTAAACAACTTATAATAATGGTCAAGAGTTACAACACCTGTTAGTTTTTATTAACTTTTCCACAAAGTGTTTAGGCCACAGAACAACTTGTACATTGTGATATGTATCTCTATATCACACCTAGGCAAATATCACCCAGATCAGTCAGATCACTAGCACAGGCATTCTCCAGAAAGGCAGATTATTCATTAAATTGGCATATGTATTACAATTTGGTCTCCTGCTGAAGTAGATGTCATTTTGAAAAGCTCAGAAGGATACAATCCACAGCTAAAGATGGTAATAGCTCAGACCAATGTCAAGGGCAGAGCAATATAAGAAATATGCCCATATTTATCAATGGGCAAGAAACCACTTTTTACACATTTTCATCATCACTTACATTATTACTGTATAATAGGCTGATTAATAGGAGACAAGTACTACTTCAATTTTAAAATACATATAGATCAAATTGAACCATTTGTTCCATATTCTGATTGCTTTTATTTTGCCTTTTACAGCAAATCATTTTCCTTTCCTACAACAAATAATTTGCTTTCCCAATACAGGAGTGTTTCCAGGGCTGGGCTAAACCTAGGGCAGTGTTGGATCAGAGACTGGAGTTAAGCAGAGACTGGCTATAATTAGGATACAAACTAGCAAACACTGTCAAGACAAGGTGAGGGCTAAGGCAGCAAGGCCAGATGATGTTTAAGGCTGAGGTGTACTGGCAACTCTACGGAATGACAAGAAATGTTTAGGTCTGGCAAGAGCATAACTGGTAGGAGTTTGCGTTAGTTCTACCAAAAAGCTTCAAGGGTAGAACAAGAAGCCCTGGTTCACAGGTCCTATCAGCTCATAAAGAAAATAGGGAGAAAATGCTCTGACCTTCTCAAGAAAATAATGAATGAAACTACCATAAAATGCATGTCCATTATCTCAACAGCCTCCTCACTGTTTAGCTAAAACATTGGACCCTAACTGACCTTTTCAATGGGACTTCCAGATGTCTCTCATTTCTTTCTTTACATTCCGATCCTGGATAAATGTATACAGAAACAGGATCATGAGCACAAGCTTGGGGAAGATGTCACCAAACTGCTTGCTTGAGGTTGTAGTTCTTTAACAAAATGTGCTTTGGCATTTTTGCTTTGCCATGTTACAGAGTTACTATCCAAAAGGCGAGTCATAAGACCAGAAGTGTAACTTACTTAAAACAGAATTTTGTGTTTTGAAAACAGTCCTCCTCTTCCCCAGTCTCATTGTTCCACCCATATCTCCAGGATTGTGTTCTGGCATGTCAATAACCTGTAGAGAAAAATTGTTTAAACACTGTTTCATCCAACATAGAAAAAAAAAATTATGCAACATTTGTGTAACAGGCTGCATAGATTTATATATAGTAACATTATTTATTTTTCCTCCAAGCATTCCCAATTACGACTTCTCTTTGGTTTTCCTAATGCTTTGCTCTCAGTATTGGGACTGTAACAGACTGAGGTTATTAACTAACTGGTGTGAAACTTTTTCATTTAATGTTAAGATCGACAAAAGCAATTTATTAATTCCTTAATTTAATTTTTGGGGTGGAAAAAAATCTTTATTCTAAAAAAGATACCAAAACGTTAGCAATAGGGTAATTCTGCCAAAAGCTATTCTTGGTGATATAAGAGTACACAGATTTCTAAAAACTGATAAATTCATAGACAAAAAAAAATCCACTAAGCAATAAAGATACCATCTCTGAAAAAGCGAGTTCCTGAACCACACAGAGATAGAGGCTGAAAGGTTATCCTGGGTAAATATTCCTGTACGCTAGGCCTTTTCTTACACTGTTCTTTATACACAATGGTCTTTCTTACGCTAAGAGGCAGAAACAGCCATCTTATGAAGACAGCGGAAGTCTTCTTTTGGGGAAGTGGGAGAAGAGGAAGGCATGGAGCAGCAGAGTGAAAAGAGAGCACTTGTAACAAGACTACAACCTAATGTTGCAAAAGTGGAGGACTAGAAGAGGTGACTCCCAACATGTGTGTGCTATTGCAGATCATATACGTAACTATTTATTACAGGGAGAAAATGGAAAAACCTCCCCCTCCCCCCAGTTTATCTTTATTAAAGGGTTTCTCAGATTGCCTAAGAATCCACAAAATACTGCGTTGTCCTGTATGAAGAGGATATACAAATACTGGTTTTGAGGACTGAAGCAAATGGGTCAAATGGCTGCTATGTGGGTCAGGTGGCATCCAGGATGGTGGGATTCAGGGGACGTGAGAAACAACGGCTTAGTGGAAGGAGTGCATTTAGTTTTGCTCAGTTTGAAAAATCCTGCTGGGTCTCACAATCATGTTTAGAGGAAGTCTGTCTCAGAGAGGTAAAACAGTTCAAAATTGTAGAAACAGATGAGCTGAAGCTATGACTTACGTGCTTGTATTCGCATATACACACTCTGTGAGGAATATAATTGACAAAGAAAGGTTCTAAAAATACAAATATTCACATTTATGGGTAATCTGAAATTGGATTTTTATTAACCTTAACTTGCCCTCTGGGAGTAATGAAAACAATTTCTGATGATACACTTCATAAAGTGAAGTTATTTAATTTAAAAGGGATGGTGGAAAGTGCTTAGCCTTTGGCCCTGTGCCAACGCATTTCAGCTGTGCAATTATCTCTGTATAACCTTATACCTTCAAAATGTTATTTATAAGCTATATACTCATTATAAAATGTCACGAGTAGAAGTTGTGATCAAACCAGTGGGATATTACAAATCCCCCACCTACCTACCAAATGATGGTGAGGACTATGCAGCACATTCAGCTAAAAAAAACCCACAAATTAAAAAAAAAAAATAAACATTCATTAAATCCGTATTACTTCAAAAAAGATGAGATTGTCTGCTTTTACTTTATATCCTTCCATTTACTTTCACTTTTTTTCTGAAGTAGTGGCCACAGAAAACCAGAGGACATCAGAAGCGGTTAGAACATATACAGCAAACTGTGTGTATATGTCAAACACTGACCTTCTGAAATCAAACATGTGTTCCATGAGGTGTTATTTACTTGCCTACATCCACACTAGAGATAACCTTAAAGTTGTGCTCCTGACTCTTGTCAAATGGAGATGAAGTGCTAACAAGCAGCTATCAAGTATTTCAAGTATATGCTTCTCCTACAATTACAAAAATTTCACTTTAACAGCTGTTTAACGAGTATTTGCAGTTGAGAAGAAAAACAATGAGGAGGTTTTTGTTGTTTGTTTGAGGTTTTTTATGTTTGGAGGCTAAAGTCAAGATTAGACATTCCTTCATTCTCAAAAGTGTATCAAGCACCTACATACTGTCCCCTAACCTCAGCTTTAGCTTTTTCTTCCTAAAAATTTGGGGCAGGATGTTTTGGTCTCACTTTGCTAACTGAATCATGGTAATACCCAGGCATTTGGGGTCCTTACCCTCCCCCCTCAGAAAAAAAACAGATTTCGCTATTTTCACCTTTCAGTATTTGCTGTGCTAAGATATTCTATCAAAACATTTTGAGCATAATGCCATAAATAGAAGGAAGAATGGGGATACAATGAGCAGGACGGTAACTTCTGGAAGGACATTGCTCAGCTCTTAAACTCCTCAACTAAAACACTGGCTCCAAACAAAGTGGACCTGTCTATGCAGTCCATAGCAGATTTCACTAATTTACCATGCTTAAATGTGTTCTCCAGGAAGACTCAGAAACATCAGTTAGCAAATATATGGTCTCCCTCATTAAATAGAGCATATCAGTTCAAGCAGGTTATGGCCACACTCTCAGTTCTCCCTTCTTTCAGTAACCAAAACCAACCACCGAATGCTCATGAGTCCCACTAAAGCTCTAGGTAATGGCCTGGAACAAAGCCAGGCTGTGAAAGTACAGCTTCATCTGCTCTGCTGAGGGCTTCTGTCACCCTTTGGGTCAGAACTCAACATGGGGCTGCAAGACCAACAAAAATTCCAGTGCAGAAATGGCCTCGCGGGAAAGATTAGGGCATTTTTCCCCAATTAATCTTTGTCTTCTAAAAGGCCTGCTTCCTTGTCTCAGCAGTTACATTAGTGTGGTCAGGGGCACATATTCAGAAGAGGATCCAGCCCTCAAAACTTTCATTAACATCTGCTCAGTCTTAACTGAGGTGTCTTTTAAGAAACATTTTTCGTATGATACAACTGTTCAATCTTACTTCTATCTGTGGCAGATTTTCTGCCAATATGACAGCTGTATTGAGTTTCAACATCAAGCAGCTTACTATGTGTTCATGTTTTGTTATTGATATATGCATTATAAACCAGCTCCTCACGTTCCCCAAGATTTTTAGGTTTATGATAGTAAGAAAATAGACAAGGCTTCAAATATTAATTTTTGTAGTCTGATGAGGAAAGGAGCTACTTATGAAGTAATACCTCACTCATAGCTACTCTGACTCTGAATCTTCCTTTTTGATATGCTCTGCGGCTCTGATCAACTTCTGCAACACAACTATCACACACAACCCTCAACATTTATATAATACATGAGTTTCTCTGCAACAAAGTCTGTGCCAGAAGCTTTTGAAAGCAAAGTGGCACTGCTGCCCTACAGCCCAAGGACAGTAACAAGTACCAGAAAAGCTACTCATATTATGGAAATTTTTGCCATATTTTACAGAATTTATTTCATCAGGTAAAAGATGAACCTTCAAGTGGTGGTTATTTTGAACAACTGTGCAACTGAATATATTCTTCAAAGAGCTTATGCTTCCTGCCACAGAATAAATCAGCTTTTA
The DNA here is from genome assembly GCA_008921705.1 of Burhinus oedicnemus. Lineage (NCBI taxonomy): Eukaryota > Metazoa > Chordata > Aves > Charadriiformes > Burhinidae > Burhinus > Burhinus oedicnemus. The sequence continues at coordinate 220,123 of VFFE01006995.1, read as the reverse complement.
CTATTCATTAGCTCTTTGAAGAGCAGAGAACAGCACAGAACAACAGGCACCACAAGCAACAAAAAAGCATCAGCAGAGAGGGTGCAAGAAGAGATAAGACATTAATTAGGTCTTTCTTACCCAAATCTCTGAAAACTGCTAACACTACAGGGATTTTACAGAGATCATGTATTACATGGCAGACAGCCAACATGAAACAATAATGAATCACTCTGACATAATGCAAAGCACATTCTAGATATAAAACAGTCTGATCAGTATTAAATCACACTACTGATGAACAGTGACTTTCACTATCTATGAACTGCAATCTTCCTTCAGAAATCTACTGCTTGGATCGTTTCATTGGCATTTGGAAACATAAAAGCTAATGAGAAAACCTCTCAAGCCCAGGCACTCAACAAAGAGCAACCAAGACCCTGAAAACCCAACACCTATCATTTTACTAATCATCCCAGGACCATTAAGTTTTGTCTTTGTTTCGCCTCACTTCCTGCAGTGCCATTTTGAGGAATACATCTACCTTGATTACCTTGGGGAGGGGGGGGGGGGGGGGGGTGTCTTTTGGGTTTTGTTTGGTGGTTCGGGTTTAGGGGGTTTTTTTGCGGGGGAAGGGAGGCAAGGAGGCAGGGAGGGAGGGAGGAGACATTACTTGATTCAAGCAACTCCTCCATAAGTCGGCTTTGGAAGCAGGTTTTTAGGTTTTTTGCCTTTTTACCCTGTCCTTGTCTGGTGAGCAAATGATCTGTCACTGCTGAAAGAAATTGCTATACATGTAAGCGCTGATCAAAGCATCAGGAGAAGCCCCGACCCTAAAGATAACTGAACACTGAGAAGCGGCTCTAAGACACTCAGCACACAAGAGATGCGCAGAGGGAAAGCGGACAGGAGCAGGAAATACAGTGACAGGTACAGATGAACATTAATCCCTGCTGAACACAGCTATGAAAAAAACCCAGCAACACAAACTGACAAGGACTCAACCCAAACGAGAGGAACCCATTCTTTTACTGACTCTTGCATCATTTCTCTGCAGGATTAGTCAGTGCTTGCTGGATTTGATCTGATCTGTTTCAATCACAAGTTCATCCGTAAACAGACCCAGCCACCTACAAATGGGATGTTTATCCTAACATTTTAGAAACAGTACAAACACTTTAAAGAAAAAATTGACAGATGCAACACTAAGAGTGACACTGACAGCTTCCAACTTGGCAAGTAAACCAAAAAGACATTCTTTCCCCATTCATTCAAAACCAGAGATCGAACATTTTCAATTACTGAAAGAAGGTGATGTACTTTAAAAAAGGTAAAATTTACTTTTAAAAGGTAGAATGTATTTTAAAAAACAGAATTTCTCACTAAGCAAGAGCAAAAAGCTGTCAAAAGGTTGCAAGGCCTTGTGAAACAGGACACTGTACAAACAACATGTGCCTTGCTAATGAAAATACCCTTGAAGAACAGGAAGGCTGATAACAAGGGAACATCCCTTCGCAGAAGGCGCCGAAACTGGCTGAAAACAGGACAGCTGCTGGAAGAAGCACAAATTCAACAAAGATTTGCAGTAACTGAAGGAAAGGTAAAGGCGGCAGTGGGAGATCATGACTACCCAGTCTATTAGAGACTGAACAGAACTACACCTCCCACATTGCACTGGAGCATGCGCACATCAATTAAAGGACATTGCAGCTTTAAATGAAAGCAAGAGACCAATAGAAATCCTTAAGATAAGGTACTAACCAATAATTATAATTAAGGGTGTGTATTTCTGTATTTTGAACCATATAAATATTCCAAAGAGTTTGTAGGCCAGTGTGCTAGCTTTGTGGATTACCACCTAGCACCCATCTCTGCGCAGAAGTTATTTAAATACATACCTCTACTCTGTGTGTATATTGGCATCTTGCACACTGGGTAAACGACCCCACTTTGGGACAACAAAGGTGCAAGGATCACATATCTGCCAGAACCCCTTACTCCCTTGTCCCTCAAAGATACCCTAGTTCCAAGCAAACCCCATCACTGCCCACCTATCTAAAGCACTCAGCCCTCTAGGATGGAACTAGTTGCTGTAAAGCCACTTGCAGATTTCAGACTACTCAGTGCTCCATTACTCTGACTGAAGTAATGTTTGTTTTCAAAAACATGACTACTATCATGTACAAGATCAAAGCAGAAATCATCAATAGCTGATTCATGCAGCTACACAGTGATAAGAGTAATCAGCTTGAAAAATCCTGTCCTCTCCTGTCTTCACTAAACTACAGCACAGTATCCAAATATTCCAACAAATATCAGCCTAAATTTCTTAAACTCTTAAAATCCCATAGCATGTTATTGTCAACCATTTTCCGGTTTGGGCAATCCTCTTTTCCAAGGATTTGTTGTTTCCTAGTTTAGAATTAAGAATTGCCCTAGAGCATTTATTTAATTACAGCCTAAAAACTCTCTAAGAAGGATTCTGCCTGAATAAGCAGAAATTTTGATACAGAACATTTTGTAACATTTTCTTCAGAAAAAGTCATTAAGGGTGTAACTTCTTTTTCAAACAGTGCTTACTCAATTATAAGCACAGTGCAGTGAACTGAGAAAGTTAATGAAGATGTTGATATGCAAAACCCATATAGATACTGCTTAACAGCATTTTAAAACTCATTCTAGTTATTCCAACTACATGTCTCAGAGTCAACTTAAAGGCTTAATCAGGCAGAAATTTTCAGATCGTTAGTGTTACCGAAAGGAACAGGGGCAGACAGTGCTGGCTATAGAAATACGCTGGAGTGCCAGTCATACCATGCCAGGAAGTGCAGGATTTGCCAGAGACTTGAATAACTAAAAGAAAGTGGAAGAGTGCTCTCGGGCTTCGGACTGGTCCATCTCAAATTACAATTAATGATCAAATACTCACTTCAATTTCAGAAAGATCAGCACATCTGTAGCTAGGAGAAATCCTTCCCTTCCTACCACATACATCTATTTAAAAAAATCAGAACTCTGTCACTGCTTTTGAGGGGGACTTCTCCAACTGAAATTGCTAGTAGGTGAAATTTTGCCCTTACCAAATTCACTTAAATCCACAGAAGTTATACCAGAAGGAGGAAGACATGAAGCAAGTCTGTGTTTCTGCACATTCTAAAGCAGAGGGAAGAACCTACAGAGGGAGACAGAGCCTGATCCTCTCTTCATCAAACACCCCAGCCACAAAGATGAGACAGGGATAATCAAATACTTACAGCCCAAGACTGTTTAAACAGTAGTATGCTTGATGGTTTCTGACTCAGGGAATTATTATATCCTACAGGCAACTGCCATGAAAGACTCGGCCACAGAGAAACCCCACTAGCTAAGCTATGCAAAGTAGCCAAGGAGATGTGAGATTATCCTTAGTAGAGACAAAGCACAGCACGTGTTTTAACCTCAAAACTGTCCACTGTGTTCTGTACTTCCTCTACCCTGAGTTACCACGCATGAGCGAGCATCCATGGCACTTATTTCTCATTCATTAACAAAGCAGCATTAGTTAGGATCACTTCATTATCACTTATCTCTGCCTTCAGCAAACAAGGCAGAAGGAAAATTGCTTACTTCAAGGAAAGTAAGCAGGAAAATTGCTTACTTCAAGTGCTCGCTACTCCAGACCTTCACTGAGGAGAATTTCTGGTATCAGCTTCCAGGCAATGCTCAGTACCACCTCCCGCGCTATCCTTGTATTTCTCAAAGAAATTCCATTCATCTGCCATAAAAATCCGTATCCTTATGGGCAACATGAGGAGAACTAGCAACTGTTTTGCATCCTATTTCCCGAATGTAATCAGACCACTTCCAGACTTGCGAGCAACACTGCCTGGATTCCAACCACTGATTCTTCTCACAGAACAGTGTCACCAATCATCCTGATATCCCGTCCATCTTCCAGATCTGCCCAGTGGTGATTTGGTACTTGATGATCACAGACACAGAAACTGAGTAATTTCTTTTAGAAAGGAAGTGCGTGGGCAGCAAGTAGAAAATTATAGATTGCCCTATTTTAATTTTTATTCTAGTTGGAAGGTACTTTTGTTGTGGTATAAAACTTCCCAGCTAACCTCAGAGCTGTGAAGAAATCCCTGCAAAGGTCCTGATCAGCTGAAAGATTTCTTTTGAGTAATGTCTCTCAAATGCTAATCAGAACAGCAAGCAACGGCCATTTGTTTCTAATTATTTTTTGTAAGCCCTCCTCCTTTTTCAGGCCTGCCAAGACAGGTGGCAGAGGCATGTTTGCCACAGATTATTTGAAACTGTGTGTGTACATGCTAAAAATATAACAGTTGTTGCAATGGAAACAAAATATATCTGTGGACTGTTTCTTTTATTTATTGGAGATGGAAAAGCATCTTATCAAAAGGACAGCTATTTAAATAGAAAAAAGTAAGGTAATGGTACAATACTGTACTTTGATATTGAAAAAGAGACTGGAAGTTTTCAAGAGCTCTACTCCTACAAGAAAGTAAGACATACAAATGCTATCTACAGCCCGAAATCCATGTCAGTTGTAAGAATACAAATCTGAACCTTTTTTTCTTTTTTCATGTGTGGTTTAACTTCTGTTTTAAAAGAAATGGCTTTATTCTGTCTGTGATTCAGCCTGATAAATCATTTTTATGTAATCTGACAACATATGCTTGACCAATTAACAACTTCATGCAGTTTAAGATGATTTCACCAACTAGCTTTTGTTACTGCACGTTAAATTGAGGTTTTAAACTGAAGGGAAACAATGATACTATCACATTGCTTGATGCTGCGACAAGAAAATGCCTTATTTTGAATTTGGAGTAAATGAATGAAACAGAAATAAAAAAAGGATTCTAGCTCTGTAAGAATTTCTGTGGTACAGATATGGTAGGAAACAGCCCATTACCACTTCTTCCACAATTAGGATACCATGCTTCATATCATGCCCAAAGATTAGTGGCAGACCATGAGCTTTAAAAACTGATTGACCACCTTTCGAAACAGACACCAGAATTTAAAATCTGACACTTTTACACCAGGAAGAGAATTCTCTACTAGCTGAACTACATTAGTATCTCTGATAGGTGAGCATTTCATGAAAATCAGTTGAATAGAAGGAATTGATCAGAGGGTTAGAGCACCTCTGCTATGAGGACAGGCTGAGAGAGTTGGTGTTGTTCCATCTGGAGAAGAGAAGGCTCCAGGGAGACCTTATAGCAGCCTTCCAGTACTTAAAGGGTCCTACAAGAGATTTGGAAAGGGACTTTTTACAAGGCCATGTAGTAACAGAACAAGGGATAACGGCTTCAAACTGGAAGAGGGGAGATCTCAGGAAGAAATTTTTCACTGTGAGGGTGGTGAGGCACTGGAACAGGTTGCTCAGGGAAGCTGTGGAAGCCCCATCCCTGGAAGTGTTCAAGACCGGGTTGGATGAGGCTTTGAGCAGTCTGGTCTAGCAGGAGGTGTCCTTGCCCATGGCAGGGGGGTTGGAACTAGATGATCTTTAAGGTCCCTTCCAACCTAAACCATTCTATGATTCTATGAAAAAAGAATACACTTGCTCAGAAAAAAATCCCTGATGTTTACCTCATAACTTCTAAGAACAAAAAAACCCCCACAATACAATCCAAGATCCCAAGTAAAGGCAAAGTAGTGAGAAAATATCTTGAAATGCTTTAAAGACATTGCTAAGCGAAGATGTTAAACTTCTACAAGGTATTTTGCAGTTTGAGTATCTTTGCAAAAAAATCCCACTAAAGTTGTAGACAACTGCAGACAGTCTGTGAAAGTAAATGTTAATCTACTCCCAGTGCCCAATTCCTGTGCCAATCTAATTCCTTTAACAAGCAGCTCAGCTGAGTCCACCCTGCAAAACCACACAAACCAACCAGCTCATGTCAACCACTGTAATCTTTAATTGAAACAATTTGTTCTGATGAGCAAGTCTATTTTCTTTTCAACTCTTCTTTTATATTTCAGCTGTAAATTTATAGAAGTGAAGATAGATGTAGATAATGAAGAAATGTAGATAAGGAAAGCCAGAGTAGTTCTCATACTCATTTACAGTATAGTCATGCTTCTTCCTACCTTCCATCTCCTTTTCTTTGTTTTCATTTTTGCGTTTTGAAATGGCATCTCACAAAGGATCACAACCAGGAATAACAAACACTGTGCAAGCTAAAGTAACTGGTTTTGAAAGGCAGGCAGGATCACTTCTACTTTTTAAACAGAGATTCATATCTACTAAGCAGGTATCTTGTAATATTTTATATGCAATTTTGTATTGCCCTCCTTCTCTCTTCCCCTTTGGAAGTTTCTGGTTTGGTTTAACTCCTGTTTAAATGTCATGCCAGTTACCTCACCTCTATCCCCTGGTAACATTCTGTTCCCCGTAACAAAAGCATACAAAATAAAAGGACTTATAGAACTGAAGTTGGCCACCCGATTACTTAGTGGTCCTCCCACTTAATTAACTAATTTGAGACGTTCCAGCAGCAATAATCTTATGGACTAATTGTGGAACAGTCATATTAGAACAGGGAATTTCTAGGCAGAAAGCCTCTGGCACAATCACTGTAATTTTAACTGCTACTACTTGTCTTCCATGGCATGCCCAAGACAATAAAAGTACCTTGTCCCATCTAGTCTCTCATGCCTGTAATTTGTCCTAAATCACAAAGAACAATCTGAATGCTGGATATCTCATTAGTCATACAGAATGGACATCTAGGTCTTTGGAAAGCTCTCCAGTAAGGAGTAACAGGATTTTCTTTCTCGCATGGAATGAATAGCAGTAGTGGAGATTACTTTCATGAGTTGTTATTCTCTGTCCCACACACACATCATAACATTTCTCATTCCAGTGGGAGAATTGGAAGAAGTAAAGCAAGTGATGCGTATCACATAATGGTAATCAAGGCACTGACTTTTAATTCTAGGATTTCCTAAGAATACTGTAAACTACATAAGAACAAAAAAAAGAAGACAGCATTGGTACATAATTACAACAATACAACGTTAACCACTAAGATTATCTTGCAAAAAAGTACCTTGGCATTTTCACTGCTGTCTACCCAACAACAGTACATATCTCACCTGCTTCAGAAAACCAAAAGGAATTATATATATTAATATAATTGCAGAGATCAATTATCTTAATTACCTATGCCAGCCATTTCAGGGATGCTTTGAGTCACAAGCTGTACATTACATTTAATAGTTTCCTGCTTTCACTTAAAAAACTTCAGCTGGCCAAAGATCATCTTGTCGGGAAGAACCTTAATTCTGGTAGAAGATTTATGACCTACAATCCAAATCCTTTTTATTTCAAGCAGAAGCTATGATGTCTTCCTTCTAAGCAGGATCCCTCCTGTCTCGCTTTGTCTGTTCTGCCTCCTCCAAAAACCTGACAAACATCACTGTCCAGATCTTAATTTAATTCTGCGCTCCTTGTGATCCTCCCCCTAGCACATTAACTCTATCCCCCTCAACATCAAATGACATGAATTCTTTGGAATTTGCTTTCCTTAATTGTCTTTATGCAGGTATCTGGGGTCAATTTCAGACTGCGTTTAAAAAGTCGAGTGGCTTGACCAGTTGCATCAGTGCTACCTACATCAGCAGAGCTCAAATGTTAATCACCTTCTCCCCCAATAAGCCACCAGTGAGCACCACTAGGATGCCTGGATTCAGCTACGAGGTCCAGGGTTAACATGACAGTACAGACATAGCCGTGCTTTTTTGCTAACAGATCATAAAACCAGAATTGCAAATCTACATATTCATTTTTAGAGATGAATATGGTACACACCTTTAAAATATTATCAGATAGGAGGAGATACCTACAAGGAATTAAGTAGAGCGAAGCAGAGAGGATGTGTGCATGCATATGGAGAATCATTAGCAAAAAGATCAGAAAGGAGAAATGGATCTTCAGATTATTTCTCATTTAGCAACAAGATGGTGAAAGCCTACAGGAAATATTTTACCAATATTGTTTCTAAGAAAGTAACATCTATAGAATAATGTCACCTTTATACTAGCACAAATCAAGAAGGCATTTAATAAACATGACATCAGATGAACACACCCAGCGTAATTCAGACATCCTCTGTGAAAAGTGTGGGTGGCCAGGTATAGATCAATTCAATAGATAACGCAGTGATCCACTCAAATGCTACAAAAGTTTACCAAGCAACCAGCAAAAGATATTGCCACACAGCAAAAGTTTTAGGCTGTGTCACAGTACCACACACAGCATGCATCTAGCACAGCTAGCTAGCTCTCATACAAAGCACCACAGAACTGCTACAACCTCGCAAAGTAATCAGTTATTTAATGGTGTCCATACAAAAATAATTTTTATCCTTCACCTGCACCTCTAATAGTTTGTGTCTCCAATGGCAGAATGAAGAGTCAGTGAGCATGAGAAACAATTTTTAGTTAAAAAGCACAGGTCTACAGTGAATCACTGTTGAATCCAATTCTGCAAATGCAGTTCTGTTGTTCAGTGCCTAACTGTACAGTATGGAATATCTTATCATCACATACAAGTAAAGGATGGGAGGCAAATAAATACAGAACTAAGAAAACGGAAAACCTTATTTAATAGAAAAGTCTTCCTTTTAGGGGAACCTTTGTATTATTCTTCTGCCTCATTTCCAACAGATATTTTTAAAAAATACTTTACCCCACTATCAAACGAAAACTTTGGCTATTTTAATTCAAATTACATAGTTCAGAACATAATGAACAGACCACTCACATCTCATTAAATCCAGCCTCCAATACAGCTATGCAACTGATCTGAATTCTTCAGGTTTTCCTTGCCCATGCACTCTTGGGCACAAATTCAATTCCAGTTCTCATTCCTGCATGTCTACAAGGCTGTTACAAAAAGGGTGGGAGTCCTCAGCTGCTGCACAGACCTCCTCTTTGCAGGTATCAAGCCACTTCACAAAGGCAAGTGTGTTTCATTACCTCCACTTGGTATGAGAAAATAAGGCAGATTAAGCGATTTGTTTAACCTAGCAGAGCCAGGACTTCTAAGACACCTAATCTTGTTCCTACACTTTAGAAACAAGGCAACTAACGATAGAGAAACTCGCACATTCCCAGGTGAGCTTCTAACAAGGCCAGTGTCTTAATGTAATTTGGTCAGTTATCTAGGTAGGAGAAACTTCTATGGAAATGGCATTCATAATATTGATTGTGATTTCATGTAGTTTTCCACACATGGACTGCAGTATACAGGTCATCTATTTCATGTTTCCTAACTTTATTTTTTTTTTTTTAATACACAATTTCTGCAAGCTTGTTTGCATGGGTGGTTTTTTGGGACAAGGGGTGTGGAGGAGGTGTTTTGGAGGCGTTATATTCAGTGATGTAATCACAGTATTAAGGGATCTGCACAACCCCCTTCCAAATTTACTTTATTTCATTGATTAGTATTGCATTTTTAACTTGCCAAACAGGACAACTGTGAGGAACTAGTTTATCACAGTGTTTCCAAGTTAGTCCCTGTGTGTGGGAATCACCTCACATAATTTTGGCTGCATAATTTCCAGATAGATAATTAAAGGGACCCACCTGAGTGCTCCTCTCTATAGAGAGCAGAGCACATCCAGAGGCCAATACATTCCACCCAGAGAGTCACACCAAAACACGTGGCAGCCTGAAATCCTCACCTAAGCCATAAGGCAGGCAGTGCTATTCTACCCTAACACATACAGCCTGCTTGCACAAGACAGTTTTGTGAATGGCCCTTCCACATCCATACTTCGTAAACACTATATATACCTCCCCTAGAACATCCATAGTTCTACTGAAGGGACACACTATTCAAATATATTGCAGCATTACCAAGACAGACTTGGGCATACAGCCCTCCATAAAATAAATGTTGTCTGCTTGTTAAATCAGACACTGACAGATACGCACTTATGTCCACTTCATCCAGAAAATTGTTCTGTACATAGCATAAATTTCCTTATTTGATTTACAATTAGTTACACATAATTCCTTATGTAAGTACTGGAAAGGTCAAAGACTTTCTGAAAATGCAACATGCAATTCTATTTAGAAAAATCCTTCTTATGAAGAAAACCTTAAGAAAGGAAAAAAGTGAGAGGTTATTAACAGCAAGAAGGCATCCTTCACAAAAATTAAATCTATGTCCAAATGAAGATAAAGAAACAGAAATACTTTTAAGTTGAATATAAAATACCAAATCATTAGTCCACCCTACAATATTCGAGAAGCAACTTGTAAAAGTCATAAACAACTAAAAATAAATTATTTTTCATTCATTTTCATTTAAGGTGAAAAATCTGGCATTGTAGACCTAATCAATTATCAGGATTTAAAAAATTAAATAAAACTCATACTCAAAGAAGCTATCACCATGGCATAAAAAAAATGAGCATTTTGCTTGTGTGCACTGTCAAGGAGTTTGAAAGACATTCCTAAGCTAAAATCCTCCTTCATGGGTGACTGGTGTGCCCATCTCAAATCGAGGCATTAAAAGAAGTGGTTACAAAACAAATAAATAGACAGTAAAAAAATCACTGGAAATGGATGGTACTCACTCAATTTTGAAGCAACTGAAGGGTGAAATAGCCGATCTAGTAACTGTGGTGAATAACCGCTCATCAGCCTTGTCACCCAAAGACTCTGAAGTGGCCAATGCTTCAGAGGAGATACAGAGACCTATAGTCTGAAACACGTGGTGTCCATGCCATGCAACCTAGAAGAACCTTTAACAAATATACAGAAGTAGGGGGAACCTGGGCAGCTTTAACAGGTTGGGACACTGCCAACAAAGATTTTGTAAAGGGAGGTTGTCTGTCTGTCACCTAGCTATTGAAGTTCTTCAGAGGAAAAGTGTGTGGATAAGGAAGATTTGGTTGATAATCAAAGTCCCCTTTGATTTCTAACAGACATTAGAAAGGCATGTAAGGTATGTCATCAAAGACTCTTATAAAAATACTAAGCAGTAATGGGATTAACACACACAAAAGACAGTTAAAAGATGAAGTACAAAAGTAGAATAAAATGCATTTTTTCCACAGTGGAGGAAATTCACTAGTAGAGCTGAACAAGGCTCTAGTAATAGTACATTCAACTTATTCGATAAAAAGAAAAAAGAATGAACAGTAGGTGACAGCCTGCTGATGACACTTAATTTACTGAGGGTAATAAAGATGAGGGCTTACTACAAAGAATCACGAAAGGACCTTCCAAAACTTCGTGATCACAGAATAAAATGTCAGGTGAAATTCAGCAGAATCAAATACAAATCCATGCACGGGGATAAAACAAGCTTAATTTCACATCACAGTTGCAGGCTTTGAGCTCATCACAGCCCCTTGGGAACAGGACCTTAAGACTACAATAGATAGTTCTATGAAGATGTCAGTTCAACATTCAGTAACAGTCAAAAGCTATTCAACATTATTAGCAATTACAAAAGGAAGAAAGACCACAACAGAGGAGATCATTGTAACACTTTTTATGTCTGTGCTGGCCACAGTTTATACTATACAGTTTAGGTCTTCCAGTCTTCTCTGGCTTGAAAACATCTGCGCTATAAGTTGTAGGAAATGAGAAAATATACTGGGGAAGCATCACTGTACACCTGCTCTACTATATTTTTCCACAGATAGGTGACAATGGAGACAGGTGATGGGCCAAATGGGCCTTTGGTCTAGACGGAGCTGTGGTCTGACCCAGTGTGCTTTTCTTAAGTAAAGGTGATACCATAAAATGCACTGGCAAACACCAAACACATTTCCTACCTGTGATATAACCATAGGTGTGCTTAGCTCACAAATATATTTCATTAGTTCAATCTGGGTTCTAAGAGGAAAGCAGGGTTCTTTCATTTTAATTCGTTATCTCAAACAAAGCTCCTCCCAGTCTACTTGTCACTCGAACTTCAGGTTTTGCTGAGTTTGCAAGGACATGGTGGAATGAAGAAAAAATTAAATAAATTCACTGATGAAAGAATTTTTAGAAACTTTTTCAGTTGTTTGCTTAAGTATTGGCTCTCTAATGCTCTCAAGAAGACAGAGACGATTTTATGTGTCTTGTCACTTAAATTTCAGCTCAGAAAACACAAGCAAAAAGCAGTTGAGTGAGAAGGTGCTAATACAAATATATTCACCACGTAATGTTGCTAAAGATAGTGAATTTCCAAACCAGTAATTTATTTGGTGTTACTGAATTCATATCGTTTCTGGATACCATCACTTACAATTCCACATTCACAGTGAAACAGCAAGACAACACAAACCTTGCAAGAACTCTAATTATCTCTACTTAAAATGGATTATTTTGAGGAAGTTTAGAATATTTTTCTGCCACAAGAAAAAAAAGTTTTGCACAAAGTCAAGCTGTGCGAGAAAGCAATGGTTGCTGATCTGTGGTGTTTGCAGACACAGCATGTCTGCTGTGATTTGTCAAAACTTATTTTCAGTTTACAGACTGAGCAATAGTGAGGCTTTGGTATTTTTGCCAGGCTCTTGGGCAACGGTTGGGTTCACTTCTCATCAGTGAAGACTAATGTTAACAGTTTCATGGCAAGTTACGTCTCTGATCCCTAGGCAGGCTCTCTGCAATTAGCCAGGTCAAATAATAATCCCAATGGAAGCCACAGCTAATTAAATCTGTATTATCTTTTAGCCACAATGCAATAATCACCACGTGTTTTTATACATATACTTTCATTATTTTCAAATCTGTATTTCCAGATTCTTCTTAGCTAGATACTAGGGCTTTTTAATCGTAGGGTGCAATGGACAATACAGCTGAGTGTGCAGAGCTGTTGGGAAAAATCAACGTTAGTAATGTCTCAGATGAAAAGCAAAGTTTCTCCTTTTTTGATGTTTTGGCAGTTCTGACATACAAAGGCCACATAGCATGCACAGGTATCTTGGCGTTACACAGGTCTGTTCCAAACTGATGCTAATAATACATTAATTTCAGTTTATAACAAAATGCAAATCTACTTTTTTGAAGTTTTGTTTTACAGTTGTTTATAAACTGCTCATTCAATGCATTTGTGTAAACTGAAAACTTCCAAACTACTACTGCTGTTACTTATTGAATTTATTATAATGTGGTTTTGATTTAGCCATCGCATTAGGTAATTAGAAAATCTAAAGTCAAGCTAGGTACACAAGCACTATTCCTTCTTGACTATGGTTTTCATTAAGTAGCAATAGCTTAATTTCTTTCAATAGGCGATAAGCACGTATAAAACTTACTGTTCTATACTGTCAGTTAGACAATGGCTACTCTTCTCGTAAGCCTGATTAGTCCCCACTGATTTAATCTTTGGTTTTCCTCCATGTCCCAGGGTAACTCTTGACTTGGTCAAAAGAAGGGGCGGGGGGGACTTTTCTAGCAGCCTTTTGCTTCCATTGTCCCAAATTCTCATATCAGAGAGAACTGAAACAAAGTTATTAATGATATTTTACTTAAAAAAAACATTTTGACAGACTTCCTTTGGAAAGAATTTCGCAAATATCTACTATATCTACAAATTAACACACAAAATCCAAACAGATGAGGAACCTGAAAGTGCACAAGTCCATGGGACCTGATGAGATTCATTCACAGGTCCTGAGAGAACTGGTGGATGTAGTTGCCAAGCTGCTATCCATCATATTTGAGAAGTCGTGGCGGTCTGGTGAAGTTCCCGCTGAATGGAAAAGGGGGAACACAACCCCCATTTTCAAAAAGGGTAAAAAAGATGACCCGGGGAACTACAGGCCAGTCAGTCTCACCTCTGTGCCCGGCAAGGTCATGGAGCAGATCCTCCTGGAGACTCTGCTAAGGCACATGGAAAATAAAGAGGTGATTGGTGGCAGCCAACATGGCTTCACTAAGGGAAACTGTGCCTGACAAATTTGGTGGCCTTCTATGACGAGGTTACAGCGTTGGTGGATAAGGGGAGAGAACAGATGTCATCTACCTGGACTTGTGCAAGCACTGTCCTGCATGATATTGTGGTCTCTAAATTGGAGAGACATGGATTTGATAGACGGACAGCTCAGTGGATAAGGAATTGGCTGGATGGCCGCACTCAAAGGGTTGCGGTCAACGGATTGATGTTCAAGTGGCGTGCAGTGACAAGTAGTGTTCTTCAGGGGTCGGTACTGGGACTGGTACTATTTAACATCTTTGTTGGCAACATGGATGTTGGGACTGAGTGCACCCTCAGCAAGTTTGCCAACGACACCAAGCTGTGTGGAGCGGTTGACATGCTGGAGGGAAGGGATGCCATCCAGAGGGACCTGGACATGCTTGAGTGCTGGGCCCATGCCAACCTCATGAAATTCGGTAAGGCCAAGTGCAAGGTCCTGCACTTGGGTCAGGGCAATCCCATGCACAAATACAGGCTGGGCAGAAAGTGGATCGAGAGCAGCCCTGAGGACTTGGGGGTGTTGGTGGATGAGAAGCTCAACATGAGCTGGCAATGTGAGCTTACAGCCCAAAAGGCCAACCGCATCCTGGGCTGCATCAAAAGAAGAATGGCCAGCAGGTCGAGGGAGGTGATTCTGCCCCTCTACTCCACTCTCGTGAGACCCCACCTGGAATACTGTGTCCAGCTCTGGAGCCTCTAACATAAGAAGGACATGGACCTTTTGGAGCAGGTCCAGAGGAGGGCCATGAAGATGGTCAGAGGGTTAGAGCACCTCTGCTATGAAGACAGTCTGAGACAATTGGGATTGTTCAGCCTGGAGAAGAGAAGGCTTTGGGGAGACCTTATAGCAGCCTTTCAGTACTTAAAGGCGGCTTATAAGAAAGATGACAGAATTTTTAGCAGGGCCTGTTGCAACAGGACAAGGGGTAATGGCTTTAAACTAAAAGAGGGGAGATTTAGATTAGATCTCAGGAATAAATTTTTCACTATGAGGGTGGTGAGACACTGGAAGAGATTGCCCAGGTAAGCTGTGGAGGCCCCATCCCTGGAATTGTTCAAGGCCAGGTTGGATGAGGCTTTGAGCAGTCTAGTCTAGTAGGAGGTGTCCTTGCCCACGGCAAGGGGGTTGGAACTAGATGATCTTTAAGGCCCCTTCCAACCTAAATCATTCTATGATTTGTATGCCAAAGGTAAAGCCATTATTTCGTAACATAATGTTTATTACGTTTCACATTGATAATGAAACATATCCCAGAATACTACTAATTATCTGATTTTTGCAGACTTAGGACTGAGAATTAGCAACTGTAGCTCAACCAGTGCATATAAGCGCCTCTTTCTCTGAATCAAAGAGAGAGCTCCAAGGTTCTTACCACTACGCCATTTATTTCTCCTCCTCCGCATTTTGTAGTGCTGAGTCTGACAAGGACAGCGAGGCTGATCTAGTTATTCTTACAGAGTGCTGAAGGTAAAGAAGTTGAACAGAGAGATTCAGAGGTTGCAACCAAAGAAGCCTTGTAAAATGACCTCCGTTTCTTTCTCTCTAAGAGCACCTCTCATGGTTTCTGCTGTGTTCCCCAAACTTACCTGTTCCTGGAGGAAAGCAGGTGGTCACTTCCTAGCACAAGCACCTTTACCCAGTATTGTAGCATTGTCTCAGTAATTCCCTTCTACTTTAGCAGCGAGGCCAGCACAGCTGCAGCAGGGTCACAGTGACCTAGAGGGTCACTGCAGCACAATTCTGATAAAAGATCTCAGTGCTCAATTTCTAGGAGCTTGAGCATTGCAACTGTGCTAAGGGCCCACTGTCCCTACCCAGTGTACAAAGACATCTACACAAGAGTGCATGCTGGTCCATGCTGTCAAAAATTCAGAATACACATTAACCCAGCTCCTGCTGTTTAATGCAAAAGGCAAAATTGTTTTAGACAGAGACGCCAGAATCCAGGTTTTCCCATCTTCCCTGCATGCACACAAAGAGAATCAAGAGTATCCTATCACATCACCATACCGTCTCAAGCTGTAGGCTTGCTTTAAATGAAAGCGTCACTAGCTCATGTTATATCAGGCCCCTTTCTATCAAATCATATTAAATAAATTGTGAAAATACATAATGGATTAGGCCCTTCCAGGACTGAGACAACCAGATGTGACATTTCTGACTCACTAGTAGGATTATTACATTGACAGACAGTAGTACTGGACTTGCATGGAAACAGATGATAGGTATTTCTAGGCAAGAAGAAAGCTGGGCAAAGGAGTTTCTTACTAGTATTTTCACACTTTGGGATTTAGGCATCTCAGTGCCAAGTAATTCCTACATTATGTGCCCATGTGGTTTATTAGGCGCACCTCTAGACCTCTTTTGAACAGTCCATCAGGTTTGCATAAAGAGCAACAACGATGCTTTGAAAGCAAACTACAGAACTCAATTCTATCTCTCCTCATCGACTTCATTTTCAGAATGAAGAAGGGTTCTTAGATACAGCTGAGACATCTAGAGAGTCCAGGCATCTCCAAGGTCAGAGGACAGCTGAGAGCAGACTTAATCTCATCAAGAAAATAACTTACTAATGCCCCTTGTACAGCATTACCTTACTTATACTTACTTTGCCCTACCTGAAATACTCTTGTCACTCCTCTGTAAATCCATATGTGCCTTGCTGGAATGGAGATTTATGCGTTTTTGAGCAATATTAAGAATTCCAAAAACCAAACCCGTGTTTACGAAGGAACAAAAAAGTTTTAGGGTTTTAGCAATTACACTAACTGTAAATTTCAGCTGTAGCAGTAACAACCTTATTGCACTGCTGCATGAGCCAAGGTTCAGAAAGTAGAAGGATAAAACCTCTTCTTGAGACACGTTCACCCTCAAAACTGTCTCGTGTAACACAGAATATCTGCACCACGCAGAGTTTCAGTGATATAATAGTTTGTCTGCCAGATGTGTACGTATGACAGCAAAAGCTGACACATATAGCTACAATGAATAACACATCACCAATTTAAAGCTGACTACAAACAATGCATCATATTAAATCATTCATCCCTGTAGCAGCCGCACCCAGTCCTGTTTAAGGAGACACCTTCAACATCTCATTAGGTATATGTCATAGTATAACAAGGGAGGGCCTGGAAGAAACTCTTGTCAGGATAACCCATATAGTTCAAGTTTAATTTGTGAGATGAGACACGTCACCAATGGAGGTTTTACAAACAATGGCAATTTTAACATAAAGAATGCATCACCGGTGACACACAAAGGATTTTACAACCCATCCTCAACTTCCATCTAACAGTTCCACACCTCAAAGCAATGCCAGGTTCTCTACAATCACTGTAGTGCAGTTTGCTGAACTTTTCACCCATAATTATTTGATCTTTTTCAGAAAATTTGTTAACTGGATGTTCCTTCTCTCTCAACCTGTCCTTTGTCTCCTCCTAGCCTGACAGTAAGAACCCATGGCAATGGCAACATTGAAAAGTCCTATCACAACTCTCCTACTTGCACTTGAGAGTTAGTTCCCACATCTGCCAACATACACCTTGAAAAAGGTGCCATGTAGTAGACTGACTATCAGTATCCCAACTTTAAAGCCTTTTCCTTTTTGCAGGCGGTGCAAGAATGTCTGAAGATGACTGCAGTTGCAAGATTGATTCACTGCAGAACTCAAAGTCCTTATAGTCAAAATAAACACATCGTGGTACCAGCAGATATCTGCATCTCCACAACTTTCCTTTTATTATTTGCAACTTATCTACAGTACAACTATTTTCAAAAATTTATTCCTACCAATATATTATTGTACATACCCATATTTAACTTCAGATGCAACACGGGGATTGGTATTTTACAACAGGCATAGACACATGTACATTCTTTACACTCGCATTGGTTCTATACAAATACTGCTCTGCTTACTTTACTCAATAAGAAATTAAACTTAGTTGGCACCTGTGCAAGACTTCTTTGCAAATCAGATAAGAAATCTTATGTTCCACAGAGTCCCTAATCCAGCCCAACTTACTTAAATTGTCCCATCATCCTTCTCCACTTCCACTCCAGAAAGTAACCAAAGTTAACAAAGGGCTTTGATCTAGTGACTGATGTCTGGAAGCTAGAGATGATGCACAAGCAGCATACAAGTAGAAATAAGTGAATACTAAACACAAAACCAGCTCCTGCTCTTTCTTTCCAAATGCACAACATCCACAAACATATGTTCTCAATTATAACCAACTTCACCTTGACAGTAGACATTTCTATACTGCAGTCAGGCTGTAACATAAGCCTCACAGAGATTCCTCAACTAGCTTTAAAGTAGTTGGGCCCACATACAAGTAACAGTGATGCTGCTACAATAAAATACACCAAAGCAGCTGGAAAAATACTGGAAGGTTAGGGCGTTAACCCATCAGCAGAGGATTAAACAGGATGACCGAGATAGTTGCTGCCCTCAGGTGACAGCCCCACCCCTGTTGAAGGTGCCTTGTGCCTTCTAACTGTGTCAGTGAATGGCATAGAAATCCACTTGCAGACCAACCCAATTTATAGTCCAGCATGTTAAAGTAAACAAGGAACACAGATTCACATACCATTCAGCCATCAATGGTGGCAGGAAGGATGTGACAAGGGCAAAAGAGATAGCACCTGAGTTGCCATCCCACTTAATCCATCGTTAAACATGCATGAACACCGTGTGATCACAATGGCATAAGCTTCGCTACTCCTGCCACTGGCAGTGGTGCCCAAGCTTCAGTCATTCATCCCTGCAGCCCGTATTCTCTTAGTTTCCAATGTGATTGGAATTGCTTGCTCCAAATACACCAGCAAACCAGTTTACTAGGGCAATACTCAGCAATAGCCAATTTTGAGTGAACATTGAATCTGTAGACACCATCACTGAAAGAAAATGACACAGAGTCATCACAGGGACATGTGTGTGATATGCATCCATAAACAGACTTAAAACACATCATCAACTTAGTTCTTTTTTTGCTAATGGTTTTATATCTAAGCTACAATAAAAATGTCAGTTCCAAAAGGATATGTTGTTTACTAACATGATTTCTCTAGCCCAGGGTAAACCCAATTGAATTATGTCACAAACTGCAGGAACGATATATATTCATACATCCAAGAAAGAGCACCAAAACACTGTAACCATATCTGGACTGCTGCTTCTACACTGGGAGTCAGCTTGCACAGTCATCAAAGCTTGATACCAAGTGCTGTTCTTCAGCATAGATAAATGCTCCTATCTGCTAGTCACACATCATCTAATAGTGGCAAAAGTAATGTATTTTCTTTCCCTACTTTTGCTCGAATTCTTGGTCAGTGACCAGCATTCCTTACCCCTGGATATCATTCTGCCATTGCTGGGTTGCACTGGATAAACTGTACCTATTTCAGAATAGCACTTACATCCTACAAAGGGGTCTTCTGGCAAAGATAGTGTACTGGGGCCTGTCAGACTGAGTTCTGTTGCTGATTCTGATAGAAAGTTCAGAGATGCCACACAAATTATTGGAGGAGGCCATTGCAGTCTAAACGACAGAGAAGAGGACAGAGCTGGGAGACCAAACTACAAATCCCAACTCTGCCACTCTCTCATTCAGATAACCTCTTACAGATTACAGTGCCTTGTGGATAAAGCTAACCTGACGAGACTGGATTCATCCCTAGATTTAGCAAGCAACCCTTGAGCAGGTCACCTAAATTTCCAGACATTGTTTTCTCACTTCCATGGGAATATGCTTCAGTAAAACCCATTATACCATTTTTCAATTAGATAGTGTCCCTTAATGAACCCTTAACAAATTAACAAGGTTAATGTGCTGAATTCCTTGAGTTGTGATCCCTCGAAATACAATTCTTCTTCCATACTACTAAACATCTTACTCCTATATCTCCAAGACAGGGAGGGGCCTTTGGTACAAGTAAAGACAAGTCATTTGAACACTTAAAAAACCAGTTCTGCAAATACTGTGATGTCAACAATAACACCAGCTTCCTGACACTGCTTCCAAAAGGGATAAAGCATTAAGTGTGGTGAGGCTACCACAGGCAGGAGCTGTTGGCAAGCAGACTTAGCAAATTACCTGGTCCTGCGCTACTAATAAAATTTCATCATCTGCCAAAGGGGGAAAAGAAGATGGAAGGAGAAGAATGTTTGGTTTTCACTCTGTTTGCAGAAAGAAGAGGAAAAGGACTTATGAGTGTCTTATTGTCATGAACAACCATAGAGTTCATGCCTCAGTTTGGTGTATGGGACTTGCCCTAACCCATACAATGCAGTCTACACCAGGACACCCAGACTTGCTTGCACTGCTACCACCATCTACTGTAGCAGCAGTAGAAGTTCTGCTAGTGGTGACAGCAGCAGCTCCTGCCTTTCTGTTGAGCCAAAAAGCAAACACAGGAAAAACGCGTTTCCAGCTTCATCCCTCAGTTGGATTGGACACAGAATGAGGGATGCCTGACCCCAGTTCTCTGTTCCTCAAGCTAATGCCAGGATTTTGCACTGAATTTGCAATCAGTATATTTGTCCTCCCCACAACAAGCTTGAAATAAAGTGTCAAGAAACTTGACAAAGTCTTCTGCTATTAAAGACCTGTAGCCTGCCACCTCCCTGTAAAGTGACATACAGGTCCTCCACATCAACCAAGTGCTTCAGGCACTATTTAAATTTGCAACACCACGAGGCCTCAGAGTGGTGAACAAGCTGCACAGCTCTGGACATGGCATCTCAAGCAGGACGGCAACCAACTGGAGAAAGTCAAGAAAAGATGAGTAGATCCAAGAAGCAGGACTCCCAAAGGAAGACTAAACTAGCAAGGATTCCTGAACCAAAAAAGGAGGACAGGGGTTTTGTCTGATATGTTAAAGGCCATTTTAAGAAGGAAGACAATAGGTCTGTTCTCCCTGTCTGTGGAGACAGGAGAAGCAAAGGGCTTAAGTGCAGCAAGGCATGTGGACATTAGTAATACTGTCTAATAGTAAGATAAGGAACCGCAAGGAATGGACCAGATAAGGAGGTTGTGGAGTGCCCATTATTTAAGGCACTTAAGACTACGTTAAGCAGAGATCCAACATAAATACCAGTGATCCCACTCTAGGGCAAAGGGAAGAATGAATTATATGGTCTCTGGAGGACTCTTCTAATACTCTATGACGCTTTGGGAAGTGAGTATAAGCACATGCAAGCAGGCTGCTAATGCAAGGTGTATATCTACATGATTCATCTAGCAAAGCTTGCCTAGTCTTCTCAGGAAACCTCCTACTCCCATGTCATGGAACCCTAGACCCATATACCTGCAGTTCCAAAAAAACCCTTCCCAACCCATCCATCTCCTACAGACCCACAAAGCTCTTGGCTCAGAGTTGTAAGTGATGCAATGATGATTGATTCTTAATAAGTGATGCGCAGGGTGAAAGATCTAGTAAGTGAGCCTGGAGCTAAGCACCCACAAATGACAACAGCAGACACCAGGCAGATTAAGTAGCATGTAGAAGCCAGAGCCAGCAAATCAGCAGTTGCAAAACCAGCAGTGTTGGGTCATGAAGCATCAACCACAGGCTGACTACCACTCAAAAATGCCCTACAGACCATCAACGGAACATGATTTCATAATCTGCAGAACATGATACTCAGTTATGAAGGTGTTCCCAAGAAGGAACCGTTTTTCAGAACCTTAGATTCACTTTTTCCATTTAGAATGCTTCAGTCTTTTTCCATTTAAATCATGGAGCATTTTGATTCTTAATAGTAGCAACCAAAATTTTATCCCAGAGCAAATTAATCACTCTCCTGTGATAAGAAATAGCACAAAATTTGGAGAACCGGGTTTGCCATTGATGATTATCAACTCATGTGAAGGGCAAGTAGCTTCTTCATATTTTATTTATTTACCTGGATCTTTTAAAAACAAATTTATATTTACCATTTTCCAAAAGCCCATTATAATAACAAATGCTATACATAACCGCATAGGAGCCTTTTTCAGGCTGCTTTGGGTGTGGGTGCATCTTGAAGTGTACAATACACAAATTTAAGAGAGAAAACCTCTCCAGGGTGGTCTACAAAGACCAAGTAAACCTACATCAAGTACAGCGGTAGCTGCTGATGCTGACCCATTTCAGAGATAACAAAAAAGTATTAATCATTTCTATTGCTAAAGTATCCTAATTCTTTTGACTATTGAAAACACAATAAAACCAGCGCACTGACTCAATGACAAATGCTAGTTTCATAATTAGGGTGGAGCATGCAGGCAACTATAAAGGTTGCCCCAATCTGAGACTCTCACTTCTGCTGGATACATTTGAAAGCTCTGGATTTTGAGTGAGGTAAGCATAACCTAAACACGTTGGGTGCTTCAAATCTGTGAACCTAACATAGATTATTTTTTTTCTTGGGAGCGCTGATCCAGTTTTACAGGGGAAAAAGAAAAAAAAACCAAACCCCCCTCTCTTCTCATCTAGGTTAAGTATTAATTATTTCAAATGGTTAGTAAACCAACGAACAGGGTGTGAGATGCATTTCAAAATTCTGATGCACGGGATTGTTATTGTCTGCTTTGTTTGCAGTTGTTCTTCAAGACAACATCTGAGAAACATGGAACATTTACTCAACGATAACCTTCTGAAGTATTTTACCCAGTATGCTTTAATGGAGGGTAGCACCAGTGCACTGTCCATTGGTGGGCTGAAAAATCTACTTCAGAATCAATTTGCACAGTACCTGAAGGTAAGTTTCACTCTTATTGTATTCACTGTGCTTCCTACAAAATGCATAGGAAAAAGGAAATACAGGCAGTGATGTTGCAAGGCAGATTATTGTTCCCAAATGGTTTCACTGACTCCATAAATAATCCTTAAATCAGGGTTGGCTTATAAAACTTCATTCACATTAATGAACAGTAGCTCCTAACAGATATCTGAGTAGGGAGTTTATAACAAAGCCCTATGAAATGAAGTGCAAAAATCTAAGAAGCTCTTTTGTTTGGGTTTTTTATGTAAGCCAAATTTCAACTAGAATATTGCACCTGAGTCTTATAAAATATTTTTTGCTTCAGTCTAAGTAATAAATCTCAAATCTAGGAAATATACAGAAAAATCTGTAAACCAAGTAAAGTAGTAAGACAAATCTAAAAGTAAGAGACGTGAGCCAACTTCTATCTAGATTAAGTTCCCACCATCACAAAATAAAAGGTTTGCTATTCCAGAAAGATGCCAAGTAAAGAGATGCCACCAAGCTAGAAACACCCACTTCCTGTAGCTGAAAGAAATCTAGATTCTGATTTCATATATATTCTCTGCCAAACCATTCCTGAACAGGATTAGGACTCAATTTAGATTCTTTCGCTAGACAAATCCTTAAACACTGTGTTTTGGACAGCTGACAAAAGTAATTTTTGCAAAAGGTCTGAAAGAAATCGCAACCTCAAAAATCCAGTATTTTGAGAACTACAGTAATGCAATTGAGTCATTTCATTACCATGAAGTGGCTAATGAAAAAAAAAAAAAAAAACCTAATAAAACACAAAGGTGTTTTCCCCTTAAAAAACATGTCAGAAATTAATTGCCAAAAATTAATAGGAAATGTGATGGCAAATTCAGAAATATAATGTTTTTTATATTACCTGTAGACAACTTAGCACCATACCCATTTTCCCAGATACGTGGAAATGAAAGTGTTCAGGAAAAGCAATACTGGATATCAGACATTTTCAAGCATCTACTCTGTTTGCAGAACTATAATAAATCAACTTAAAAGCAGGACAGGACATTACAAAACAGGCATAGACAAAGTATGAAGAAAGAAAACATTTTTAAAATTTAAGTTATAAATCAATACTATTTCTATATTATTTAACTAGCCTGATCAGGGATGTTATCAGAATACTCATGCATCAGGATGTTACATGCACTCAAACCAGACATGACAAATAAAAGAAGCTAATAATCTAAACTAGATTTAATACATTAGCAAGAAATTTTCAACAGTGAATACAGTATTTCTAGTAAAGAGGGGAAAAGGTGAGGGAAAGAGACTCTCAGGTCCTGGTCCAAAGCCTCATGAAAGTAGCAACACGTTTTCAAATAGAGTATGCAGGGCCCAAATTAGTAGCTAATAAAGCAGTAGGTGGTATGCATATTAATTTTTATTGGTGACTATGTACATGCTATTCCATCTGCTCTGTTTTCTAAATTCCAAATTTACCCACAAGACTGAAGTAACCTATCTGACTAATACTTGATACTTCTCAAATGGTTATCATATCTTTGTTAACATTTTTGGCAGGCAATAGCAGGCACAGTATTTCTAGTTCAACCAGTAAAACTGGTAAATACAACACTACCAGTAACATCTTCAAGTAACACTGACTGTTATTGACTGCATCACTATTTGGCAATATTCCTCATAGGAAAACAGTCGTGGCAATCTATTTATTTCATTATCTTTTTTTTTTTTTAATTCTTTTCCTATAAAAACAGGATTCATTCTCACTTGACAACATAATTAAATCGTTGGACAAAAATAATGATGGAAGTGTCAGCTTTGATGAGTTTGTGATGCTTGTAAAAAAGATAACTGGTACAGGACAGTAAGGCATCTGCAAGAATGACTATTACTGCTTTGAAGGAGAAGAGCCTGGAGTTCGTGTACATTATACGTACACTTAAACACACAGATATGTTACAAATTTAAAATACACAGAATAAAGCTTTGACATATAACAAAGTATGCGTTGTGTTGTGTTTCCTGCACATTTGCTAGCCACACTTTCCAGCTAAGCTGCCTCACAATTAGTTCAGAACCACCTGTTTCTATTCCATGCTGCATTTGAGAAAGTGTCGTTTAACAAACCCTGCTTTACCTGAGCTATTATTTTGACCTCTAGAGCAATTCAAATCAAATGATTTCTAAAACACACAAAAGGAAAGACGTATCATTCCATTGGAGGAGTGTCCCCTAGTGTATACTATCCAATACTCCTCCCAGTTCAGTTTCATTATTCACATAAGACGACACTTCCATGCAGTAAAAAGTTCAAGATTTTACAACATAAAGTACTTATTTTCAATAACAATGTAACAATGCTAAGTATGATGACTGTAACCTTACATGTTCATTTTAAATTATATTTACATAAGTATGTACTTTTTTGGGTTTGACTCTTGTAAATGGGAATACATAAGCATATATAGGAACTGAGCGATTGCCTTTGCAATTAAAACATTTGTTACATTTATCTGGTGCAGTTATAACCTTTTCATTGAATGATGCCCTGTGGCATATGTATTTTCACACACATAACTCATAGGCATTATTATTTACTTTAAGAGGAAATTAGTGAAAAAGAAGAGAAATGAGAAGAATCGAAATTTTGTAAACAAGTAATTCAGTGGATTAGGCACTAATCCTACTAGAGAACATCGGAATTTTGGACTGAATTTTAACACCAACATCATCCATTGTCCTGATAAATCAGTTAGATCAGAGTTACTTAAGGACTTAAAGACTCAACTTAATTGCAAAGCCCATCAAGTGTATTCAAGATCCCATACTACAGTGGTTCCTGCCCCTGAATTTCCCTTCCATGAATTGAGGAATAAAGTACTCCACACCATTGATGCATGAATAGAAGCCTCAAAAGTTGTGATATTTAAACATGATACAAATGTTCTAACAGGCTCCTGGGCCATTCTTTTACACAAATCCTTCAGTTGTTAGAATGTGTTATGCTTCTTGGAAGAAAAGAAAATAATAATATTTACTACTTTTTTCTGGTTTATGAAAAAAATTTATTCTAAATTAACAATATGCTTTAATTTCAAATCTAAATCTACTCCGCACACATATGCTTACTGAGCTACATTAGCTAGTTTACACACGTAAGTAAAACCACAGAATTTTAAGAGGTGCTTTTGCCTAAGTGGGACATACATTCCTTTTCACCTCTTAGACAACCTTAGAAATTTTTTAATTCAGTCAGGTTACTGACATCCTGAATAGGAAAAGTGGGCATCAAGAAACAAACATGTTATAAGGGTGTCACCTACTGGCAAAATCTATTTCTGCACAATTTCTTGTGTTCATAGAAAACACACTTATTTTACCCAGTGCAATATCTAAAGTTTCATGAACCTACACAAGATTTAATAGATCATGAAGAACAACAGTCACAATTAAAATTAGCTTTTTTAAATTTTAAAAAAAAAGTGCATTAGAATTATTTCTGGGAAGATTCTTCTTTTTTTTCTAGGACAGCATTAGACGCAGTTGCAATAAAGTTGACAAAGAACAAAATTAAAAGGCTCATCCAAAAAAAATAAATCCAAGTTTAATAGCAGAGGAAGACTAGGGAGATACAATGAAACAAATAACTCTTTTGCCATCCAGCGAATCCAGATCATTAACAGTTCACAGACTATACAGTTTCCCTTTAAAGGAGTTAATTTTAAAATTATCATTTGCAGCAGAAAACTCATACTAAGCACTACTCTCAAGCAGATGCATTACTTTTCTGAACAGCTAACTTCCTGCAAAGAAAAATAACAATTTACCTATCATTATTATCCAGAAGGCTAGAAAGTAAAGTAGAAAGCTTAAGAAGATATAATGGGAACATGATCTGCAAATAATCAACCAAGGCAAGATCATGAACTTGAGGGACTGTGATTAGTGCTCATGTACATCCCTCATTTTCCCTACTGAAATCAAACCTGTGTTGAAGAAGAATTGAAGCCAAAACCTTAAGGTGGTATTGTGAGAGTGTAAATGGTATGGTCTGGTGAATACAGATAACTGCCACATCAGAGGTGGTTTTGGGGTTTTTTTTTTTGATTAGAGTACACATTTTTAATTTAAGCCTAAATGAAAACGTCTAATAGCAAATTCAAATCTCTCAAACACAGCTTATAAATCACAGCTTATTAATATTTTCAAATTCTAGGTCTCATTTCCTTTAAGTTTTCATCACATAGATATTCAGCTTTAAGAATTTTTTTTTCCTACAGTATTTTCAAAACACAATTTTGGCTGTTTTACATTATTAAGTCATTAACTTCCATTTTTGGTATGAAGAGACTACTATTTTTTCCAATGTACCTGAAATCTTAACTGTACAATACCTGCAGCCATTTACACACCAATATAATCGATATCAGTATTCCCCAAAATAAGCAATACAGGGTTATACAGAGTTTCCCTCCTATACAAAACTACTCATGGGTGCTTTTGCAGAACTCGGGTTAAGCAGCATTGTTGTAATGATAGTAGAAACAAATGAACAGCTAAAATGAAACAGATATTCAGCATTGCAGGGAGCTCTCTACATTTGTACGTTCAGTTGTGCATTTGTTATTATTCAAAACAAAACAAGTCACAATTGCCTCACCACATAAAAACCTTTTACGATGCTCAAAACTTTTTACTAATGCAGGCAATGCTCTTCTATAGTACAATAGCTTGCATTATTTTAATTGACAGTTGCCAGTAATATAATTTCTCATTATTTCAGCCACCTGTTTTTCCTTCAGAAGCCTAATTCTGAGTTACGTGATTACTTAACAATCTCAGGTTTTATTTCTAATAAAAAAGGTTCAAATTTCCATAGATGCAAACAAAAGGGAAGCAAAGTAGACCAAGATATTTTATATGTACTTTAGAAGAAACTATGAACTTTGGTGAGTACAGTTCTGAGTATTTGAATGTTTAGTAAATTAAGAAGGGATGCAAGTACCTGCATATTTTATGGTTGGCCCCAAGTTCCCCTGCCAAACTACATACTTGAACTTCTATCTTTTTTCCTTTTTCTTAAAAATAGAAGGAAATAGAACTACTGCCTCACCAGTGCCTTTCTTCTCCCTCTTCAGTTTCCAAAGGAGTAGGAACCAAAAGAAAAGTACACTGCTTTGGTCCTAAGTTAGCACTCAGTTGAATCACACAGTGGCACCACAAGATATTACCAGTGCTGATACGGTGTTTCCAATTTACTTTCTTGGACAATGAAACATCTACATCAGGTAGTTCACATGCTTCACCAATCTGCTTCTCTTCCTATTGTTTTTATTAATTTGTTTTTATACAGAATATCTAAACAGTTTTTAGCACAAGATAGACTCTGCTAAGACAGATTATTTAGCAGTTATAATTATTGATAGTGCAAATTTCCCCCTTGGAATGATTTACATCTGTTTCTCGCCCAGAATTGAGATGTCAAATATCAGATTAAGATGCTGAAATATGACTGGCAATAACCAATTTCAGAACCTTAATGTAGCTCAGACCAAAAGAACATCCATTATACGTACTGTAAGCATACTGCTTCAATTGTAAACACTGTATTAATCTTCTATGACACATACATTCACTCCATTATTTTCTTAATTTTATGTCCACGTAATTTTCTCTTTAACATATATACCTTACTTGCCCTTGAATGCAAACTGCAAATCACTCAGTTAATTACTTGTGGAATAAAATTTTACCCTAGATATATTGTACTAATACACACTACAATTTCTGTAATAAAAGAAACTGCCAGTAGGGCTGCAGCAGACAAACATCCATATTCCTGACTTCAGCTAAGTGTGGAGCTCTGCATCAAAGCCAGCTTCTTTGAACAACCCTTAGAATAATGGTCAAGGGAGGCAATTCTGCCCCTCTACTCCACTCTCCTGAGACCCCACCCGGAGTACTGCATCCAGCATTGGAGCCCTCAGCACTGGAAAGACATGGACCTGTTGGAGCAGGTCCAGAGAAGGGCCACAAAGATGATCAGAGGGATGGAACACCTCTCCTATGAAGACAGGCTGAGAGAGCTGGGGTTTGTCAGCCTGGGGAACAGCAGGCTCCAGGGAGACCTTATAGCAGCCTTGCAGTACCTAAAGGGGGCCTACAGGAAAGATGGGGAGGGACTCTTTATCAGGGAGTGTAGTGATAGGATGAGGGGTAATGGTTTTAAACTGAAAGAGCGTAGATTTAGATTAGACAGTAGGAAGAAATTCTTTACTGTGAGAGTGGTGAGACACTGGAACAGGTTGCCCAGAGAAGTTATGGAGGCCTCATCCCTGGAAATGTTCAAGGCAAGGTTGGATGGGGCATTTAGCAACCTGATCTGCTGGAAGGTGTCCCAGGCCATGGCAGTGGGGTTGGAACCAGATGATCTTTAAGGTCCCTTCCAACCCTAATCATTCTATGATTCTATGAAAGTGGCAGTTGTAAAGGATGACTCACCCCCTCCTGATGATCTGACTGCATCCTGAAAAGGTACCTGAGGTGACTAGCTGAAATGCAGCCAGGGGAAGTTAAATAAAACTGGCACTAAAAAGCCCTAGCAACAAAGATGCCCCAGAATCAGTCTTCTGTACTATCCTTCTCATTTCCCAAAAAATTTACAGTAAGCTTTCAACATCTTCCACATTCTATAACATACTGCTATTATGAAATTGACCCCTCCAGAGAAAGAGTATGTCTTCACATACATTCAAGAAGGGTGAAGGAAGAGACCTCTTACAATGGTGAACCCACAAATTTGATGCCAAATGCAAAGTTTACCTTTGTTCATCTGAGGACACTTCCAAATGCCACCAAGTTTTAGCAGCAAGTCACCGAAACTCTGAAGGTGTCTAAATTACCTTCAAAAGTTTAGACTAGATGCATATAAACATATGCATATAAACAACCTTGACAAAGAGGTCAAACACTTTATAAACCTCCTATCTGCATGTTTCAGACTAAGCAGATGTGGGAAAAAAAAATATTTTACTTACAAATCCCAACAAAACTCTTTTGAAGGAAACTGATACAGAAACACTGAGTCACTATGAGGAGTGCACTTAATTTATCACTAGAAGAGATGTTTACATCGTACACCAAGATACTACTTTATTTCTCACACATAGTTTTCTGTTCTTTTTCATTTTCTTAAAAATCCTCTCTTACTGATAATTTCTAAGTTTTACTATTATGACAATGTGAAACCATACTCTCCTGAACTAGGAGATACCTGGAAGAACTCCACTCTAAAATTCTACCATTGGCATACGATACAGAGAATCCTGTCATATCTACAGCATTGACATTTTTCTCAAAATGAGGACTGTAAGACCCGTGGGGGAGGAGGGCTGTAATGGTTATTTACACTATTTATATAAAAGAAAGACAAGAATTTTTCAACAGCTTTCCATGTAATCCTTATTTTTTTATATAAATTTATATTTTGATAAAAGCTTTGTGCTACACTTTCCAGCTTCCCTTTATATTTTATTCTCTAGTAAAGCCAACTTAATCATTATTGTCTACTCCCAGAATCAGTCTACAGCGAAGGAAACTATTAGAAAAATTTCAAAAATAAAGCTAAGGCAAATCACAGAAGTGAGCAGGTGAACACAAGGGACTATTAAAAGGAAACATCTTTTTAAACAACACTGAATAGGGACAGCATTCACCTCTTCACATCTTTTACCATGTAAAAATATAGACAGACCTTAGTTTACACAAAGGTAACTCCCTTTTTAATGACAGACGTATGTTCACAAAACATATGCAAGAAAAAGAAAATCAGTACTTACAACAGGGTTTTTTGTGTCTGGGTCAAATTCTGTAGAATTTGCATCTGAAACAGGAGTTTAAAATGAACACAGTACATTTCTATTGTTCTACATGCACTACAAATTCATCGTAACAGTTCTGTGCCATTTTAGGGCTTGTCTGCATTTAAGCTAAAATCTTGTATGTTGAAACACATACTGCACCACTTTTGAAGTAACCACAGGAAGCATATGACCTCAGTTCACGCACATTCCCTTTCCTACTTCTGAAAACCTTTTCCACTCAGCTTTTAGTAGTAGAAATTCATTGGTGAGCTAAATCTCTTCATACTACTACTGCAATGGCTATGGTTTGGCTTCTCCAACTACTGAAAGCAAGTGAGAAAACCACTTCTCACTTTTTACTCCTCACCACCCGCACACTCCAGAAACAGACTACAGAGGTAAACTGTAAGCACTCTTTCTCCTACACTCCTTAGATCAAGAAGCAGGTTCCAAGCAATCTGCATAGTAAGAGTTCCTGCTCCCTTGTACAGAACAGCAGCACAGGGTGCTTAGCTGAAAATGATCATGTTGCAGGAGCTAAGTACTTAATGATCATAGGATCTATACAATAGTTCTAATAATAGATATACATTTCACATATAGAATAACATTTCCTGTAAGCAAATCATATTCACACTAGCATACTGAGCTCACCTTTCCAATTTAAACAGTTTCTTGCAAATTCCACAACTGCTAATTGCATTCCCAGGCAAACTCCTAGAAGAGAAAACAAAACCCCAAGAATTTAACAGGACAAAGAGCAGGACTGACAAAGTACTTACTGTTCTGTCTTAAACTTGACTGCTTAGAAATCTTGGTACCCAGTGTATATACACAGACTTACCAAAAGGTAAAACAAAAATGGCTGCTCAATGTAAAACTCACTTCTCAAACTTGGCACACTGAAATACATGTGCCACAATTATGTTTAAGCCCTTCCAAATTTTTTTTTTCCTCCCATCTATTTTACCAATAAAAAATATAGACAAACAGAAGCTGAAAGCCTGTGTATATCCAGATTCAAATTTTGCTTTGGCAACCAGTCACAGTAGTCACTTATAAAACTGTAAGAAATGTGGAGCAGGAACCAAAGCTTCAGAGGCACTTACACAAACAGCACTTAGCTTATAGGCCAGATGGCATCTTTAGACTTTACCATAATAAAATATACCAGTAAACCAACAAAAATTATTTAATATAGCAAATGTGTCCAAAGACACCTATGTTTTCTGCACACTGATTAATACTATAATGATGCTGATTTAATTACCGTGTGAAGCAAAGACTCTCCACATAAAATGTGAATATAGCAAATAAAACCTTGGACTAGGGACAGTCTTTTTCTTCCTTCCTTACACAGCAGATGTAGTACATGACTATGACCCTAGGCATTATTTACAAGGCAAATATTCACAACAGCACATGTACTACCCTAAGACAAGATCCTTCTCTAGCGTGTGCTTGTTCTGGGTTGTTTTTTTTTAAATCAAATCAATTAGCTTGCTATACACCTCCAAAACACAGTAATTTCTGACTCAAATGATCTTACCAAGAAAAGGTTTTTTCTTTGTTCTTGCCCAGGAGATAGCTTGGAGTTTGCCTTCTGTTCCCCTAATTCCAAACCCTCCTGGGACCAGAATGCCACTGTAATGACAGCCATATATAAAGCAACCAACATGCAGAATCAAGCCAGCAAAGGAAGTCCACACAAACTGAAGAAATACTTTTGAGGTTATAACAAAGCAAGCACAATGCACGAAAAGCATGTTTTGTATGACCATTCAGAAGACACAGAATTTAACTGCACATTTGCAGATTTGTCTCACCTACCTACCCCAGTTGTCATCTGGCCAACCTCATGCTTCACAGTGACTTTCCTACTGCTTAAATACATATTACTTAAATAAGCTAGCTACATATTCACTGCTCTAGGATCTTAACACAAAAACTTCACATCTACTAACTAATACTGAAGAAATTAATGCATTTTGACAACAACCAACATCCCTTTACAAATACGAATTGAAATCCCAGCAATGACTCTTAACAGAGACTTTTGCAGAGTGTCGCCAACATTTACTAAGCTTTTATCTAACTACCTTTCACTATGATGCATGTTGACAAAGTTGTCTTTGACAACTGACCTGCACTGTAAGGAAAGTTTAGCCATCAAAAAACAAAAAAACGAAAAAAAAAACCCAAACCAAACCAACAAACAAACAAACAAACAAAAAAACAACTGCAACTTTTCTAAAGAAATTAAAGCAGAGGTTGAGATTGATACTGTAATTTGCTATGTCTGAAGCTTGTCACCAACCATGCACATCTGTCCTTTTACGTAAGTAACGGAAGTTTGGATGCACTGAGAAATTATTTACTGAAGCATTTTTCATAACATGAAATAAATATCATGGTCTGCATTTGGCATACAGAATACCCAATGCCACTTACTCTGCTTTGCACAGTTTGTGCCATGCCTGGTGATATTTCACTGAGTTCTCCGCTTCTGTAGAACGTTCAAGTTCTGTTGAATCTATGTACTAATAAAGAAAAATATGTCATAAAATAGTCATTTCTTCCACAGGAAGAACAACATACACTATATAACCAACTTTTTGATAGCATTAAGACAAACCTACTAGAGTTTCAAGTAAATTTCCCAATAAACCCATAACAACTTCGCTGAAGACCCAGTATTTGCTCTAGTTGCACTAATCCATGCCCCTCCCTTTGCACATAGCTCCAAAGCTCTGCCAGCCTCCAGTCCTTATTTTGCTACCCTCCACGTAAGCAGACTTGGTAGAATGCTCCATAGCTGTGTACCCAGGTTTTCTCCCTATGGAAATCAGGGCACCAATCAAAGGGTGGTGCTGACCCTATCCTGACATCCAAGTGAGATGTGGCCAGGGTGTTCACTTTCCTAGCCACAGTTTATCTAATCGTATCACAGACTGGATAAACCTGCACTGTCTAGCCTGTGAGAAAGGCATTCCTGGGGACTGATGTGAAAGCATCAACTGTAGAGAGGGAAGCAGACTCGTTATCTGTGTCCTACTAGAAATACAGCATTAGAATCTCTATTGCCATTAATAAGCATGGCTCCTGAGGTACCACTAGAGCAAATGAGTGAGGTGCCTATGTACTGTGCTGGGGACACAAAAGATCAGAGTTTGATTCTGGGTTTTGTCAGTCTTTTTCTCAGAATAACATAACTAATAGCATCCTGCTGTAGAGTCCATCCCCCATAAACATGAGATCATCTGAAATGACAGAACTCATTTGTGTATGGAGAAATGAAACAGACAGGAAGATTGCTGAAAGTTTTCCAGATAGTATTGTCTTCTAGCAAACATTTTCTGTTTTTTCCAGAAAGCATCAAAAATACAACAGAAAAATAACTACTTATGAATGTTGTTATTCTATACTAGTAGGATACTATAGGATAAACTAAAAGGACACTTTATCATGCTGGGAGATTGGAAAGAGAAACTAATTACAGTGGAAGTTAATTGTGGTTTCCTTGACAAACATATTGAGCCAGCACATTTATCACTTCAAGCAGCATCAAAATTTCATCATTCAGATATGTGGATGCTAGGTTATGAGCTGAATGCCACATACAATATTAAGCAGTTCCTTCAGAACACAGGATTATACAGAGAGCCTTGGGACAAAAACACTAAAAAGGAGGTTAGCACATCCAGGTAAGTACAGTAGGAGCTCTTGTCTGTTAACATTTCAGCACTGCGCTGGAGCTCCAGCAATCATCAATTCACATGGTCGTTCATGCTAAAGCTCCACCGAATTTAAGACTAGCTGCACACAAAGCTAGCCACGCATTTGCAGACTTGGCGCCTTTCACTTTTTTGCTAAAAGCAAAGTTATTTTACATATCACAAAAATTTGCCACTATGCAGCTGCCAGTATAAAACACTACTTAGCGTGACAGAATCACGTAGGTCGGAAAGGGCCTTGGGAGGTCTCTAGCCCAACCACCTGCTCAAAGCAGGTCAAATTAGAGCAGGGTGCTCAGGGCCATTTCCATTAGGATCTGAAAATCTCCAGGGATTAATTCTGGCTGTTCCCACTTTCTTGTTTTTCACGCACACAGAAACAGCTTTGTGGAGTATTTGCTCCATAATCTTCCCAGGAAATGAGGTGAGGGTGACCACCTGCCATTTCCCCAGATCCTCCTTTTTGCCTTTTTTGAAGATTGGTGTGACATTTGCCCTTTTCTAGTCACCAAGAACTATACCCAATTGCCATGACCTGTAAAAGCTGATAGAAGACTGGCCTCACAATGACAGCAGCCAGCTCCCTCAGCACTCTGGGATGCATTTTGTCTGGTCTCATGAACTTGTGTATGTCCAACTGGTCTGAGTACTTCGCAAATATATGTATATCATGGAAGAAAACTTATCCTGGAGGAAATCTTATCTGTTTCCTACAAATAGATGTATTTTTTTTTACGCCGTGATACCTCCTCCCCTTTCCCTTCAAGGGAAAAGAGATAGCTTAAGCCTTAAAACAAGCTATTTCTTCCCTAAGCTGAGTTTCTGGTGGTTGCTTTGGGGTGTGTTTTTTTTATTTTTCATGATACCTACCAATTGGCTTCTTAGTCACATAAACATATAAAGTTTACCTGAATTCTGCTTAGTTCTTATAATTTCAGAGATACTTTTTTAGCAGTGAACACTATACATAAGTTCCTTAGTATGTAGAAAAATACCTCCTCTTCTTAAACATGAAGTTCTTTTGTTTTCTTGAGTGGTTCCCTAAAACACATTATAGGTAGCAACCAGTTCTTTGTCTCCATACTGTTCAACATTTGGCATACCTTACAAAGGACAAGAGTAGAAGGACACTAAGATAAGCAGTTTCTGGGTTTTTTTCCTTTTCTCTTGATAGGAAGTGCCTATTCCCCCGCCCCAGAGACTAAATCAACCCAATTCTTCAGTAAAGAAGCCCTACAGAAAAATAGTCCAGATTTGCTTTTGTTTGTGCATCTCTGCATGCCTCCCCTACTTGAAAAGGTTCTGGGATGAAATCAACAATGAGAAGCAAAAGATGAAGGATTTGCAGCTGACTGATGTGCCTGACAAGCGACAGAATGATGCTGTGAGAAAACAACAGAGTGATTTCAGAGCCCACAACAGCGCAAGCCACAGTAAAAAGTACACACTACATCATCACAAGCTGCTGCAACTACTTCACCATCTGATTAATAGTCCATCAGAACCAAGCAGCGATGGGAGGGTATAAAACATAACTGTGTTATGTTGGTACAGGGCTAGTTGCTTTCTCCACTGAAAAGAAAATACCTGAGGTGATAAATTCCTGGTGACCTGTGTTCTCAATCAAACAGAAGTATGTTACCAGGTTTCTGATACAACAAACTCCTTCTTTAGTACTCAGTGTTCATGGTTTAGGGAACTTACCATCTTCTCCCAAAAGATACTGGAAATATCATTGTGTATTTGGTCTGGCTGAGATGGAGTTAATTTGCCCCATAGCAGTCCTCATAGTACTGAGCTTTGTATGGGTAGTTAGAAAGGTGTTGATAACACCCTGTGTTTTGGCTACCACTGAGCAGTGCTCCCACAACATCAAGGCTGCCTCTCCAACATTCCCCTCCCCCGATACCTAGTAGGCAAGATCTTGGGAGGGGACATAACCAGGACAGCGACTCAAACTGACCAAAGAGATACTCCATACCATATGATGTCTGCTCAGCAACAAGAGCTAAGAGAAAGGGGCGGTGGGGGGAAGGGGATTCGTTATTACAACGTTTGTCTTTCAGAGCAACCACTGAGTATTGAAGCCCTGCTTCCTGGGAATTGGCTGGACACTGCCTGCTGATGGGAAGTAGAGAATAAGTCTTTTGTTTTCTTTCAGTTCCACAGACAGCCTTTCTTTTGCTTTATTAAACTGCCTTTATCTTGAGCCATGAGGTTTTTTTACCATATTATTTTCTCCCCACCCTGTCCTGCTGAGAAGGGGAGTAATAGAGCTGCTTGGCGGGTACCTGGTATCCAGCCAAGGTCAAGCCACCACAGTCGTTTTTGGTGTCCAACGTAGGTCATGAGGAATTCAAGATAAGGATAGTAATTTGGAGAGCTAACGGGCAAAATATTGACTGAACATTGCTAGAGAGCGAAGAGCGGAATGATTGTGGGGAATTTCTGTTGTAATTGCAGTGAAGGTAGAGTGTATGTAAATTGTCCACTTTCCTTCAGTGTTGTGATGATGTTGTTTTGATTGTGGTGTGGGAAATTCTTTTTGTTGATGTGAGTGAAGGTTGTGAAGATTGTGACGATAGTGTGATGAATGTGAATTCTAATGATAATTCTTAAATATGTGATTCACAGAGGCGAGGGGTGGAATGTATTGGGTTTGCATGGCAAGGTTTGGTAGTGGGGGGGCTACCGGGGTGGCTTCTGTGAGAAGCTACTAGAAGCTTCCCCCATGTTCAACACAGCAAATGCCAGCCAGCTCCAAGACAGACCTGCCACTGGCCAAGGCTGAGCCCATCAGCAATGCTGGTAGCACCTCTGTGACAGCATATTTAAGATGGGGAAAAAAAACCTGCTGTGGAACAGCAGCCGAGAGAGAGGAGTGAAAATATATGAGAGAAACAACTCCGCACATGCCAAGGTTAGTGAAGGACGGGGAGGAGGTGCTCCAGGTGCCAGAGCAGAGATTCCCCTGCAGCCCGTGGTGAAGACCATGTGAGGCAGGCTGCTCCCTTGCAGCCCATGGAGGTTAATGGTGGAGCAGATAGCCACCTGCATCCAATGGAAAACCCCACACCAGAGCAGGTGTATGTGCCCAAAGGAGGCTGTGACCCCAGGGGAAGCCCATGCTACAGCAGGCTCCTGGCAGGACCTGTGGAGACTGAAGCCCACGCTGGAGCAGGTTTGCTGGCAGGACTTGTGACCCCGTGGGGGAACCATGCTGGAGCAGCTTGTTCTTGAAGGACTGCACCGTGTGGAAGGGACCCACGCTGGAGCAGTTCATGAAGAACTGTAGCCCATGGGAATGACTCACATTGAAGAAGTTCATGAAGAAGTGTCTTCCACGGGAGGAGCCCCACACCAGAGCAGGGGAAGAGTGTAAGGAGTCCTCCCCCTGAGGAGGAAGGAGCAGCAGAGACATGTGTGATGAACATGTGACCGCAAGCCCCATTCCCTGTGCCTGGGAAGAAGGGAGGGGTAAGGGGAAGGTGTTCTTAAGATTCGTTTTTATTTCTCATTACCCTACTCTGAATTGACTGGCAATAAATTAATTTCTCTGAGTCAAGCCTGTTTTGCCCATGAAGGTAATTGGTGAATGATCTTTCCCTGTCCTTATTTTGACACAAGAGCCTTTTGTTATATTTTCTCTCGCCTGTCCAGCTGAGGAGGAGGAAGAGTGATAGAGCAGCTTGGTGGGTACCTGGCATCCAGCCAGGGTCAACCCACCACACACTATAAACAGGACTCCCATGTATTCATTATTTTATGCTTCCTTAAAGAAGTATATATGCACCCCTGGCTGCCCTAGGTGCTCCCATTGCTTCTTTCTAGGGTAGATGGACTGAGGCAACAGAATGGTGGCTACATCTTTGGCCTGCTGCCTTCAGCAACCTGTGAAGTCATCCTGGACATTAATGACCTTCCTTGGCAAGAAGTGGTTAGTTCCAGTGAGAAACTTTCTAGAGCTGAGTGGAAACAGCCTGCTTTCCTTGCAAAAGCATCATCTAAGCAACCCGTGCATAGCTTCTGATACACTGAAATTTTCACTCTAATATCTTCTATTTTTTATATCATGAAAAAGGAAATGATCAACAAAGGTCACAGGGTTCAGCAATTTTCAGCAGTTACCAAAGTGCACAAACACACAAACTTGCTTCGATCAGAGACAGGCAGAGACCAAAACCTACTGAGTGCAGTACAGCTTGCAACAGCCCAGTTTGATCAATTTATCTGATATCATTTAATGAATCACTCTAAAGCAGTGTATCGTTGCTGATACTTTGTGATTATTTATTACTCTTTTGATATGGCAAGTTGCTAAAATGTCCTCTGTACCCATTAAGTGATAATAATACACACTTCCACACTGTTTCTCTGCCCCAGACTTGCCACCCCTAGCAACACAACTCAGCAACAGAAACTGGTAGTTCTACCAGTGAGAAAGCTGATTAACAGTTTCTCCCCATGTAGTTCAACTTTCTGTTCTCATTAAAATGAGGCAAATTAAGACCCCTAAATAGTCCTTTATTCAAGGAACTACCATCTTGGAGAAACTAAGTTCATGGCCTAATTCTGATATCATTAGAATCCTGCTGAAAATAAATTGGATGGATCTCAGAATATTAACTGAAATGAAGAGCAACAGCTTCTGGCACCGGATTTTAATAAGAAAGTAAACTGCTTTCCAATTTAACTATTTTCTCCTGTCTTTACCTAATCTCATTAGCATGATAAGCAGTCTCATGAGAACAAGAGAAATCTAACTTTGATAGTAAATACAAATTTGCAGGTAAAGTCTGCTTTTTCATCAGATCCTGTTTTGGGTAATTATAGCATTCCTTTCAGGTAAGTCTAGTTCCAAATAAAATAACTAAATCTGTAAATGCTTCTTTTAAAAAAACGAGATGCCACTCTGTATTTATCTGCATGACTCATTTTCTAATTTCCACATGAATTAAAACTGCCTCACGTAATGGGAACCAGTAGAGTATATTCAAAATATTCCTGAAAGCAAAATCCAGAAATATCCTCACCATTAAATCCAGTTTGTGATTAATTGCCAGGGCAGAGTGTTCCAGAGCCTTGAAGACAGATGCATAGCAATCACTTAGTTTTGTATACTTGCCAACGAGAGCTATGGAACACACCTTCAGCAACCTTTCGTATCTGACAAAAACAAGTTTTTCAGTTATTAGACCAATTTTCACAAAGAAAACATTTTAACAGTGTTTGCTTTTTCTTTAACTTCACAAAACATCTTCTAAAATCTCAAAACTGACAATGTTTTTAAACCTAGACCATTCGCAGGTGTTGATCAGCAGCACGCTACCGAACCCAGTCCAGTTTGGTGACTTCACAACATCTAAAAACCTAACTTAAATTACAACACTTCTAGAAAAAGCAGCAGGAGTTAGAATACCTGTCAGCCATTTTCTTCCATTTCATTAGAAGATCACTTGGCTGGTCATCAATAGGCAAATTTAACCGCTGTTTAAAATACTTAATGATGCCTTGCTCCTCCAACAGGATTGGTACTCGATAAGTGGAAGAAACATCATGGATAAATATCACCTAACCAAAAAAAAAAGCATAACATAGAAGGCTTACCTAAATATTTTCCATAGGAAACACACATTCTATTTTTTGTATACTACATGCATTTTGTATTCTACATACATTCTAATTTTTAAATACTTTACTTCTGAATGAGCAGGGCAGCACAGCCAATACTTAAGGTTCCACCAAATCTACAAGGAAAATGTTACCAAAAGGTAAAAATGTGTTTCACTTCCTCATTGCACCATCATACAAAAATAGTTTGTCAAGCCTATCAACACATCAACACATCTGGCTCCACAAGCAGCCATGCTTGCTAACACTTCTTTCTCCCTCTCTCACAAACTTGAAGAATATTAACTGGGAAAGAAAGAACACAAATGGAACCTAACAAAACAGACCCACTTAGGTTGCGCTGAAGTCTCCTAAAATAATTTTCTTAGTGAATTAGGTTACGTAATTAATTAATGAGTATAGTCCATTCAAGGACCATTTAGTTAAGAACACATTTATAAACTGTGTCCAAGCTGCTGGCAGTTATGTTCATTGTACTTGGCTTACATGAGACTGCAGAGTTCACAATCCTGAGCACAAGTGTTCTCTTCACTGATACACATGAGAAGGATACTCGCTTAGTTATCCTTGAGTTACTTCTGTTCATCACGTAAGTATGTACACATCCATGCTGCCCCATGCCTCTCTATGTGCCCATTCAACAGCAAAAAGAATAGGGTAACCACAGCCCTCCTACAGTGGAAATGTGGCTTATCCAACTGTTCTTCCAAACTTCACAGCTACCATCCTGAGGATGTAACATTAAGAAATAATCACTAGCCGCTCTGTTACAGCCATGCTGACTATAGAGACTGTTATAATCCTGAAACAAGCTGAAGACACTGCTTTATTTTGGTGGTACATACATGGAAGTGAGGAGGGAGGACTCACTTGATAAAAGCAAATTAAAAACAAAAAGAAATCCACTTAGAGGAAGTCTGTGGACAAAACAGCATGTGGTCTTCATGGACTAGTCATGACAATCCTGGAAACCATTTCCAGGCACACACAAGAAAATCATCAGTAGTAGTCAGCATGGATTCACCAAAGGAAGGTCACACTTGACCAACTAGATAAACTTCTATGATGAAGTGACTGGCCTGGCAGATGAGAGAAGAGCAGTGGATATTGTCTACCTAGACTTCAGGAAGGCTTTTAACATTGTCTCCTGTAAGATCCTCATAGACAACCTGTTCGTGTATGGGCAGGATGAGAAACAGTGAGGAAAACTGGCAGAATAGCCAGGCCCAGAGGGTGATGATCAGCAGCATGAAGTCTAATTGAAAGCCAGTAACTAGTGGAGTACCCGAGGGGTCAGTACTGGGTCCAGTCCTGTTTAACATCTTCATTAATAATGTGGATGATGGGGTAGAGCATACCTTCAGCGAGTTTTCAGATGACACCCAAGTGGCAGGAGTGGCTGATACGCCACAGGGTCATGCTTCCATCCTGCCAACAGGAGAAATGGGCTGACAAGAACCTCACGAAATTCAACAAGGGGAGTGCAAAGTGCTGCACTTGGGGAGGAACAACCCCAGGCACCAATATATGCTGGAGGCCACCCAGCTGGAAAGCAGCTTGGCAGAAAAGGACCTGGGTGTCCTGGTGGACACCAAGTTGAACATGAGCTAACCCAACGGTATCCTGGACTGCATTAGGAGGAGTGTTGCCAGCAGGTCAAGGGCAGTGATCCTTTCCCTTTACCCAGCACCGGTGAGGCCACACCTGGAGTACTGGGGTCCAGTTCTGGGCTCCTCAGTACAAGAGAGACATGGACATACTGGAAGGAGTCTGTGGCCCACAAAGGGCCATGAAGGTGATTAAGGGACCTGAACACCTCTCCTATGAGGAGAGACTGAGAGACAGCTGGGACTGTTCAGCCTGGAGAAGAGAAGGCTTGTGAGTGAGGGTGGAAAATCCCATCAATGTATACAAGGGTGCAAAGATAGTGCCAGGCTCTCTTCAGTGGTGCCCAGTGACAGGACAAGAGGCAATGAGCACAAACTGAAACACAGCAGGTTCCCTCTAAACATCAGGAACCACTTTTTCACTGTGAGGATGGCCAAGCCCTGGCACAGGCTGTCCAGGGAGGCTGTGGGGTCTCCATCCTCAGAGATATTCAGAAGCTGCCTGAATAATTGACCTGGGCAACTGGCTGTAGGTGGCCTTGCTTGAGCAGGGAAGTTGGACCAGATGACCTCCCTTCAAAGCTCAACTATTCTATGATTCTACAACAGCAAATAAATGGGAAAGGTGGACTGAAAAGATTGATCCCCTTGAGATTGTAAACCACCATTCTAGACACAAAAACTGTAGCTTCTTCTCTACTGGCATTGCACATAGCTCCAGGAAGAAGACTGATGATGCCTCTAATCCTTCAGTTCACAAGAAATCCAGGATCATTCTAGGGAATATATAGACATGCAGCCAGTGTCTTCTGAAATCCAGAAGTCGTTCATTAATTTTAAGACACAGGGGATTTAAGAACAGCTTTGCAGAATTCTGGTGAATACAGTTACAAAAAGAAAATAAAAAATAAAAAATAAGGCTGCAACACAGTATGGCACCTAGCAGCATCCCAGTTCAGTCCACTGGGTCTAACTGCCTGTACTACACAATATACACCTGTATTACACAATGCAGTGCTGTGGATAGACATTTGAGCTAGCCATAACAGCACAAGAAGAGTGCAGCACTCTGCCCAGGATCATATACTCAGCTTCTCATGAAAGCTGTGACTGGTACAACTACCGAGCTTCTACCCTAAAAGGCATAACTTTGGAAAAAAAACCCAGTGCCATGAAGACAGCTCGCTCCCTGCCAAGGAGGTCTTAGGGAAGTTCAGTTACACATGGGACTCTTGGTCCAGTTAGTCTGGCGTAATAACTGCAGTTGGAATCTGAGTATGTACATGCTTACACATGGCCTGATACTGCCAGAAAAGCACACACCATTTTCATCTGAAACTTCCAGTTGTCTCTCTGGCTGGAGAGGAATCGTAAAGGCATTTCTGAAGGATTTTCCAGAAGCTATCTCAAGGGTGTAGTCTTCCACGGATAGTAAGATGAAAGCAAAGGGTAGGGAGTAACAGTCACACTGCCCTCTATGTCGTCATCTGGAATCTTACTAAAAAAGCTTTTTCTTACACACTGTAGAAAGGTCAACACTGATACGTATTTGAAATACAGCATAACTGTTGGCATCCATTATCCCTTTAACATCATGCATTACATTGAAGAGTAAAATGCTCTCACAGAAATATTAGAGAGTATTTGATTTATCAAAATTAGTATTTGAATAGCAATTAATCACAGAAACTATTATGGCCAAAATCACACGTGAATTATAAAAGGATATATAACTACACAGTAGATGTTCTAAGCATGTTAAAGGGCATGAATAACCCATTAAATATTATCACAGTAAGAGTGTGGCTGTGATGATCTATGGACATAAGCAAGACCCCTAACCACACTTTGTTCAC
This sequence comes from Burhinus oedicnemus, assembly GCA_008921705.1. Taxonomy (NCBI): domain Eukaryota; kingdom Metazoa; phylum Chordata; class Aves; order Charadriiformes; family Burhinidae; genus Burhinus; species Burhinus oedicnemus. Next base: position 176,765 of record VFFE01006995.1, on the reverse strand, counting down.
CCATTATTATAACCATCTGAGATGATTTATGGACAATAACCAAATATAGATTGAAACTGCACTGTTTTCTCAACTACGTATAGCAATTAACCATGCACTCAAAATCTATTCCTTTTATTAATGTTAACCACTGTTTGACATAAAATTTAACATATAAACTCCCGGTATTTTTGAAGCATTATAGTGTACACTATAGCAAGATAAAAATTGTAAAAACAATTACATATTAATGAAACAGTCTGAAGTTGAAACCAGAAATATACAGAAATATTTGTATGCTTTCCTACATGTTTAAATAATGACAAATAAAATATTTAAGTACTGACCTGCTCTGGCTCGACATGGCAAAACATGGAAATCTTTTCCTTCACTGCCATTTCTATAGGTTTTGCACTTCTGCAGACAATCTGTCATAACAGAAGGAAAAATCTTAAATATTTACTAGGCAAAGCAATAGAAGATCCTCTATACTGTTCATGGAGAAATTAACCTCCTTTGGAAACACAGCACAAACAAATGTGCCTTTTTTTCTCTTCCCCTGTTTTGGAGTTCTACCATATATCATAGCTCACAAATATCTGCTAGTGAGGCAGAAGTAAATCAGTCACCTGTCCATACTGACCTACTTTTATTAATCTTTCTTTGGCAGTCTCTGTAATACTGCTTTCTCATGTTCTCCTTTCTTGTAGCTACTATTATAATACTCTTTACCTAAAGTCTAGCAGCTCTTTAAGTATGAATAATATAATGAATCAAAAGAAATATTGTGATCTTATCAGCTAAATTTAGAGCAGTAATACTTAGCTTATATGCATGTTTTCTACTACTTCAGTACTTCAGCACCTTTCTGTAATTTGCGATTTGCACATCACAATAAAAAGGAAGAGGCTGAAGATGAGAAAACTATTTCATAATTTTGTGGGTTTTTTCCTGGTGCAATTATTCTGCTATTATTTTGCTGATACATGTAAAACTCGGGAATTTTGGAAAATATTGATAATTTTTACCAATAAAGAAAACAAGAATGTGATTTGGTGTTAGTTGAGTGGGATTTTTTTGCATTATATAACTCCAGGCAACTAGCTCAAAATGCAGACCTGCTCTATCAATGTGCCTATTGATTACTCAGTCTACTACCTTAAGTTATTTTGAATCCTGAAAGCATAACAGAAAGTAGGATGATCCTGTTAAAAGATTAATGAATTCTTTTACCCATCTTTCTAGCAAATGCTATTACTTAATGCATTAAGACCTTTTTTTGTTCAGAAACTTGCAGCTGATCTTTGATCACCATGCTGGAATGCAGCTTATCTACACTGATAAACACTTCCCCTATCCTTGCAAGAAATTCTAGAAACAGAAAAACAATGCCAAGTATAAGGGAAAATCAGTGCATAGTGTAATAATCAAAAACAAATTATGAAACAATTTATACATTCTATTCAATTAAGCACAACTTACACTTAAAAAATGGGTACTGTTTGAAGACGTAATTCATAAACCTTGATAGTATAAGCACATGATTAAATCCACTCTGAAATCTATCACCCATCTTGCTGAGACAAATTTAAAGTTAATAGTCACAGAAATCAAAAACATCAGAATCAGCATGAAAATACGAAACTATAATAACAGTGGCAGAGATGCATCTCAAAGAAAAATAATACAAAGAAGACGAGGAACAATTCAATCAAATAGGGAAGCACTGACAAGTGTATGATCAGTTTTCAAAATGCTGTAACACAGGCCATTAAATCTGCAGATATAGCATATTCATTAAGTGCTTAGAACACCCCACGGAGAACAGAAAAGCCCCTGTACATAGGCAGCTGAGACTGGCTCAGCATGCCACCGCAGGGAAGCCTGGGACCAGACAGCGAGGCAGCAGGTATTAAGGACAGGTCCAGCCAAGTGTAGATCAGGCAGCCTGGCAGCACAGCTTATGAAGGAAACCCTCCTGACTGCTGTTCTAGGAGCTTCCCCATGTGTTGTCTTGGCCTTGGGCCCCCACCCGAGAGAGCAACCACTTAAAGATTTTCTTGAAGCAGTGCCCAAGCAGCTTTGCAACAGTGCCAAGAGGCTTTGCTCAGAGTGTAATCTCTCTATGCTTCAGCGGTCAACAGCAGCCGTTTGGGGCGGGGGGGAAGAAATCAAGTACTGTGCTTCTAGCAGTCCCAAAACTGCCCCAGGCAAGACGTGAGAAAGTGACTAAATTAGTCTGTTTTCCTTTTATTACACACACACACACTTAATGGGCTTTTAAAAATTAATTGGGGGGGGGATGGGGAGAGTCAGGCACTGGCAATTATCGTAAAGGCCTTCAAAAATCACATGCAACTTTCAATATGCCATTAGCACCTCAAGAGGGATTTTGAAATTTAGGCCCTGAAGCTTGGAATATAGAGCAGCATTGCACTAATAAAAGTCTTTCCCTCCACAAACTGATTACAGTTACCAGGTCACAAGAATTTGAAGCAACCTAACACATCCTTCACACATCCTATTTTAAAGCCATTGGTTTGTAGTTATAAACATGCTTTTTGATAAATGTAAAATGCAAGAGTTAAAAAAAAAAAAAATCAGAAAGAAGCACAACATATGATTTAGCTGTGTGACCGTCCTTTTAAGAATCATTTTTCCTCTTTGAAGATACAAATATTATACAGAAGCAGTGACTATTTTCACTACTCTTATTTCTGAGAAGGGTTAGGAAGCTTTTTCTCCCAGTGGACTTTATGGAAATGGAAACTGCTCAACAACTTCCAGAATCAACTATGGAAAATATTCTTTGACTTAACAAGCAGCCTCACACAAAAGAGCAAAATTGTCCTTTTCTGTTCCTGAAGCATACCTAGAAACAGCATGTGTTTTCAGCTGCAGCTCAGGAAGATATGAGGCATAAATTTGAACTGGGGTTGTACTGGCATTTGAAGCTGTGCTGCCCTGGTTTCACTGCTATCGACACTTGACCAAACAGGTTAACATCTCCAATGGCAGACAGGTATCAGAACAGGGAGCTGCAATCTATTCCTATCTCCCTTCTGCTCCCAAGGAGAAGTGCCAGGGAGGCAAACACTGCATCTACATAATAAGCACATACTCATTACCAGAGCACTAGGGAGAGAGAATGGTAGGAGTTGAGCATTTGTCATCATTTGCCAACTGGCAGGAGGTGAAACTTGCTGGCTTTAGGTTCACTATACTATCAGTGCAAGTCCAACACAAGAAAGAAATTGAGGAACCTTACTTTGAAGATTCACCCACACATTTTATATTTTCAAACAGGAATATTTTTAAAGGCTGTACTTCAAAGGTAGGATCGCTTCTTAATCATGCATAAAAAGAAGTTTGTGAGATAATGTTAGAAGCCAGAAGCATTCCAGGTCTTCCCACAAAGTGAACTGAGACTTTATTTTTAGCAGCGCACAATGATTTTTCTGCAAAGGTCCCTTTAGAAGAAGAACAGAGCTACAGTCCCAAGATATTGCAAGGAATTAGTTGAATTAAGTAAACTTAAATTTGAGTAATTTGATTTCCTGTGGCTCTAGTGAAGCAGTGCAGCATACATGCTGCATATCTTCTAAAATTCTTGACTCTCATGGGAGACTAAGGCTTACATTTTGGACACAGGTTATGCAAGGACACTAGTAGATGACCTATAAATAAAAATCTGTATTTACTGACTCACCAAATCTGGAGATAAGCCTAGACCCCTCAGGGCTCGAACACTGTTCTGTGTTGGTTTTGTCTTCTGTTCACCAGTGGCATTAGGCTGGAAAGACATATTTTGAAAGCTCAAATAGCAACTAACATCTACCAACAGAGCAGTTACAGGTTCAAAGAGAAAACTCATTGGAAGTAATAATACTTGCAGGAAGTAAGCATATCCAAACAGAGACACAATACACCAGAAACAGAAATGGCACCACTGTTATTACCTATGTAAGAAATTGTGTGAAGAAACCACAAGGCCCTAACTCAGGTCAGGTTCCTTTTGTTCTTTCTTACAGAGGAAAAGTTTCAACATAATTGACTCAGGTAGGAGAAGAATAATATTCCAAAAGTTGGATTTTCCTAACAAATGGAGAATGTCCAACATAGCACAAAGCCTTCAGTGACTGTCCTTGGAAATAATCAGCTGTAGTAAATAATTCTGTTCTCAAATACACAGAATCAATCCCACCGATTGCTGATCAATCCTCTAATCTATGGCTGCAGTGGTTAATAATTCTCTTTTTATCTATAAAGGGAGCAATGATATCATCATTACCAACCTTTGCTTACCAATTCTCCCCAATGATTACTTACATCTTAAAATAATACAAAAGCCTATTTGTGAAGTAAAATCTAGAGTCTGAATGGAAAAATACTTTTAGCCCTGTACAAAAAGTTGGTATTGACTGGAAGACCATTGTACATTGAGGAGTTAGCAGTCCACATCAGCATTCACCTGAGGAAGCGCAGTCCTGTCCTGCACAATTCCCTTGGCCGCAGGACAAACTCAGCCAGCTCCTTGAAACAGAGGAGTCTGTGGGCAGCCCCCACTCGGCACCTGCCATTGCAGCAGCTTGCGTGGCCTTGCCCTTATGTAGGGATGCGGCGAGTTCTCCTGACAACACTCCTTCTGATTGACAGTGAAAATTATACAGTTCTTTCCTTATAATAAAATTATCTATTAGCAAAAATGACCAAAAGGGGAGACTCTTCTACGAACGTGGTCTGCCCAGCATATTGCACACCAGGGTCATTCAACGCCATACCACCTGCGGCTCCCACCAGCATAAAGTCGATTATACCATTCTCTCCTTACAGTGTTAGCTCCAACAAATAGAATTTTAAATGATACCTTAGGGAGTCTTGAATGACTTTCTTACTGGGTTCATAATGTACCAGCACCTTCCAGTTCAAAGCACAACTATATTTAGCCTTTTAGATAAATCAGTGTCGATAAGGGTGTTTTTTGGTAACTTTGAACATTGAAACAGATTCTCACATCAATAAAGTAATTATCAAGGCCTTTATTTACTCCACTGTGGCTGGGTTTCATATCTCTGTCTCTAAAACCCTCTCACATGAAAGGGTTAATGGGAGAAGTAAACAAACATAAAACCCAATACAGAGTAAAATCTATTTTATTGATTTTAATAACTTACCTGTGGTACTAGACTAACATGAATATTACAGAAGTTCTCTCTTTTTGCTTTGAACTGAAACTGTCTAAATGCTTCAACAAATGGCATTCCTTCGATATCTCCAATGGTTCCACCCAGCTGAAAAAGAAAGCTTGGATATGTCAGAGTAGCAGAAAGCAAAAACAAAAGAAAACAAATAAAGTGTACCTCTGCATACTCAACAAGTTTTCTGAAAATGTTATCTTAAAAAAAAAAAACTCAACAATTGAAATTTGCAGGCATACTCTGCAAAGAACCCTCATCTATTCTGCGCATTTTGTTTCCTGTGGAAAACGTAAAACAATTTTCCAGTTTTGTTACTCTCACTTTACATCAAATATATAAGCTTCCCATGCGAAGATGTTTGGTGCTACTGAATAATACATGCTTTCACACTACCTTCAACGTGGTGCAAAAGTGATCAATAGTTAAGCTGATGTGAAGGTTTTTGCACAGACAAACTTTATCTTCCTGTCTGTCAGATTAATCAGCAGTTGTGACCAACAAGATACAGACATCTAGCAATATTATCATAGCTTTCCAACATCAATAAATGCCATATGGACAACAGGAAATATTATTTCACATTATAAAAGACTTCAAATATTTATTACCAAACCAAAACCCAAGACTAAGTCCATGATAAAACTTATTTATAAAGATAGAAATTAGATGTCTTTTAAAGACAAAGAGCTGCAGTAGACTGAGCACTGAAAAAAACAGTGTTTAGCACATAAATCTTATGAAATAGTTGTATTTCACAATGATCTTTCTATGCCACCAAGTGGCTTTTAACAGAATTGCATATTGTGTTCACCTAGTACCAGAAAAACTTCGGACAACTACATTTGTTTGTGACACACTCATTCTCTCTATCTCCTTCAGGATTTTGCCATGGAAAAACACTACAATTATCCATAAAGTTCTGAAGAAAAATATTTTTATCAGGCTGGAGCTATAACAAAAAAGAAATACCCTCACATGGAGGAAACAGAAAATTGAGTTTGAAGTTAAAGAACTTCCCATCACTTACTAATGTTCTTCTGCAATTTCTGTATTTACTGTTTTTACATTTCTTTTAAATGAAATGTTTGACTCTTACTGTGCACATCATAAAAAAGATGTATAGCTATACTAATAAGTATATTTTAATCAAGGCAGATTCTTTTGCATAAGAAATACTGAGCAATTCTGTGACCTGGGTCACAAGGTTTATCACACTATTGATTACGGTGGTCCCTTCTGGTATTAAATCTATGACATATTCTTTTGTCAAATTCTCAGGTATAATCTTTCTCTGTATTTTCCACTCTAAGAGTAATACAAGCAATTACTGACTGCCTTTCCTCCAGTTGTCTCAATGCCCTACCAAGGATGGGTAAAACTCATTATTTCCATTGTGCAGAACATCAGCAGGTTAAGTGATTAACAGAGTTGCCTCCAAAGATCTTAAAAATAATGGCAGAAAGTGGGAAAGTGACTTACACAGTGTTTAAATATATTCCTTTAAACATAATCATGAGCAACATGATGGACATTTGAAGCCATATGGAAAGCTAGAATGTTATAGGCTCTCCTACTGACCATAGGAGATTTCGGGTATTACACAAGTTTTCTCAATATTATTAACAGTATAAAGCTTCAGTGAAATGTCTGTATCTCAGAATAGATACTTCACTTTACAGTGACTGGCTGCTTTAATTTTATAAATTAATAAACTCTTAAGCAGCCCAGTTTCAGCAATATTCTAGAAGAGATTAGTCAAGTAACAGAAGCTGTAGAGATAATGATGCCTACCATTCTCAGAACAAGAACAGTATGAAATGTGTCTTTGCATTGCTGCTTTCCATAAAACTTCAGTCTGACCTTTTACAGTAACTAGCAAAGAGAAAGCAAGCTAGTTCTTTGTGTTCATTGCGGATATATATCCTAAAAGGTTCCATACTTGCCTCAATTACACAAATTTGTGGCTCTTTTCTGTCATCATCCACTGGAACTTTTGCCTGATTCATTACCCATTCCTGAACTGCATCAGTGATGTGCGGAACAACTACAAGACAAAGCCAAAGAAGGCAAGCATATCTTACTTTAGGTCCATATACCAGTTTTTGCATGCAAAAGGGGGAAAACAAGCAGAAAGTCAAAAGGAAACTACTAGCTCCTTTTTCTATTCCTCCTTTCCTTGAACCCAGAAGCCCAACATTACAGGAATATGCCTGTATCTCTTGGGAAGGAGAAAGGAGTAAGATGGTGCAGCAAGGAGCAGCTTGTTCTAGCTGGTCACTCTTTTGTGAAGACTGAATGGACTAGTATCCCACAGAATTAAAAATATCACCTTGAACGGTTTTTCCCAGGTAATCACCATGTCTTTCTTTATTAATGACATGCTGATATATCTTTCCAGTGGTGATGTTGTTATCTTTATAGAGATTGATGTCCAAAAATCTCTCATAATTTCCCAAATCTAAGTCAACTTCTCCACCATCATTCAATACAAAAACTTCACCTGAAAAAAGAAAGTAAAAACAGACAGAAAAGCAATAAAATAATCAGAAATTATTAAACAGACAGCAGGAATACCACAAACTTATCTTAAAATTGAATAAATATTTTTAAAATTACATATCACAATGACATATCAATAAAGCACATGCTGCAACTCAATCTGCATTGTCATTCTGCATGACTTAATATCCCGAGTCATTACTTTTACATTGAATGCTTATCCCTCAATCACATATAGTTTTGCAAATAAATTTAAGTTATGTTGCCAAAATATTTAAGTGACTTAAAAACATTTAACCAGCATTTCAACAGCACGATACAATCCTTGATTGGAAGAAAATAATCTCCAGGAATTATAAATCAGCAACAAATAAAACATTAATTTACATGTGGCAGTCAAAAACTGCTTTTATAAGCATTAATTCTTACGCATGTTCAAAGTATTTCACTATAAATTCATGTTGTTTGGATCTTGATGATTAAGGCTTGGATCACAAGTAAAGTTATGACAAACATAAATGCTTCTTCAAAAGTGATTACTGTTTCTTATTCGGTTGTTTCATGTTGTATATCTGGTTCACTATGACCACAGCAAGGATTATTTCTGACCCTGAAAAATCTAATGAAAGTATCCTTCAGGCTCAGACTTTTCTTAGACCTCTAAAGGGTCTCTAAATTCTGAATCTAGTCAACTTTAGAAGGAACTAAAGTTGCTAGATCTTGAGGTGAGGCTGGAAAGCTCTTCAGAAAAATCATAAAATATTTTGCCATGACCCCATGAATCAACGGCTAAACAAGTTACGGGACTAATGCACAAGAAAAAAAGAAAAAGCAGCAATCCCCCTGAAGGTATAGTGTGGCCTACAGAAATATGTATCACAGTAAGATACAACAGTCCACTTCAATTAACAGTTTAATGAAAACACCACAACATATACAACAGAGTAGAAGATTTATGCCTGATCCTGTGAGACAATGAGTATCTCCTCTGTACTACTAAGTTATCATTTAAGCCAGCAGACACAAAGTGGAACCAACATTTCTCATAAGCAGGCCTTGGAAGAATAAAAAAATACAGTATTAAAAAAAACCTCTTTAGTTAACTGGAAATCACCAAATTAAGATCCTTTGACTCAACCATATTTCTGCCAAAATGTTAACAAAAGAGGCTTGCCATTCTGGCTTGTATGAATTTCTACTTAGTACTCAGCAAGCCAGTGTTTCTTCACAAGCAGTAGGAAACTCTTAAGTGAAAAGAGGAAAAAAAAAAATATCATGTTATCGAATTACATGCCATAGTATTCCCTCTCCCCTGTGCCTGATCCAGGGGAGGAATACATCCTCACAGTCTCAAGTCACTGCAGGAGTCTTACCACCAAACGTAAAAGCATAATTTCCCTGGTCAACTGCCTAGGTAGCACCAGATGCACTTCTGAAAGTGCAGGACTACTGGTTTAATTAAATTTGGCTTTTTGAGAGAGGTCTGATGTGCTGTGCCCTTCCTCCACTTAAAAAGAAAAGTGGCCTTTTTTTCAGTTCAGGAGATAAACGTGTTTATGCCCAGTTCCAAAAACTTTGGTCTAGACTAAAAGTAAGCAGACAAAATCCTACAAATAATTAGAAATATCTGTTGGGTGAAGGTACTTTGGAACTTTGAAAACCATTGTTTTCAATAAATGTACAAATAACAAGACAGACAGCTGAAGGAACATTCAGAATTATAAACGCATCTCAGACTGTCTTGTAGCTCATCAGCAATGTAGTCAATACAACCAACGTAGCTTAGAGAACTAACCAACCAAACTAAGCATCTGCTTTAAAATGGTATCACTAGTTGGCTCTCTAAGCTTCGCTGATGGTTTTGACCATCTAACTTTCATGAACACACACTAGAGGCACTGACAACTGACATCCAGGTAACAGCACGCACAAGAAACCATCGATGAGTTAAGTTTCAAAAATGTGTTATAGTACTATTGCTTTTTTTTTTTTTTTTTTTTTTAATTGAGTTGAACTGAACATAGCATTGACTGAACAAGGCCTAGAGCTAGGATTTTCCCAACAAAGTGGTACTCTATAGGAAGGAAGCACGTACTCATAAAAGTATCTAAGTATCTTCACCAAACAGGCTTCTCTCCTTACTTAGAGCAGCCAATGCCCTTGAGAACATATAGTAAGTAGCAAACTTGCATTGCCAAATACATTATAAAATGACTAATTACTACCATACTATTGTTTTCCAAAAAAAAAACCCAAACCAAAACAAAAAAACCACTACATTACTGTGAATATACATATTTATGCAAAAGGGAACAGCACTACCCTTCATACCGTGTTCATATGGTGAAAAGGTTCCAGCATCTATGTTTATGTAAGGATCAATTTTGATTGCAGTGACACGTAGACCACATGATTTCAGTATGGTGCCAATGCTGCTTGCAATGATCCCTTTGCCAATGCCTGAGATGACACCACCAGTTACCAGGATGTACTTCATCGGAAAATCAACACAAGCACACTGATCTTGAGCTGGAAATCTAAAATGACAAAGATGTACATCTGATGAATGCAAATTCATGCAAGGGAAGAACACAGCCTCAGTATGCAAAGAATCTAACCTGAAACGACCTTCAGAAACAGAATACAAAATCACCGTTTTGGAATCTGGGAGTAGGATCCATCTCTCCTAGCTTATACACTGATACATAAGCTGAGCACCTAAGTCCACTCTACAGTCAGTGGAAAAACAGATACCATTTTGATACGCTGCCCTGTGGAGGTGCCAAACAGGCACAGTTCATCCGGCCTATTCCTCTCCTGTACCAGGAAAAGCTAACTAACTTCTAGAACCACAAGTTAAGCAAGATGAATCTCACTCTGGATTCTTTCTAAATTAAAGAAGCTAATCATTTCACACGTGTTTTGAGAAGACAGTTCAAAGATTGTTCATTGCTACATTAGCCAGAACATTCACATTCTCCACCCAGTAGCTTTAGCTTCAAAAATAGTGACAGTACCTTTGAATATGTATTAAAATCAGAATGTTATACCATGCACTCTATTTTTCAGCAGCTTTCACTTCTCCAACTCAGTGTATCAAGTACTTCACCAAAAGTCTTGCAATATCTTACAGATCAATACAACATGACGCCAGGAAAAAAAAAACCTGAACCAAAATGTCCTTTTTTATACTATAGTACATTACTGATCAAGAGGCTAGAGTCCTTTCTTCACATGCCTACCCATTCTCCCTCTCCAGGTAATTACTGTGAGAGAAAAAAAATCAGAAAAAGAATCACCTAGCATCTCTGGACTATGACACAGAGTAAGCGTTGATGCTGTTCTAGTAAACAACATTGTATCTGTTTAAAGTTTCAGATTTAGAGAAACACCTGATGTTATGACACACATTAGCATCATGAATTCAGAATGGAATGCTGAATAGAGCAGCTCTGAGAGCTATGGCATGTGGCCAACTTGTTAGTCTCTGCTTCCCTGTCTAGACCGTGAAATAAATGATTCTTCACGAGACTATGAGTACTCACAAACACTATATCCTGAAGACATAAACCTGATATTTAATGCGTATTATGGTGCTGAAGCCTTGATCAGATACAACATCATATTTCACAGTGCTCTACAATACTGCTAGCATGAGCAAGAATGGCTATTCAGATAGAGGAACTGCCTCTCTTGAAAAATGTCATTGTTTGTAAGAAGCCTGGATAATTAAAACTGAAAAAAAGGAACTGCTATGAACTAAGAGGTTCAAATATCATAGTAGGCAAATTATATGATTGGGGCGGGGGGGGAATAATCTAATAGATGCTAATATACCTATGCCACCTTGCACTGTGTGAGTATGAAAGGTAAGGAATGCAGAACTATTAAAACAGATGATGATCCCATCCCCTAAAAACTCTGACAATTACTATCCAAATTAAAAATTCTTCATCACCCTTCTTGTTCCTATCATCTCCTGTTCTGACTGCTGTTCATGTTGTCCCTGCAATTCTCCCACTTCACATGGCTTTCACAGAAGCATAGATTTTGCCACCTTTCTCCACTCCATCTGAAACAGGATGATGTTGTGTGTATCTCATCCATAATTGCATTCACATTACATTCAGGCAGCTGTGGAGGCCAATTACTGGAATATTTTTTGAACAATGACAGCATGGCTCACCACAAAGCAAAAATTCTAGGGTCAAGAAAATCTTTCGTTACTTAAATACCTAATTTGTTCAAAACAACATGCAACAGCACATGATCTAAAAGCACTCAGGATAATCAAGCAATATGGTTCTTCAGACGCTGGCAGTAAGCAGCAGCTGGTGGACAAACATTGTAGCTCTCCCTCTTACTATACTGAAGTAACATAAATAAGGCTGGGATCATCAGGAGGCGGAGTTCAAGAATTTAACAATGCTTGTTATCAATGCTCTTATGACTGATAATAGGAATTAATAAACTATTATTTCCTTGTCAATACCAACAAAAGGAAGACCACAATGATCAAAAGTATTTAAATCGGGAGAAAAGGATAATCAGGAATTAACTTTTCCCCGCTGTTTAAATTTAACATGTAAATTTTTTTAATAGCATAGATTTTAAGATTTGCAGCCTATCTCCTCTGTTTCAGACTCTTCCTTCATAAATGGGCTAATGTAGTTGTCAACATTAACATCTCATAATCATATAAGCTATTTTCAAAGCTACTTCCAGAGAAAGAAGGGGGGGGGAATTAATTCAACAGGTATAAATCTTGAATACTTGCCACTTCAAAACTCTTAAACCCTGTCACCTTGCTTACAGCAACCAAACTTAAAAGCTCGCTGTGATTTCAGCAAGTACAGCAATTTCCCAGCAACTTAAGGAAACACAGTGTTTACTTGCAATAGAAACAAAGAACTGCAGGTGGTTTGGGCAGTTACTTGCAAAAGGAGAAGAAAACAGTTCGGCGGGGGGCGGGGGGGGGGGCGGAGAGCAAAAAGCGAATACTGGAAGCAAACATTTTGCTGAGAACTGGAAATCAGCGCAAGCCGACAGGAACACTAATTACTCCGTTTAGTCTTATCAACCGGAGCTGGCTCTCTTCAGCAGGGATTTCGGAGCCCTTCGCCCCAAACGCGCTGCACTCCAGCCAGCAGTCGGCTGCAGCCCAGCCCAGGAGAGGGGCTGCCGCTGCCCCTGCCCAGCCCCAGCAGCCGGGCAGCCCTCACCTCCGGGCAGCGGCGGGGCGGGAAGGGCCGTCAGCGGGCCGCAAGCCGCCGGCCTGTGACTTACCGCCCCGCGCCGCCTTTCGGTTTTTAAAGGCGGATACTCCAACCGGGAGCGAAGCTGAGGCGCCCCCGCTGCCCGCCAGCCGCCACCGGGGACCGCCGGGCTGACGCGAACCCCCGGGGGCGGAGGCGGCACCTCTCCGGGCCGCTGCTTTCCCCTCAGGGAGGAACACGCCAGCGCGCGGCGCCGGCAGCCGCGCGGAGCCGCGCTCCGTGGGACCTCCCACGCTCCGTGGGGCCTCCCGCGCCGACGCCGGCTCCGCCGCCCCGCCTATTCCCCGAGAGGTAGGCTAGAGCGCCGCCCTTCCCCCCGACAGGCGGAAGTGGCGTATGCGGAAGGAGCGGGCAGCCCAGGCTTCCGCATACAGAGCTGCTCGCCCTTTCGGCGTTAGGAGTGCCCGTTAACGGTCGAGCGCGCCCGCCGCCGCTCCTGCGCCATGTTGCGCGGCCTGGGCAGCTGGTTGGGGCTGGAGCGGGCGGGCGAGGAGAAGCTGCTGTCAGCCGAGGAGAGGAGCAGCTCTGCGGAGGAAGAGGAGGCGGTGGCGGCAGGCATGGAGCCGGCCGTGCAGAGCCCGGAGCAGGCGGAGCTGCAGGTGGACTCGGAGGCGCTCCTCAGCCAGGCCAAGGGACTCGGCAGTGAGTGTCCTGCCCGCACCCGCCGGTGCTGGCGGGGAGAGCGGGGCGGAGGCGGCCCGGCATTGCCAGCCTCGGGGCACAACCGCACCCGACCCGCTGCCCCTGCGGCTCCCCGCGGCCGAAGGGCCCCCGCCGCCCCCGCTCCGCTCCCCCGCGGTACCCTGAGCCGCCGCGGAGAGGTGTGGGTCGCCTCCCCCTCCCACACACGTCTCTGCTGGGGGCCTTCATGCAGGGAGAAGGCTTGAGTAAAGGAACGCCTTCGCTTGTTGAAGGGGTGTGTCGTGCCCTGGCATCTTCACCCGGGAAGTGCTGCTATGCGTCTGGGGTTTTTTTGTTTTTTGTTTTTTTTTTTAAAAAGGTAGCCTTAGCAGCAAAATTCCCTTGGTGTGGTGAGACTAGCACAGCAGAACTGAAGGCAGACCAGTTTAGTGCATGTTTAGGGCCTAGGAGAAAAGTTAACAGTACTTATTATTGGCACTTAAACCAAAGCTTTAGCTGAACTAAAGTTACAGATAGGTTCTGAGTTAAGCATGTTTATTCTCAGTTCAACAACTGTCAAAAATCAATTTTCATCTAGTTAGCTGCAACTCCAGTGTAGCTTGCACAGTGATGCAAAATGAGGCACACAAGTTTGAGGTGACCAGAATACTCTTTTAGAAAAACAAAATAGCTCTGAAGCCTATCTTTCCATATGCAAACAGTAACTCAGGTCAGTTTAGCTAGTATGGAAAATGATCTTGGTGAAGAAGTGTTAAAAATAATTCTTCCCTACCCTTTTTTATTTTATGTTTTCACGTATCTTTGTTTTGCATCTCTTTTAAATGATGTTTGTTAACTGCAGTCTACGGCATGCATCACCTCTGTGTAGTTTGTCATGCAGCTTGTCCAGTCTCTTCCACAGTTCTGAAACAGAACTGTGCAATTGATAAAGCTGGAAGTTTGGAAGTGATCTAATTCTCTAATTTCATTCTCATTTTTCTGCATTTCTGAGATTTTTAAATAGCAGTTATTGACAACAAGAAATATTTAAGTTGCTAACAATTCTGTGCACAGGATGTTGCCTCACTGGAGTTAAAAAAAAAAAATAAAAAACCCTGGATGTTTAAAATGTAAACCAAGTAAGTGGCTGAAATTGTTCCTTTTAGTCATCATATTTTTCAGAACTGTTACTAAATGAACAAGCACTTCTTTAAGTATCTGTTGTCGCTGTGTGAGAAGTGATGTGTACATATAGAATAATATGCTTTATGAAGTGGTGTGGGGTTTCTGTGATTATTTTTTTTCGTAGGAAAGTAATGGGGTTTGATTTTGTTGAACGACTGTAATGAGGCAGGGCTGTAACTGGCTACAGGTAAGAATTCTGCTTTACTATAGTAGATTCATAGATACAGTTAATCTAAAGTACAGCACCATAACTCCTTGCTGAAGTGGTTTTTTTACTAGTGCTCTGAAATGCTGGATCAATATCATCTGAAGGGTTAGTCCGAGATCATTCTTTACTGGGCTTTGCCTTGGGCTATCTGAGCTGCAGCAGGTTATCTGTGTAGTTTGGTCAAATACCTGTCTGTTTCTTGTAAATCAATCCTAATCTGGTAGTCACTCTGATTGTTCAGGAGGGGAAAAAAGACTTCGAATTTTCAGTGAAGAATAAGTATTGACTGTTACAGATATAAAGATCCATCCTGTAATTTGCTGGGGAAGTGAGAATTTGGTTTAGTGATCCATGGATTCATGGATCTTGCCTGCCTATGTCTTGTCTGTGATGCCAGAGAAGATTGTGGTGGAAAGGCTTTTTTGTAAGGATTTGGACATCACTGTTGTAACACGATAACTCTAGAAATGTCTGCATGACTAACAACCAGGGTAGCTGTGTGGAAAGACTCCCCTAGCACATAAAGAATTTTACTGGTAAAACTGAAGCCTTATGTATATTGTTTTTTGCTCGTTATCATATCATTACAAAGGTTAGGAGAGTTTGTCAATGTGAACTACTAATAGAGATATTGCTAGTTACGTATTCTTAATATAGACATAGATTTGTAAGAGGGAGGGAAACCTTCTTGGTCATTTGAAAGTGGAAGTGTTGTTTTTCTACCACTAATTCTATTTTTCTAAGGCTAAGTACCACCTTTTATTGAGGTTTATAAGTACCTTAATTCAAAAGAATATTTGCCCTTAATGGAAATAAAAAGCATTTTGCTCTTCAGACTGGTTCCAGGACTGGCCAAAACCACTTTGCCCAACAATACTGAAACATTGCTGGACAGCAAATGTTTCAGCATCTTTTGCACCTAAAACAATTGCACATGAGAAAGTTTCCAGGAATACATAAAACAACCAATAAAAGCTGGTAGGGAGGAAACAATCCAGTAGGCTGCTGCTTCCTCTACTGTCATAAGGAGTCTCTATCTAAAGTGTAGAAGATAGGCATTTTTTTATATACAACGTAAAGCCTGATAACAGATATGAAAGATGTTAGCAAGTACTTGAATGAAGTTTGGTTGTCACCATTCTGTGGCTTATAAATGGAAGTTAAATATAAAAAACTGGCTTGCTTAAGGGCTGGCTAGACCTCTGCATATTTCAGTATTGATTTGGTGATATCATGAAGACAGAATATTTTATATGCCACAAAGAACAGTCAGCTTTCCAAAAGGTGACATGAATGCTCCAAAGTAACTCATTCTACTGGCACAAACAACTGTGTATTAAAACAACTCAAATTTTTTTGCATGGTAAAGTTTTTTCTTACATTTCTAACCCATAAGGAAACTGGAATTTTTGTAAGGTATTGAGAAGAAAGGTGGTTTTTTGTTTGTTTGAAACAGAAGTGCTGGGGGTTTTTTTAAGTCCCCTGTAAAAGTCAAAGTCGATTTTCTGAAGTAACTAAAATATTCTTACCATCCTATGTGCTTTGCATTCTTACTAATACCTCGAATATATCTTTGATAGTTACAATGCAGTTTAGATCTACCATTACTACTGCTAACCCTAGAAACAGAATACAGTAGATTATTTCAGTTGGAAGTGACCTACAACGATGATCTAGTCCAACTGGCTGACCACTTCAGGGCTGACCAAAAGTTAAAGCATGTTGTTAAGGGCATTGTCCAAATGCCTCTTAAACACTGACAGGCTTGGGGCATCAACCACCTCTATAGGAAGCCTGTTACAGTGTTTGACCACCTTCTCAGTAAAGAATGTTTCCTAATGTGCAGTCTAAACCTCCCCTGGTGCAGCTTTAAACGATTGCCACACCTCCTGTCGCTGGATACCAGGCAGAAGAGATTAGCACTTCCCCGCCTCAGGAAGGAGAAAGCAGTGAGGTCGCCCCTCAGCCTCCTTCTCTCCAAACTAGACAAGCCCAGAGACCTCAGCCGCTCCTCATAGGACATGCCTTCCAGCCCTTTCACCAGCTTTGTTGCCCTCCTCTGGACACATTCAAGGGGACCTTCACATCTTAAATTGTGGAGCCCAGACCTGCACACAGTGAGGTGGCCTCAGGGTGAGGCCACACCAACACAGAATATAGCGGATTAATTGCCTCTTTTGACCGGCTGGTTATGCTGTGTTTGATGCACCCTAGGATGCAGTTTGCCCTCTTAGCTGCCAGGGCACGCTGCTGACTCCTATTGAGCCTGCTGTTGACCACCAGCCCCAGATCCCGTTCTGCAGAGCTGCTCTCCAGCCACTCCTCTCACAATTTATAATTGTTATCCTAGGTGGAGAATCCAGCATGTATTCTTGTTAAATTTCATGCCATTGATGATTGCCCAATCGCCAATCTATTTATATCCCTCTACAGTTATGATACTATTACATTTAATATGGCACTTGCAGACATTTTATCATTGTATATACTGTAACTGTGATATTACAGTCATAATACAACTGTTCAAATGTAATAAAGTGCTTGTGACATCATGTCATTATCTGAGAAATAAACAATACCAATGTTATTTTAAGATCCTTTGTCAATAAACTGATATTTAATGTTTCTGAAGGTCTGTGATATCTTGCTGCTTGCAAGTTTTTTCTCCTTAATTAAAAATGAACAATACAGTGCAGCTGCCCATGCTACATGGTTCTTTCTCTGCCACCTTCCTTCACTTCAGCACTGCTAATATGAAAAATGCTAGTTAGTCTTTGGAAATATTTGTTACTGCTGTTCTGACACTGAACATATTCAGAAAAATAAGCAAACAGAGCCACAGTGCTTCTCATGGAGCTAAAAAGAGGAGGACAATGCAAAATAGAAAGGGCAAACGTCAAAAGCAAGCTTCTATCTTAAGACTTTTGAAGGAATCTCAAGTGTTACTCGCCTGAAATTTTTCAAGCATTTGCTGCCTTACTTCATGAGACTTTATTGTGCATGTTTATTTTCTTTAAAAAAAAAAATAATTCTCTTTTGATACTCTTGCTAAAGTTACTTTATTGCTTAAGCTCTCCAAAATACTTAAATGAAATTAGGAAAGACGCATTGCTTCAGAAAATTCATTGGAAAGCAGAATTTCAAGGACCATTAGTAATGGTTGATTTAGTAAACAAGGTTCATGTATAAAAGTTTGTTTTACAGAAAGTTGTGATCAAACATACAGTTTGATTGTCATCACTAAAGAATACAAACTGGAAAAGAATAAATAGGATTTTAAGAGCTCTTTGTAGGCGAGAAGCTCGGTTAAATGATTTTGAAAGAAGCTTTCAAGTAGGTATCCAAATGTCTAAAGAGAAGGGAAAATAAATCTAGTAAGAGAACTGGATATAAAGAGGTCTTTTTTCAGGTCTTTCTCTTCTCATCTGTGAAAGGTTACCTCTTCAATTTTGCCACTGCTGCTACAAAAAAGATATCTGAATCCGTTGCTGAAACAGCTCAGACAATCAAGAAGTCCGTAGAAGAAGGAAAAATCGACAGTATCATTGATAAGGTATTTTACTTCTAGATACTCGATCTGAAAGATCTATTTGCTTACTGTTGTAACGTGGCAAATTTGGCAAGTGATAACATTTCTTTAAGCTGGCTTTAGGAACTACGTATTTGAAGAGCAGATATCTCATGGCATGATAAATGCTGTGACTGAAATGTTTATTCAGGGTAGACATGCCAAAAAATGTTCACTCTGCTTTACTCAGTGCTGCACCTGTGTTCCATTATTTCAGGATGTAGATACACTGGAGAAAGGCCAGAAGAAAATATGAAAAATGCTGACATAGGAGGAAAGGCTGGAAGGATAAGAAGAGACAGGCAGCTGGGGGATGTCTGGGATATGTGTGGGTTGGGTTTTTTCCCCCAGTTTATTTAGGTAGAAAGAGGAATGCTATAGCTTGCATCTTAAATGCGTCTCTGAAGCAAGATTTGGCATTAGGTCAGCTTTGTGGATATTGTATGCTAAGACCCTAGAGCTGTACAGGTGTGGTTTCGTAAGACCCACTGAGTTAATGAAACTGCTCACTATTGTCCTGTTCTTTCCCCCACCCTGACTGCCACTTAGCTCTTGCCATCCCCATTCCTGGCTGCCAGCTCCAGTTGATTAACTTCTGCCAGCAAGTGTTCTTCCAGTCATGAACTTGGCAGAAAGAAAAAAAGAAAAAAAAACAAAAAACAAAAACAAACCAGCAGTAAGTGCTATGTAGTGTTCTGTGTTTGTTAGCAAGGGTAGCCGGGAAGGGAACTGGCCAAAGCCAACACAGCTGTAGTGGGACTGTGCATCCAGGAGTGTCAGAGATGTGAGATGCAGGCAGACCCCTCCTCCTGCTCCTGTCTCAGACACCCCTTCAGGGGAACTAAAGTGTTGCCTTTTTTAAAAATACAATGAAGTTCAATTTCTTGGTATAATTAGTGTTCATGTTGTCTTCCAAATTAATCATCAAATGACACTTCTAAATTTCTGTTATGATTGAATTTTGTCTCCAGATTTCATTGACTTTTTAGTGACAACTGTGTATATATAATAGCAGCATTATATATCCTACCATATTAGAGTCTAACGTAATTTTGATTCACATCAAAAAGGAAAAATCAAGGTTATTTGCTAATTTAATACACAAATAATAATGCTCATAAGAAACTGTAGCAAAGTACCTACAGCCTATTTTATGCCTAAAGTATTTTCTTTTTTTTTGTGAATGCCTTAGAGTAATGTGAATTCCCTGTTCTGACTAATAAGTTTATGTATGGGAGAAACAGGATTATAGCTATATCATCTTAAAGCTTGTTTCTTACACCATACAAATTATTTTATTGCATAAATATCAAAAATTCATATAACTTACAAACAGGAGGGACCGCAATGATCTACTTTTATAACAGGCGCTACAGGAGTTCTCTCACTGATGTTAATCTTAAACTGAAATGCTGGGTTTTTGAAGGAAAAAAAATTAATAGGAATTTATGAGGATTCAGCTTGAAGACTTGCATGCTTTTTAGCAACTTGTTAAGCCATAGACCTTACTGCATAAAATTTATTTTGTGAGTGGTTTAAGTACTAATTTCTAGCTTCATGGTTTTTTCCCCTCTGCTTTCAACTACAGAACAACATTTCCATTGTTACTTCTAGATTATGGCATACTGACTTCTGAGATCATTCTCCATTTTTTAATTCTAAATTTAATATAGGATATTTCTGAACATAATTTTTTGATGAAAATTGGTCAACAACATAAATGGAAAAATGATTTGGAGAAGAGGAGGCTGAGGGGGAGACCTTATGGCTCTCTACAACTACCTGAAAGGAGGTTGTAGCAAGGTGGGGGTCAGTCTCTTCTCCCAACTAACAAGCGATAGGACAAGAAGAAATGGCCTCAAGTTGCGCCAGAGGAGATTTAGATTTGATATTAGGAAAAATTTCTTCACTGAAAGGGTTATCAAGCTTTGCAATAGGCTGCCCAGGGAAGTGGTGGAATCGCCATCCCTGGAGGTATTTAAAAGACTTGTAGACGTGGTGCTGAGGGACATGGTTTAGTGGTGGCTTTGCCAGTGTTAGGTTTATGGTTGGACCCGATGATCTTAAAGGTCTCTTCCAAGCTAGGTAATTCTATGATTCTGTTTTATTTCAGCTAAGCAGAAGTTCTTAAAATCATACTTAACAATTTTACAAGTCTGATTTATTGCAATGGATACATTTCTTAGGCAACTCTTGAAATTTTTTGTAAAGCCAAGGGTATCTTTAAATGTTCAATGCTTTAAAAACATGTTTAAGTAAGTCTAAACTGTCTATGTTATCTGTATTTGATATGGTAAGGTGGTAAGTGTACATGCATAGTATGCTGATGTTCAAATTATCAGCTATGATTTCCCTTTTTTTTTTTCGTCCCCTGAACTTGATAGAACTATAAATATAATTTTGAAGGCATACGCAATAGTTTAAACTTTTAAAGGCAAAATCAAATGTTTTGGTAAAGAGGAATGTGTAACTTAAATGAAACACCTTTAACTTACAAAAAGGGCCATTAGGGATATAAGAATATGATCCTGCAGTGTATTTGAAAGCACTAAGTGAATATGAAACAAGAGGAGTGAATTTTCTTTTTTATTGTGGTTTCCTAATTTTTATTTTAGACAATTATCGGAGATTTTCAGAAGGAACAGAAAAAATTTGTCCAAGAGCAGCAAACAAAAAAATCAGGTAATATATGCTTTTTTTGATAATGCATAACGTTGCATAAGCTAAAACTTGCTGGAAACTGGGTAACTGAGCTATATCTAAACCTAATCTACCAAAATTCTGTTTAATGAAACACATTATGGCAGAACTTAACAGATATTGTGGAACAGGAAGATGACATTTCTAAGTAAGGTTAGCGTTACATTATCTAGTTGGTTTAGATTTGCTTTTTTAACTAAATTCAGCTTTATGAAATTAACTCAAAGACCACTGTGCTAGCAAAGCTGATCTCTTATTGTTGTTTTGAATCTTAAGCCTGTGTATTTATTGAAAACAGGCATGCTGATTTCTTTTGAGCATTAGCAATCGTGTCATACTTTCGTAATGAAATGAAAAACATGGGTTAGGGTTTACACTATAGTATTTAATTAGTTTTGCTGTAGGAGTTGCTCTGCTTACATTAAAGGCATAATTGCTCTTTTGCTTTCCCATAAATCATTTGCTTTATAATTACCTGTGATCTAAATCCTTTGAGTTATCCACCCATGTACTATTGACATCAGTGGATCTCTTTGAGACTTGAAAATAAGCCTTTTTTTTTTTTTACATTGTGTTTTGTTATTGGCTTTTATCTCTTTTAATGTGTTACTTGAATACAACAATTTCTGACAGATGATCTATTGTTAATCTTGAAAATGAGCTGATTTTAAATGGATTGTGGTAAAATTTTTCATACTGTCTGTAGTTATTATCTCTGTCTGGTTTCTTCTTGCAAGACTGCTTATGTGATTGCGTTGTCTGTATTTCTGTCTTTTTGTCCCTTAGCATACTTTGGCATCTGTTAATATATTTCTACAAGTTTCATGAAAATAGGTAGCTAGATTGGCAAAAGAAGGAGTAACAGATGGCCTAACTGAAAGAAGCATTAGCATCAGGTGTGAATCCGTGTGGGTGAAAGATCTTGCTGATGTCAGATGCATAGGCAAATAAGCATTGTTTGTTTAAGTGCACAAGAATTATTTGTTAACTGTTACAGATGCATCATAATGTCTCTGTATGCTGAATTTGCATTGACAGTGAAGAGATTAGTAGATTTCTATACATCTGCAATAGTTTATTTTCCTCTATGTACAGCCTACAGAACTACTTTGGAAGTATCTTTGTAAATATAAATCAGCTGAACTCAAGTATGCTTATTCAGTGTATAACATGTTGTACTTTATAACAAATTTATAACTTATTTTTCTCCATCACTAACGAATTGCTGTCTTCTGGGTGTTAGAAAATTTAATACAATAGTAAATGATTTTGAAAACTTAATTTAGACAAAGCTTACATGTTTAAAGTGAATCTAGAAATTTCTATTTGCAGGCGGCTTAACGAGTTATACAGCACTACTTCAGTAACTAAACTAAGAGGCACCAAGTTCTGACTGGTGCACACTGCAAAGTAATACTCACAGTTTTGGTTTTACAATAACAGAAATCAGCAAGTTTGTTGGTTGTGGTTTTTTTAACGTCTGATAAGCAAAGATCCATTCCTAGACTTTCTCTCTTATCCCGTGAGCTTAGTTTCGGGAAAAGGAACAATGAATTGGCTTACTGATGTAAGTCTGCTTATTTTTGTGACATCATATGTTACTTTATGTAAGGTTTGTGTGGGTTTGTTTTGTTTTGTTTTTAAATAATACACATGCAGTTATCTTCCTCCTTTCAATAACAGAATCAGCAGTGCCTCCCTGGGTAGACAGCAATGAAGAAGAGACAATTCAACAACAAATACTGGCCTTATCAGCAGTAAGTATTTAGTTTCCTATAAAATCTGAAATTTTTCTGCTGAAGAGGTTAAAACTTCCTTTTTTTCCGAAGTAATTTTGGCTGGCATTACTAAATTATGTATTTTCACTATACTACTTTTAATGTGTCTGTCACTGCACCGATTATGTGCAAGACTAAACAGTTCCTTCAACTTGAGCCAAAGTAGATCCCCAATGTAACTTTTGATTTTTATAAAGGCTTTGCAGCTTTGTGGTATGGTAGAATTATGTGGGATCTGGGATTGCTTTGCTGGTCTTGTGTGTGAAATATGATATCCTTTTTCTGGTATCAGTTAATGATCATAAATACGTTCTCCAAAGGATAAACGAAATTTTCTGCGGGATCCTCCAGCAGGTGTGCAGTTTAATTTTGACTTTGATCAAATGTACCCTGTTGCAATGGTGATGTTACAAGAAGATGAACTTCTCAATAGGATGAGGTTTGATCTCGTTCCCAAACAGTAAGTAATTTCTGCTGGTAACTCTGTATATTTGTACTTTTTAATGTGTTTGTAAATATTCATAAATTACTCCCTTTTCTTTTCACTTCCTTAAATTCTTTCTTTATATACTTCCTGCTTAGGTATTTTGTATCTGCTAATTTCAAATGCATGGAATATTGCATGTGCATTGCAGTTTAGCAGTTAGAGAAAAGAACAGAAGTAGATCTGTTAGAAATTCAGAACTAATAAGGACCTGTTGACTTAAGTATGGGAGAGGCCTTAAATTTTTCCATGTCCAGTATGCTAAATTAATTGAAAATCTTTTTCCCAAAGGTACATGCAGCAACAAAAGTCTAGGAAAAACGTAGATGAATGTAGTTTGACAGTGATAAAATGTTGGCTTTGGAGCGTAAGTGAACAGAACAGGGTTATTTGACTTGTTGGGTTTGTTTACATAATTTGGCTAGATAGATGAACAGCATAATATTTTTCCAAGCTATGTATTGCTGCATGCTGTTAAGTTTTTTCTAAAGAAATAACATTGTTGTTGTTGTTGTTATTGTTATTATATTATATGTCCAAGTCCATTGTAACTGTCTTGTAAGAGATCAAGAAATTCTACAATGATGGATTTTTTAAAACTGTGTTAATATTACAAATTCTTAAGTTTTTACTTAAAAGGCAGCTATGCCTACTCCTTCCTTCTGAATATTTAATTTTATTTCATTGCTAGATGGTAAAAGGAACCATATTTCCAAACGTAGTAATCAAAATCTGTTTGCTCCCTCTAGCATAAAGGAGGAGGTGTTCTGGAGAAATTATTTCTACAGGGTGTCCCTAATTAAACAGTCTGCACAACTCACCGCACTTGCAGCTCAACAGCAAGCAGTAGGAAAAGAAGAGACCAAAGGCAGAGAAGAGGATAGTCAACTGAAAGGTATGGAAAGGATTTGTTTTAGCACAGCTTATTAAGTTAGTGTCATACATACTGACTGTATACATCAAGTGACATCAAATTTTTATCCTGGATTTCCTATGAAATCAGAGCTTCTCTCATCATACTTGGTCTGTTTGTCCAGATGGGGGAAGAGGAGGCTCCTAGTGCTTTTAAGTAATTTTCCAATTTCAGCCAACTTTGTCAGAAGAGTGGAAATCTCAAGAGATGACATTTTGTACTTGGCTTATAACAGCTCAAGACCACTAGTGGTCTCTGGTGTGCTTTTTTGACTTGTCTGAAAGAAGTAGGAGGTAACTTTCGTTCACCTGATAAGACAAGAGGTACTAGCCAACCCAACCACCTGGCATATGGTTTGCTCTTGGCTTTTGCTTAGGCCCCAGGCCAAACAAAGTGAGTGATATGGGGGTAGAATTACTGTAGTGGTGGAGGCAAAGACGCATGCAGGACGTGGAAAGGCATACTATGTATTATAGAAATGGAGGAAGATGGGGACCAAGAGGCTAGCTGGGGATTCAACCTTGAGATGAAAAAGCTACTTCAATGTCATCTTCAGTTACACTGATCAGTTTATACAGATTATTCTTACTGGTTTACTCAACCATTGGGCATCTTTGTCTGCATGCAAACAAATTTTGCAAGCAGGAATGTGTGCAGCTTAAAGAGTGTAAAGCAGTTACTGGCTAAGACAAAACATAACTAGTAGCTTATTAAATCTTAGCTTAAGCTAGGTACGCTCAACACCCCTGATAAAACACCTGAAGAATCTTGGCAGGCTGGGTAGGCATTAGGCAGAGGGAGAAAGCCTTTACTGCACCTTGGCACAGATTCTTGTGTCCCCAAAAATCAATAAATTGTCATAATCCATTAAATCCATTAATGCTGAGGTCCTGTTGACACTGCTGACCTGACTGACAACCAACTGATCACTGCAAAGTTGACTTCTTTTCCTCTGCCTTTTGAATGTAGTATCTTTCCATATTGGTATTTTTCCTCTTGAGTCCTTGCACTGCTCATGATCCCATCTTTCTAATTTGAGCTCAGTTCCTAATTTCACCTTTCCTACCTTTTTACAGGCTTTCTCACAGCTCTTTTGCACAGCCTAGTAATTTTCTGCACAGTCTGAGCTAAGGTTACTCAGCTGGGCCTTGGCTCCTTGGACACAGGCAGCTGAACCTTGGGATGAAGGGGAGGCTACAAAGGGAATTACAGAGACAGGCTTGCATGTTGCATAAAAGATACCTTTTCAAAAAGGACTGTAGTAGTTTCCTCAAGCTTTTTTTTTTTTCTTTTGTGTGTGTGTGTGCCTTTGCTGTCAGTTTGTCTCATTCTGTTTCTCCTAGGTTCTGTTCAGAGTGTGCATGTGTTAGCATAGGCAAGGTCCCCAACTAGAATGAACAAATTAGTTTTCTCCAAGTTAAAATCCAAGCAATGCTGACAGGACAGGTCTCTCCAGAATCTACTGCAGACCAAGAGGTACTAATTCTGACTACTTTTATCCAGGACAGTTGTCTGCTGTCCCAATGGGCTATATCTAATAAAACATTGC
This sequence comes from Burhinus oedicnemus, assembly GCA_008921705.1. Taxonomy (NCBI): domain Eukaryota; kingdom Metazoa; phylum Chordata; class Aves; order Charadriiformes; family Burhinidae; genus Burhinus; species Burhinus oedicnemus. Next base: position 150,807 of record VFFE01006995.1, on the reverse strand, counting down.
AGCATGTCCCCATGTTAAACAGCATGCTGTCAATCATAGAAACACTACTCATGCTATTTCAGGCTTTTTAAGCTTAAAAAAAGTTATGGCCTCACTTGATCATATTACATGGAGCACAGAGGAGATCTAGACCAGATCTATGCAAAGTGACCATAGGCCATGTGCTATCCAGAGGATGCTAGCCTTTGAGGAGAGTGACTATTGCCAGCACACACCAGTGGGCTGTAGGGAGCAGGATTCCCTCCCTGGGAAGATTGACAAAGTATAGAAATAGCCCAACATTATTTATGTGTTTACTATAATGATGTAATTCTTTTGCTCAGTGTAGTTCAAAAGACTGCTTTAAGCAAAGGAGTACAGAGCTTGTGTTTGGTTTGGGTTTTTTTCTGTACCTTTAATTTAAAATATGTGCAGGTTAAAAAATGAAGTTGAGAATTACATGATAGTGAATCTTACTACTGTTTTCGTAGTTTTGTAAGCATGTTCTTTTCCCTCTGTAGAAACAGAAGAGCAATAGAGGAAATGTGATTATATGGAGAAACAACTGATCAATTTTGTGGAAGCTGAGACTTAATTTTTTTTCCTTGTGTAAAAGAACTACTCTCAAATGTTCTATACTAACTCTTTCATCATAACAGAAACCTTTTGTCTTTACCTCTTACTGCAGACTTTATTTAGGTTCATTTCCTACTTACCTGTTCATGTCTTGTCACTTCTACATTCCCACCATATTCAACTCCCATTTGTGTCATTTTCTATGAGCAAATTGTGTTTACTGTCACTGTGCAGGTGCCATTAACTCAGGAAATCACCAGGATTCCCGTAATTTCATAAACTTTTGCACCTAACTGGCATCTAAAAGCATCTATCTAATTTTCTTTCTTTCTTGTATTTCTTTATTGTTGTGATTTTTTAAAATCTCTTTTTGATTTCTGTTCCTCTGGATTTTTTAATACACCAACTGATAGGATTATATTATAGACTATTAAGAGTAGTGACTGTCTTCTCCTCTGGTTTCTGTAGTGCCTCATAATAGATCGTTGAATCATAGAATTGTTATGGTTGGAAGAGACCTTTAAGATCATCAAGTCCAACCGTTAACCTAGCACTGCCAGATTACCACTAAACTAGGTCCCTAAGCACCATGTCTACATGTCTTTTAAATACCCCCAGGGATGGCAACTCAACCACTTCCCTGGGCAGCCTGTTCCAAAGTTTGGTAACGCTTTCAGTAAAGAAATTTTTCCTGATATCCAATCTAAACCTCCCCTGGTGCAACCTGAGGCCATTTCCTCTTGTCGTATCGCTTGTTAAGTGGGAGAAGAGACTGACCCCCACCTCACTACAATCTCCTTTCAAGTGGTTGTAGAGAGCCATAAGGTCTCCCCTGAGCCGCCTTTTCTCCAGGCTAAACAACCTCAGTTCCCTCAACTGCTCCTTGTAAGATGTGTGCTTTAGATCCCTCACCAGCTTCGTTGCCCTTCTTTGGACACACTCCAGCACCTCAATATCTTTCTTGTAGTGAGGGGCCCAAAACTGAATGCAGTATTTGAGGTGGGGCCTCACCAGTGCCGAGTACAGTGGGACAATCCCTTCCCTAGTCCTGTTGACCACACTATTTCTAATACGCACCAGGATGCCATTGGCATTCTTGGCCACCTGGGCACACTGCCAGCTCATATTCAGCCGGCTGTCAGGCAACACCCCCAGGTCCTTTTCTGCTGGGTGGCTTTCCAGCCACTCTTCCCTAAGCCTGTAGCGCTGCATGGGGTTGTTGTGTCCCAAGTGCAGGACCCAGCACTTGGCTTTGTTTAACTTCATACCATTGGCCTCAGCCCATCAATCCAGTCTGTCCAGATCCCTCTGTAGAGCCATCCTACGCTCAAGCAGATCAACACTCCCACCCAACTTGGTGTCATCTGCAAACTTACTGAGGGTGTGCTCAATCTCCTTGTCCAGATCATTGATAAAGATATTAAACAGAACTGGCCCCAATACCGAGCTGTGGGGAACACCACTTGTGACTGGCCGCCAACTGGATTATCTCCATTCTGTGCCCGGGCATCCAGCCAGTTTTTTACCCAGCAAAGCATATGCCCCTCAAAGCCATGAGCAGCCAGTTTCTTCAGGAGAATGCCATGGGAAACAGTGTCAAAAGCCTTACTAAAGTCCAGGTAGACAACATCCACAGCCTTGCCCTCATCCACTAAGTGACTCACTGTGTCATAGAAGGAGATCAGGTTTGTCAAGCAGGACTTGCCCTTCATAAACCCATGCTGACTGTGCCTGATTGTCTGGTTGTCCTGTATGTGCCACGTGATTGCACTCAAGATGATTGGCTCCATAACCTTCCCCAGCACCAAGGTCAGACTGACAGGCCTGTAGTTCCCCAGATCCTCCTTCTGGCCCTTTTTGTAGATGGGTGTCACATTTGCTGTCTTCCAGTCAACTGGGACCGCCCTGGTCAGCCAGGACTGCTGATAAATGATGGAAAGTGGCTTGGTGATCACTTCTACCCAGTCCCTCAGTACCCTCGTGTGGGTCCCATCCGGCCCCTTAGACATGTGTGTCTAAGTGCTGTAGCAGGTCACTCACCATTTCCTCTTGGATTATGGGTGGTTCATTTTGCTCCCCATCCCTGTCATCCAGGTCAGGGGGCTGGGTACCCCAAAGACAACTGGTCTTACTGTTAAAGACTGAGGCAAAGAAGGCATTAAATACCTCAGCCTTTTCTTCATCCTTTGTCACTATCCCCCCGCATCTAATAAAGGATGGAGATTATCCTATATCCTTCTTTTGCTGCTACTGTATTTATAGAAACATTTTTTTATTGTCTTTTACAGAAGTAGTCAGATTTTCTCCCTGCATAGCCTCATGCAATCTTTGTAGTCTTCCTGAGTGGCTTGCCCTTTTTGCCATAGGCCCTAAACTTTGCTTTTCTTCCTGAGTTCAAGCCAGAGCTCTTGGTTTAACAGGCCGGTCTTCTTCCATGCTGGCTCATCTTACAGCACATGGGGACAGCCAGCTCCTGCACCTTAAAGATTTCCTTCTTGAAGAATGTCCAGCCTTCCTAGACTCCTTTGCCCTTTCAGGACTGCCTCCCAAGGGACTCTATCAACCAGTCTCCTAAACGGGTCAAAAGTGTTGAGTATTGCATCCTTTCATTTGCTACTGCATTTAGTCCTTTGTACAGAGGAAAAGGTTGCGTTTGGAAAGATTAGAAATACAAATTCTGCCAAAAGAGATTTTCTTCACTGTTGTTTATAAGCATGTTCTCTGTGAAGTTTGTTTACTATCGGTATGCTTCCCCTTTCCACTGAGCTTTTTATTTGATTTCTGTTTCTGCATATCATTGCTTCACTAAATCAACTTCAGAAAAAAAGAAAGCTGCTACTGTTGTGGCTGGCTGGCTAGTCAAATAGAAATTACTCTATTGTTAATTACCGTGCTGAAGGTTTCCTTTATGTAAGCTAAATATGTAGTTAAATGGGCAGTCTTAAAGTGTAAGTTCTTAGGGCAGCGTAACCTCCTTTTTTTTTTTTTTTTTTTTTACAATACTCACATTTGCCAAACTATGGCTGTTTTAATTGAAGTGTCTCAACTCTACAGAGAGATGGCAACTGACCCTATTGAACAACAAAACTCTTACCTTTGAGGCATCCAAACCCTTGGAAATTGCCATTCAAAGAGAAAGTTGCTGGATAATACCCAAAGAGTTATTCTAGTAAAATTACCATTGTGACTGAAACCAAAACATACCATAATTTAAAAAGAAAAAAAAAATTTTTTTTTCAGAAAAAAAAAAAAAAGGCACACTGTCTTTTGTCCTGTTGTGGATCTCATACAGTTCAGGAGACCAGTAGAGGATATGTAGGTAGATTTACTGTCCTAATGGCTGTATATTCTGTAATGGATAAGATACATTTACCAGACTGTAGTAAATGCATGTTTTGTTTGATTCAAAAATTGCATAATTTGGGAAGCTCTGAATCATCTGTGTTATTTTTGATTTAAATAACCTTTTTGAAGGTTGGGTTCCCTAATTAGAGGCTGAAACTGGAAGTAGTTGCCTGTTGGTAACTTCATAATGTTCAGAATTTCTTCTTAAAGCTGACTGTCTGTAAAATAGAATTAATTGCCTTTCATTTTTATCTCTGTCTGTCTCCTCCTTACCTGCTGTTTTCATAAAGTTAAATTAGCATGGTTGATGTGAAAGGAAAAAAGAAGGGACAAATGGAAGACATTCCGTGTTCTAGTGTAGAGACTATATAAGATCTATAACAAAATGCCAAGTTCTAGTCCTTCTCCAGGTATTAGTAACTATTAACTTGGGAATGAAGTTACCTCAGGGGTAGAGAACACAGCAGCAGTGGAGAAGATGATGCCTGGCCAGTAGATCCAGAACAGTGCTAATAGTACATTAGTCACATCAGACTGGTGTGTGGCCCAGTGCAGAGCTGCTCTGCCGCTTCTGCATGAGAGCAGCAGATGCAGCTTGAGGCACCTCTCTTGGATGGTGCTTTGGGCACTTGGTGCTGAACAGTGAAGAGTTAGTGCCGTGTTCTACAGCCTCCCCAAGCAGGGAGTGCTGGAGCCTCTTTGGCTGTAGTGTTGGGTGCAGTAGCAGATCCTCTGAAGACTGGGAAGAGGAAGGAAGAGAGAGGATGGGACAGAGCAGCAGGCATTGAGCAGATGAGCTGTATAAGCAGTGACAGCTACCAATTAGGGAATTATTTGAATTGGAACTGGTCTTAATTTTAAAAATTAAACCTAAAAAAATTCCCCCTTCAAAAATCGCTGATTAAGCAGGAAGAGTCCACCTGGGCATACTGCAGTAGGCAGAACTGGAAGCTCAGAGCTGCTTTGCATGTTTAAACAAATAGAACTGCTAAGCAAGCACTCCATCACTACCACAACCTGCCCTGTATGTTAATTTTTCTTGCAGCCACCTGGCTCTTTATTGTGTATACCCTGCTAGTTGCACGAGGGAGAAAGCTGGGGTGTTCCTTTACCTGCCTAGAAAAAGATCTGTCCTTGCTTGTAAACAATCATTGTCTTCCTAGCACCATGCTACTAAATACAGAATGCACAGTGAGTTTTCTTAGGAAATTGGGAACAGCTTCTAGGGTTTATGTTTTTCAGTGACCTCCTCTGCCTGTGTGAAAGAAAGTAAGGCTGTAGAGCACTCTCCTCGTGTAGGTTTAGGGGTGTGCGTACAGATGTAGTCTGGTATACCTAAGAGCTAACTAGTGCCCATATCAGTGGCGGTAGCCAACGAGGGGAGTTTGAGGACTTCTGTGATAGGCAGTAACTAGATTTCATGACCAAGGCTACACATTTGTAACTTTAAAGGTCTTGTGACATGTGGTGCAATCTCTTAAGTGTTTTGTAGAAGACATTCTTTCAGATTCCTGACTGTTCCTATTTACGTAGTTCTTTGGATTGTTTTGAGGGGCAGAGGCGTTCCTGTGATTTAACTTTGGAGTTATAATGAGGAAATGGTTTGCTAAATTTGCCTTAATTAAGGACAGAAAATTGTTTCTCTTCCAATTTCACCTGTGGCTGAATTCAGCCTTTAACCACCAAGAGTCCTTAAAACTTAAAATACAGTATTTCCTTGTACATTTAATAGCTATGCAGATTAAATGAGATCTTTGTATATTTAAATGTAATCTACTTTTTTTTTCCCCCTCCTCTTGATAGAAACAGTACGGCCAAAAACACCGCCTGTTACAATAAAGCCTCAAATAAAATCTCAAGAGGTAAAAATGCTGTTGTATTTTATCTGGTGTTTAGTATGTGAAACTGTTACTTAGTAGGTAATTATGCATGCTTTTGAGTAAATCGTGTTATGAAACCATAATAATATCTGAGAGTCCTAACCTGCTGCTGTTCTGCTGTGATATTAATTTTTAGTGTATCCACTTTAAACTCATTTTCAGTAAAAGAAACAGTAGTTTATCTGAAGAATACTTTCATTAGTATCCTGCACAATATAATAAAACATGTTTTTACTCTGAAGAGTGACATTTCCAAAACGTTTGGAGTAGGAGGTTTGCATTGTAGTTAGGCACAAGGAATACCTTCATAAAAATATAGTCGTGTGCCATGTTCTGTCCAACTCTTCAGCAGTTGTCAGGCTTAAGTATAGGAAATCTAAATTATGCATTGCAATAGCAACATTATTTTATTGAAATGGCAAGAAGAGTTTTGCTTGATACTGCAAAACCCTTTGACTTAGACACGTAATGACCCTTGTTCATTTCTGGATTGTAAAATCAGTGCCAGAGAACACTCTTGGCAGAAGCAGAGCTGTGCATTCACTTGCCAATAATATGCAGTGGACTAAATTAAGCTAGGAAGATTTCCAAAGAACAGTGCTCTCAATCTTATTTGTGTATAGAAAACTGTTACTGAATTATGGTCAAAATGTAGTATGAGTCTTAGGTACTGTTCTAAACTACTTATAAGTTTATTATTGTTTCTGAAGATTACAAAAACAGAATTAAAGTTGTTAAGAGAACACAAAAAGAAGCCTAGGATGAAAAGCAGATCATCTTCAGTACAACTAACATTTTTGTCTGTACAAAAATACTCTTGAAGAAAAATAGCTCATAAAGAAAAATAGTCAGAGTAACGCGTGGTTTGTTTTTTTGGTGGCTCTATTTAAAAGGTAGTCAGTCACATGAGTGGAAGTATGTATCAGTGACATTTTTCTTCACCGTTTTGGATAAGCTTATAAAAAACTGTCTTACTGCAGGATGAGGAAGAGATTTCCACAAGTCCAGGTGTATCAGAATTCGTGAGTGATGCTTTTGATGCCTGTAATCTGAATCAGGAGGATCTAAGAAAAGAAATGGAGCAACTGGTGCTAGACAAAAAGAAAGAAGAGACTTCAGCAGTAGAAGGTAAATCTATTATTACCTTCTGTGTCTTAAATACAGCAATTCTAAGATAGGTTGATTAAAAAAAAATTGGAATTAGATTTAAGAAAGGAGATTCGTGACTGTTTTTCAAAGTGTATGAAATGACCTGCAATGAAATATTGCAGAAATTAATTATAATTCTCACCACAGTCGAACCACATCTATACAGAACGTTACCTCTGAGGAGTTTAAATCCAAAGAATCTAACAATTTTTAAGTAGCTCTTTTATGAAAGTGACAGTGGAGTATTCTTTTCTGTCTACCTCCTCCTTTCCCTGCTTTCTCTTTCGTATGTTCTTATGTTTATGAATTTTTCTTTCTTTAATTGACATCCTTGTAGGTAAAGTACAGTCTTTGGAAGTCAGTCTGTGTTTTCTTCTTGTGACACTAGCCAAAAAAGCAGTATTTGCACCAGACTGTGAGCTTGCAGATGCCTCTCTAAAAGATTTACATGCATTTGGAACAGTTAAAATTTAACAAATAGCTTTGAGAATGATGAGAAGAAATAAAGTGGGGCTTATAATTAAAGTAATTCAGAAGAACTAATATCAGTGTAAAAAGCATAAAAACAATCTGTGATGATGTGCCTCTGGCCATACACAATGAACAATTTACTATGAAGACAGTTGTATATGTAGATGCTTATAATACTATTTTCAGAATTCATCTTGCAGTGTGTTTTGGATGTTGCTGAATCCTTGTTTTCTGAAATTGTTATTTTTTCCAATACATAGCCAAGCTTGAAGAATTCGAAGAAGTAATATCAGTTCCTTGCATCTAGCTTTTTGACAGAAGGGTTTCATTGAGTCATTAATGTGTAATTTGTTCAGAGAGATCTCCACTGGCCTTAATGACTTGGACTATGGAATTACGTACCTTCCTATCTAGGCTGAAGTACTAACCAGCATGTAACACATCACCCATTTCCTCCCCCATACTCTTGCATATGATAGGTAGAGCTAATTAAAACAGAGATTAACAACACAGGAATGCCTTCTGACTCATTTTTTGCCCTGAAGGATGAAATATGATTACCTTTAACCCTGATTAAATGAGCTTGCCTAGCTACAAATGTCAGTGAGGAGAATACCTGCTTCTCTTTTTTAAATCATCCACAGTATTTGAGCGTGATTTTTTTTCATAACAACGTATCCAACGAACTTACGAACTTCATTTTTTTTCCAGACTTAAAGATGCAAAGGGAGATTCAGTTGATAGTAGACTGAGAGACTGTAGGAAATGAGCTTACAAAGGGACACTTTTCACGACTTTTCACTGCTTTTTGTATCTTTATTATAGTATGCACATAGGAATATTATAGACTTGTATGTTAATTAATTCCTATCTGTGGTTAATAAGAAGATGAAATTTCTGATCTTGAAGTTTCTTTAATTTTTAAGAACTGTCCATAAAGTTTGGGGGATATAAGAGAGATTCAGTGCTAATTCATCTAGTTTTATATAAATAAGCAACGTTCTATATTATCAAGTTAATTCTTACACATCATTTATCTCTTGTAGAAGAAACTGCTGATTGGGAAAAGGAATTACAACAAGAGCTTCAAGAGTATGAGGTGGTGACGGAATCAGAAAAGCGTGATGAAAACTGGGATAAAGAAATAGAAGAAATGCTGCAAGAAGAAAATTAAGCATTTTCACAAAATCACTATAACCCTAAGCTTTTTCTGAGAACTGACATGGATTTCTGCTTTCATATTTTGCTTACGGAAGGTCTTCAAAAGACATAAAAGAATCTAAAATCATTATAATTCCATATGGGGATACAACCAGTATTTCTGTTCTTTATATGAGCAGTTTCTGAACTTCTGCATTCTTCAAAAGAAAAAAAAAAAAAAAGAGGAGACAGACACTGCAGGTTACATTTCATAACTAAAAATGATAACATTATTACATGAAGCAACAGTTTAGTTTGAGGCATTTTTAGGTGGTCAAGAAACTCTGCAAAGAAATTTCTAAATATAAGAATCTCAATTTTTTGTCGACAGCCTTCTGTTTGGGATGTAAAAATGGATGTTGTAAGTAACTTAGTCCTTGAAAATAACTCTCATCACATTTGCACTCTGATCCCTGTATAATCTGTAAATGTGTACTATTTTTAATGTACTTGTAGCTAGTAGCTTTCATGTGAATTTAACTTCCTTAATGTATGTAGCCAAAGAATTTATAGAAAACCCTACTGAATAACCTCTGATAATTTGTTAAAAAAAATACTAATTCAGACACCAAAAGAAGTACTGATTAATTATTGATCAGGTATGATTAACTGGCAAACATCTAAGTATGTAAATAAGAACAGTTATAAACTGCTTGAATTAAACTGTTGTTTTTGTTAAATCATCGTATTAAGATACTGCTTTTCCCCACAGAGAGAAAAGGTTTAATGCATTCTTTCTTCAGAAGACTGTTATGTCTCCATTTAATTTTGTTGTCTGAGTGAAAGCAAATTAAATGTTTCTCTTTATTTTAAGTCCTTAAACAATTATGTAAAAACTCTGGCTGTTTTGGATGTCTTCATTAAATACTGTAGATATGTATAAAATTGGCTCATTTATTTGGAGGGAAAGTGGAGGAGAGGGCAGAGTGAAGGGCAAACATACTACAGACTTCCGCAGATTTTAAAAATACACTTTGTCACAATGCTTCAAACATGGAATTTAAATAAAAAATAGTTTTCTTTAAAAGATTTTTTTTTATTATTATTCTTAGACACCTGGATGTTTCCTGTAGTTTTACCATTAAGTCAGTATCTTTATGTATATAAATGAAAATTTGATGTTCTGTTTGTCATCTATTTCATCAACTTCTATGACAAAACATTAATGAAATTCCAAATATGAAGGAAAATGGGAAAAATTAAGTAGGTAGGAGCCATTAAGCACAATTGAATTATAGGCATGTTACATACAGGAAGTGCTGTCTTAATGACATGGTTTTGCAGAAAACTTTTGTGAAGACACTGAAAAGATTATAGCTGTAATTATTCAGTCAATATTCACCCCGTGGGAACTGAAAAGAGCTAAGTAGTTTTAACTGATGTTACTGTAAGAAAGGACTATTTAAAATTGTCTCTGTTAGCAACTTGGACACAAAGCCTTTCTGTATTTCTCATTATGGAAAATGAATTGTTTTAAACCTGCATACATTTGGCTTCTCAAATTAGTTTCTTTATTACCGTACGCTTTCTCAACTACAAATCATCTTAAGCACGACTTGCATTTTTATAGTGGTTTTGAGTTTTAGTTAACAGATGCAAAATAAGTTGTGGTAAATAAGAGGTACTTTAGGAGATTTTATATCTGGAATTAATTAAACACCACAAAAGTTAAATGTTACGCTTATAAAAATCAGACTATTCAAAGCTCAATGTTTACTCTTGACAAATACAACTGCTCATAGATTTAAGCTGGAGACATTCAGATCTGTCTACTGTGCAGTTTGACACAACACCTTCTAAAGAGACGGGTAGTTCTATTCTGATAGCAGCAAATCTTCCCTGGATGACTAAGAGTTCAAAATCACTGCTCCAAATGTCTGCTTTCTTAAAAACCAGCCTGATCATTCCTAGTGTTTTCAGATCTATGATGGGCTTATTTGTATGAGATTTGTACATCAAGCCTCATCTTTCTTTTCATGTAAGCATAGCCTATATGATGGTTATAGATATTAAACTTCATCTGTCATAAAAGGTGGCTTCTACATATAAAACCTTAGGTTTCCAAGTCTCATGAAAAGTAAGTATGTGTAAAAAAAGAAAAAAAAAAAAACAACCCCAAAAACCTACTATTTAAATTTGCATTTTAAAAGGCAATAATGTAGCAAGACTGAATCTCACGAGTTCTGATATTTAAGGTCTCTTATCAAAAATCATTTTCAAATCTGCATATCTGGTTTTAACCTGGAAAGCTGAAATAAGTTTTCCATAATCCTGCGGTTTTCAGGACTGGCCCATGCCTTTCATTTAGGTTACTGCTCCAAGTGTCTAGCAGTTTTTATTGTGCATGGTAAGAGGCAAAGTATCTGCATTCCACTTGTCACACAAGATGAACACAGGTAGACCTCTTCACATTCATGGTGAATTTGGTAGGCCTTTGCAGCCCAAATATGTCATAATAATATATTTCATAAGCAAGTATGCTGGTGTTTTCTTAAGAACATCGTTCCAAGCACTGGGATGATGCAGATGCTAAAATACAGCAAAACAACAACAGTATGAAATCAATTAAAAAACATGAATGAATATACATAATACCACCCTGTGGAGACACTGTAACAGAAAATACAGTTGCTTAAAACACTGAGGAAAAGCAAACAATCCAAAGGATTGTTAACAGGTTTTCATAGAAGAAGCTAAACTTGCAGATTTGGGAATTAACCTTTGAGAAACAGGGAAATATGATTGCCCAGGAATTGTTTAGGTTAGCTTAGAACAGTATACAGCTTTCTTCTGAGATACCAACATCTCCAGTTACTCTGTGCACCAAAGCATCCTCTTCAACTATTAGTTTACTAGTCCAGTTGGTATAAGTGAGTATGTGTGTGGAATTTTTTGATTCAGTAATTTGTTTGGAGAAGAAGGAAGACGAAAGATCATAAAATCCTAGAATAAAAAAAGTGTAGTAAAATGTTCCCCTACATTTTTATTTGATCGTTTACAGCTGTTCTGTAAACAAAGTTAACCAAAGCTTTCAGTTTCCTGAATTGTTTCAGTAAACTTTGAATTTCTTTAGTTTGTCACTTCAGTTGGGTCATAAAAGTATTTTTTTTGTTCTCCTTGCTGTTTGGTTATCTTGGTGTTTGTTTGGTGGGGTTATGTATGTAGCACTGAAGCACAGGATGTCAAGTTTAACCTCGTACGTTTAAAGAATAACCTGGTACAGGACCATATCACCTGACTCTGAGATGCAGCCTTGAACTGTTGGCCACTCACATATTATTGACTTTTACTTTGCAATAGCTATTACATAAAAGGGAACGAAGCGTGTCTGTCTAGTGCACTGCCAAGCAATAGCAGCCACTTTGGGCCCTCGGTCCGTGTGCTGGATCTAGAGTGTCGTACGATGACAGTGTCGAGGACCACACTGGTAAGGGTCTGGGTTTCAGTTCAGCAGAAGTTGTATTGTCCGGCCTGATGCTGTTTGTCTCAGTAAGTGCTGACTGATACATCTGTAACAGCAACAGTACAGTAGCCTAGTCTTAAATAATGTTATCCATTACTAGTTTTTTGTTCCAAACTACCCATTTTCAATGCTTTTTTCTCTTTGTTTTAAACATTAATGGGCTGGGTTGGTTTTTTTTAGATCAGCATTCCAATTTTTTTTTAACAAAATGGAAAGTAACACTGAATTAATTTCTTGCTATATTTTCTTTCTATTATATCAAAGTTAATTATTTCAGAAAACAACAATTCCTACAAAAACATCAAAAGACATGCAGGGCTTCATTTTCTTCTCAGTATAGCCCAGTATTGGCTCTCTATATGTGCATATAAAGACCATATAAATGCAAAACTACATCTATTAGCGTGTCTAAATATATTCAAAAAATCATAATGTACTTTTCAGCTGTTACTTTTAACTAGATACCATTCCAGGAGGAGGAGCAACCAAAATAATTATCATTAGCTTGTCACTCTATCATTTTTAATGATACAGCACTCTGCAGAAATTATCTTGAAGAATGAATCATTTGCTTCGTTTCTTAAAAGCCTGGTTTTCATTATGGCACAGGTTGGGAACATTTTCTTTTGCTGATTCAGAGATTCATGAAGCTATGACAAACCTCTCCAGATAGACTTGGGAAGTATGCTTAATCCAAAACTACCTGGGCAGAAAGGTTATTTTATCTTTGTGTGATTCTGACAAAGTAGGGAAAGACAAAAGAAAAATGCAGTTAGTTAAGAGTTATATATAAAATTAGAAGAATAAAGATTTGATGCCTGCTTTGATATATGATGCTCTGAAAAAAAATGTTTAGTGTGGGTTTTTTAATTGTATGCATACACAAAACCTTAATTCTGCAGTTGCTTTTATTTATTTGTTCTCTTGGCTATGGTTTCCATGCTCAAATGTGCAGATTTCAGAGCCAAATAAAGTTGCTGCTTCTCTGCGTTTCCTATTCTTCCCGAGGAGAAATGAGCCCAATTTACCTCACAGTCAAATAATGGCCAGCGAATAGGTTGATTACACCCAGCTTCTTGTCCCGCTTATTTCAGAAATGTTTTAATGCTGGCCATGTGCCCTTTCATGACTTTGATGCCTGCAATTTAAACATCAAACAGTTTTGCTTTTGCTGTATCATCACTGCCTTGCATCCTGTATCATGTGTAACAAGACTTTCAAGCCCATCGTGTGTTGGGTGGATGAAAAGTGCTGCTGTAAGAGCATTAGTGGGGTGGAGAAGAGCCTCCACAGACATTTAGTGTGGATGTGGAAACAACAGTCTCTCTTGGTGGGATGTGGTGTCAAAGAATTAGTGGGCATGTGAATGAAAGTGCTGTAACCATTGCCTAAGCAGGCAAAAATACTGGTGCATAGGAGCTTTCAGGTGGAGGAACTAGTGTACTGGACACGGTTCAGGTCTCTCTGGCTATGGATATACTAGTCAACTGACGTGTCTGAGCACGTATTGAAAACTGAATGCCTATAAACAGTTAGAAAGACCCCTAAGAATGTTTGCCCTGAGCCAATTAGCAATCTCTTCAGCCTCTCCTGGCTACTGAGTTATTCCCAGTGGAACTGACAAGCCACCCAGCTTTGGAGGCCAAGCGCCGAGGGGTACGGTAGGGAATGGTCTGCATCTCCTTGGTCTGTGTGCTGGAGGACAATCACCGGCAGATTTAACTCACAGCCGCTAGCATAGCTTCTGGCTTGCGTATCCTGCCTCCAGTCCTAGCTGGTGTAAACATGGACACAAGTAGCATTAGGTAAGCAGTGCTGGGTCCATCCAGACCAACTGCCTGGCTCCTCACGGTGAGCCAAGGCTCGCCTTCGGACCCTGGTGGCTGTCATCCAAATTCTCTTTCAAAGTACATTTGCACGAACCTGTAACTGGCTATCATTCTTATCCACACAAATGTCCAGTTCCTTTTTTAATCTAGTTCATTTTTCATTGGTATTGTGGGGTAATTAATTTCCTAATGTGTGACAGGGAAAAATCTTTTATTGGCTTTAAATGTGCCACTTTGTAATTTAACTGAACTCTGTGTGACATAAGAAAACAGAAGATCCTGACTTTGCCTTCTTTTCATCATGTCTCACTTGTTACTTTCCTGAGCCAAGCAAGCAATTTCAGTCTTTTCACTCTTGTCATACAAGAGCTTCTCTATGCCTCTGTCATGGTTTAACCCTCAGCCAGCAACTAGGACCATGCAGCCATTCACTCACTCCCTGCCCTCCTCGGTAGGATAGGGAGAAGAGGGAGAAAAAGGAAAAATACCTCATGGGTTGGGATAAAGACAGCTTAATAGAACAGTGATGGAAGAGAAAATAATAATAAAAATGGTAAAAGAATATACAAAATTGTGATGCAATACAATTGCTCACCACCCAATGATGGATTGCCCAGCCTGTCCCGAGCGATCGTGGATTCCTGTCCCTTGGCCAACCCCCATTTATATACTGAGTATGACGTCTACGGTATGGGATATTCCTTTGGCCAGGTTGTCCTGTCTATGCTCCCTCTCAGCTTCTATGGGAAACTGAGAAAGTCCTGGACTTAATATAAACATGCTTAGCAACAACTAAACCAGTATGTGTTATCGACATTATTCTCATACTAAATCTGAAACACAGCAGCTACTAGGAAGAAAACTAACTCTATCCCAGCTGAAACTAGGACAGCCCCAAATAATTTGTGACAACTTTCCTATTTACATTCAGAGTTCATTTTCAGGGAGGGAAAAGTAACACATGCAACAAATATGTAGGAGAACGCACCACCCAGCTGACACATGCTGGTTTCATTTTCAGTATTACTCCTCATCCCATTCCTTGTGTACTCTGACATCGTGGGGGTTTTTTATTTTTCATGTTCAGCCAGTACGTGTTTGCAATATTGTCCGCATTGGGCCCCAGGCAATTTCCCTAGTACCTGTCATTTAATTTTAGGATCCTGTGAAGCAGAAGAGTGGTGATTTGGGTTGTTTCATTTGGTTGGTTTGTATTTTTCTGTTTCCATCCTGCCTACATTTTCATTTTTGATTGGTGTCATGGTTTGGACTGGACTGGCCACCGAGGTGAACAACAGATGCTGTCCCCGCCCCTCTCTCTTCAAGGAGAGGAGGGATAGAGAGAAAGAGACTTCAGAGTTTAGAAGGAACTAAACCACTTTAATGAAATATTAATAATAAAATAATAAAAAGAAAATAATGAAATATATACAAAACCGTATCAAGCTCCCAGGATGATGATCACATCACTGACAGGCACTGGGAAAGTCCCAGACTGGACTCAGTGACTGGACGGGAACTGGTTTCCGGATCTGGATTCAGGAATGCAGGGATTGGGATTAAAGGCAGACGAACACACAGAGTCCTCCTCAGACACCGGCCACTGCAGAAAGAGGGCTGACCCTTTGATCCCTCAGCTTTTATACTGAGCATGAGGCAGATGGGATGGAATACCCTGTGGGTCAGTTTTGGGTCACCTGTCCTGCCTCCTCCCCGCAGATGCGACCCCTCTACGCTTTTCCGCTTCCGACCCTCCAACGGGACAAGTAAAGAAGTTGGCTGGCCTTGGTTGTTATAGCAATAAGTATAAGCAAGAGCCTCTCTGCATACCATTCCTTGGCGTCAACTATAAACATGGGTCTTATCACTCTGAGAGCGAACAGTTTGCTGCACAACATGCTGTTATTTCAGCAGTTAGAAGAGGCCTAGCTAAAAAGTAAAATTACTGAACAGAAAATTGGTTCTGTTTTACCTCAAACCAGGACAATTGGTCATCCTGTGAAAAGTAACACTGGAAGAATTACAGTTCCTACTCAGCTGAGTGGTGCCACTGACATGCCTGAGGGACGGGATGCCATCCAGAGGGACCTGGACAGGCTTGAGAAGTGGGCCCGTCTGAACCTCATCAGGTTCTACAAGGCCAACTGCAGGGTCCTGCACCTGGGTCGCGGCAAACCCTGGTATCAATACAGGCCGGGGCATGAAGGGATTGAGAGCAGCCCTGCCAAAAAGAATGTGGCGGTACCGGTGGATGAAAAGCTGGACATGAGCTGACAATGTGCGCTGGCAGCCCAGAAGGCCAACCCTATCCTGGGCTGCATCAAAAGAAGCATGGCCAGCAGGTCGAGGGAGGTGATTCTGCCCCTCTACTCTGCTCTCCAGAGACCCCACCTGGAGTACTGCATCCAGCTCCGGAGCCCTCAGCACAGGAAAGACCCGGACCTGTTGGAGCGGGTCCAGAGGAGGGCCACAAAAATGACCAGAGGGATGGAACACCTCTGCTGTGAGGACAGGCTGAGGGAGTTGGGGTTGTTCAGCCTTGAGAACAGAAGGCTCTGGGAAGACCTTATAGCAGCCTTCCAGTATCTGAAAGGGGGCTTAGAAGAAAGATGGGGACAGAATTTTTAGCAAGGCCTGTTGTGACAGGACAAGGGGTACTGGCTTTAAAGTAAAAGAGGGTAGATTTAGACTTGATATAAGGAAGAAATTCTTTACTCTGAGGGTGGTGAAACACTGGCCCAGGTTGTCCAGAGAGGTGGGAGATGCCCCAGCCCTGGAAACAGTCAAGGTCAGGTTGGATGGGGCCCTGAGCAACCTGATCTAGTTGAAGATGCCCCTGCTCATTGCAGGGGGGATGGATTAGATGACCTTTAAAGCTCCCTTTCAACCAAAACTATTCTATGATTCTATGAACTTGCTCTACCATGCCAAAATGTATTATGAAAGGACTTATTTTTTTGTCCTAGTACCTATAAAAATCTGTAACATACAGCACTACCTAAAATATACTGTGCTTGTTATGGGCACTACGTCTAGTAAGTACCTATATTTTATACTCCTGTGCATATACATACTCAATCTTTCCCTAAAACACCTGAAAACATCTCTCTGCACCTCTTATTAAAAGCAACCATAATTAGTAGCTACACCAACATCCTTTTTCTCCTATATGTTAGCTAATTACCCTAAGAAGAAAAGCACTAGCATTAATCTATCAAAACCATCTACATTATCCACTGTACCAACTGGCCTGTCCTGTGAAAAGACTTAAACCTTAGCCTTTGGAATTGCGAATACTTTCAAAAAATATCCTGGAAGCTTTAGAACAAACATGTACATAAAACAGGTTTTCACAACTGTAAGACAACCTAAATATAAAGGTGTCATGGTTTCAGCTGGAATGGAGTTAAATTTTTTTGCTAGCAGCTGGTATATTTTGGATTTGGGATCAGAAATACTTTTGATAGCGTGGTGTTTTCAGTTGTTGCTAGGCAGTCAAGGCCTTCTCTGCTTCTCACAGCGCCCCACCAGTGAGTAGGCTGGGGGTGCACAAGAAGCTGGGAGGGAACACAGCTGGGACAGTTGACCCCAACTGACCAAAGGGATATTCCATACTGTATGATGCCGTGCTCAGTATATAAAGCTGGGGGAAGAAGGAAGAGGGGGACATTCGGAGTGATGATGTTTGTCCTCCCAAGTAACCATTACATGTGATGGATCCCTGCTTTCCTGGAGATGGCTGAACACCTGCCTGCCGATGGGAAGCAGAGAACTAATTCCTTGTTTCACTTTGTTTGCATGCACGGCTTTTGCTCTACCTAATAAACTGTCTTTATCTCAACCCATGAGTTTTTCCTCACTTTTACTCTTCCAATTATCTCCCCCTTCCAAACCAGGGGGAGTGAGTGAGCAGCTGCATGGTTCTAGCTGCCAGCTGGGGTTAAACCACAACAACAAGCAGAGACATAATCATTTGCTCAGCATCAGGCTCCAGAAAAGACCACTTGAATAACATTGTGTGGTTTATGACATTTTCAAAGTTATTGCACATGGAACTGGAAATAAAAGTCTTATACCCCTTATCCTGACCAATTACATAAAAAAATCTTGTGGCAAAAAGTATTGTCATATTTATCATAAATGTTCATGGTCTATAACAAATTTTAGGCTTCCTGCATCTCAGCAATTTACTTTTACCTGCTAACACAGGAAAACTTACTTTGAAAACGTGTGTATATATGCTTCCTCAGTATCGATACTCAAGATGACTTCATTTAAGTGTATTGTGCTGAAAAATCAGTTATGCTTGGTCGTAGTTTTATTCATGACTTCTCCAATAAAAACTAGCATTTTGGGATGTCAAAAAATTTGGGTTTGAATCTGATAGCAGGTGTACCTTCAGCACTGGTCTAGACACAATAATTCAGGTGCCTGTAACCACAAGACTAGCTTATTAAGGTTGTTTCTCCATGCAATAGCCCTCTATACTGTGCTCACTGACCTGAATGATCACACAGTCTAATTATACCTTTCTGAAAACCTGATGGACTCTGAGGTGGCTTCCCCACTGAACCAAGATGTTAGTTGTGAGATCAGAAAGTCATTTCAAACAAACATCTCACTCTGTTCTGTCATTACATTAAAAATTGTGTTCTATGCACTCATTTATCTACTTTCAAAATATTGGACTGAGGCACCTGCAGTATTGCTCATCATGAGTTTCAAAGCATTGCAAAGTTAGAAGTCCCAACACAGCAGGACAACGATTAACAAATACCTACTTTGGAAATCTGTATTTTATCTTTATAAAAATCAATACAGAGTCAATGTTAACAGAAATCCACTATTAATATTGCTGGCCTTACATTCAAGGTATGGTCTTTCATACTGTTTCAGACACATTCTCACACGACCCCATATGGTCCCTACTTTTTTCTGTTACCCTTTCCATACTACTTGCTCTGTCTTTCAGTGGCCTCAGGACACAGAAGACATTCCTGCTTTTAAAAATAGCTTTTTTATTTACCTCAAACATAATCTCAAAGGGAAAAAAAAAAAAAGGTTAGTTTTATAACATTTTCTACTCTTTGCTCTGAAAAAAAGATTAGAAAGATCTCTTCCCTGCTTTAGCTTAAGACATTAAAAACACTTTCTGTAATTCTAGCAAAAATTTCACTGGAGAAACCCAAAGGTTAAATGGAAACTTCCAGTGCGTTTATATACAGGGCAAAGTGCTGCATATTTCACCAGCCCTTTTTTAATGTAAGCATCTGAGACAGGTGCTAATTAAGAAAACACTTAATATAGCATGAATCACTTCCGCCAATGAGGTTTCACTTCCTCTTTGCTATAAACCTAATAGTTTTCTAGTCATCCACAGTACGTTTCTGGAAAAAGCAGGGTAGACAAGTTCTGAATTCCCAATGCAAACAGGTCACAAGGAACCTAAAAATAAAGAAGCTCCCATGTACCAAGGCAGGGGGAAGGAAATCTACAAGAGAGTGCTGAAGGATTTTTAATTCACAAAAAAAGTCCAAAGTAAAATGTGCTTAATATTCCCTGTCACATTTTGCCTTTTGAAAAAAATGAAATTCCATTTGACTGCGTGCATATGAAATAATATTAAGATGCTGGTTTGGTGTTTTTTTTTTTTAATATCATCATCATCTGCTTTCACAGCAGACACTAAAGTTACTTACAAGCCACTTCCCAGTAAAGAACTTCAGAAAATACACAGCAGAAGAGATAGTTTTTTATTGAGAAAACTAGCTCCATAGTCTCCTAAATCTCTCTCCAACAGCCCCAATAAACAACCACTACCACAAAGTTACTATTTCTGGGGTGTTATTATCTTTTGCACCACAGAAAAAAATTACTACAAAAAAGCCCCTTGAATTTATGTAAGGGCACAGGATGAGATACTGAAGCGGCACACGAGATTACCAAGGCAGTTCTGTCACATAAAACACTGTGTTGCTGATATTACATATGGTAGCTGAATTATGGCACATTTTAAGTCTTCGCTGTTTGGTACCCAAGTACACGTATTTTAGGCTTTTCCTACACGAAAACGCAACCAGATATCACTGTAAAGTCACCGAGGACACCGTTGCTTTCAGCGTCGTTTCGGTAGAGGAAGGGAAAAGAGAGAAAAGGCCATTTTTACTTATTTCGGAGGGTAAGGAAACACTCCGGCCGCCCCCGCACCCCCACCGCGCCGGAGGCAGGCAAAAGCCTCCACTCTTACCAGGCTCGCCTCGCACCTCAGCCGCACACCTCGCACCGCCGAGCGCCGACAGCAGCACCGGGGCCTCCCAACACTGCCGGGCCGCGGCCTCACGGCCGGCGGGGCCGCCTGGCGGAGCCCCCCAGGGCCGCCCGGACCCCGGCCCCACCGCACCCCCCCTCGCCAGGCCCCGGCCACGTGCCGCCACCCCCAACGGCCCGCCGCGCGCGCGAGGCAGGGCCCGCCCCTCAGGCGTTTGGACCTGGGGGGGGGAGTGGGCGCTCAGCCGCGGCTCCCCGCGGGGCGATGGCGAGACACCCCCCCCCGACATACACCTGCGGCTGCAGCGACGGGTCCGCCCCCGGGGGGAGCGGAGCGGAGCCTGGCCTACCCGGTCCAGGGCTCCCGAGAGCGGGGGAGGGGTGGGGGAGCGGCGGGGGCACTGCCCGCCCCAGCCCCGAGCGCCCGGGCGGGCCGGCGGCGGAGCGCGGAGGCCGCGTGGGGTCGGGGGAAGCGGGGAGGGGAAGCGCCCTCCCGCCGGGCCCGGCTGCGCGCCGCCCTCACCTCCGGGCTGCCGCTCGGGGTCGCCGCCGCCTCCTCTTCCTCGGCGCTCTGGCGCCGGCTCTGGCTCCGTCCCGCCGCGCTGCCGCTGCTGCTGCCTCCTCCGCGCGCTGCCTCCGCTCCGCGCGTCGCCATGATGTGACGGCAGCATCCAAACAAGCTGCCGAACTGAGGGACACCGGAAGCTCTCCCGGCGGGCCCGCCCCTTCTCCCGACGGCAGCCAATCGCCGTGCAGCTCTCCGCCCCACGTGGGGGACTCGCGCCCTCCCTGCCCGCGGGGTGGTGGAGCCGCTCGTGGGCTCCTCGGGAGAGAGGCGGACTGCGCTTCCCAGCGTGCTCTGCGCAGGGACGCGGCCGCCCGGCCCCAGCATGCACCGCGCGGCTCCCCTGCGCTGCGGCCCCGGCAGGGCGTGCCGGGAGCGGTAGTCGGGCCTGCCGCGGGGGGTGCCGGGAGATGTAGTCCCGCGGGCCCGGGCCGGGAGGGGGGTCACAGGCATACAGCGTTATTAACGGCCGGTCACCGAAGGAAACCTCGTCCCCCTCCCTGCCTCCAGCTTTATTCCGCCTTCCTTGTAGCTGTTGCTGCATTTGTCACGGCTTTGAAGCTCAGCGGCGTGGCCGTGGCAGGAGGCCGAGCGCAGGGCGGCTGCCACGTCTGGCAGCTGCGGTGGCCAGGCTGCTGCTCCTGGAGGAAAAGTCGGACGTCTGTCGGGAAACCCGAGTTGTGCAAGGGAGCTCTGCCAGGAATGGCTTTGCACATGTCACCGAGGCCAGGGCTGCTGGAGATGTCACTTGGAGCCATAAGCCCTTCCCGGGAGCGTGGCAACGTGCTGTGGCCCTCGCCTTGGCCAAGCCCTTCTCTCCATGTGGCTCCTACTGGCGGGAAGGCTGCTATGGGTTCAAGGGTTGCTTCTGTGGAAGAAGGGATGGCGGCATGTGCTGGAGGAAAGAATGAAGCTGCTGAGGCACACATGCAGTCCTTTGAAACCGCCGCCAATTCCATGTGCAGGTGTGGGCCTTCTGGTGGACTGCTGTAGAGTAACTTAAAACTGATACAAGCACACATCCTGCCTCCCTAAACATTTACTACTTCAGAGAATAGGTAGAGTGAATAATTGTGTTGAATAAAATAACTTCTGTGAAGCAGTACCTGCTTTGTCTTTACATCCCAAATCTATACATACCAGAACTATTAAATTGCTAATTTAAAGATGAAAAATAATCTTACATTTTTTGGTTGTCATCCTGATCTTTAAATGGAGTTTTTCTCCCCCAAAATAACACTTGTTCTTTTACAAATGTGCATAATACTGGTATAATTCTTGGAAAAAGAAAAAAAGGGCCCCTCCTCTCCCCCAGCAGAATTTTGATGCTTTCGGATTTTCCTCATGCATCCCTTCTGTTTGAGAGTAGCAAGAGATCCATGCAAATACGCTCTGGCTGACCCCAGGATGGCTCGTGCACTCCTTAAATAGGGCTTTACGATTACTTTTAATTTCTCCTAAGCATTATATGAGACTATATGTATGTACTAAAACATAAATTACTCTTGTACCCTTTGTCCCCTCCCCCAGAAAGACAGTTTTTGGAATAGAAGGGAGATTAATTACAAATATGAGCCTAGTTTGAGAGAGAATGGAATAAAGAACCACAGAGTTCTTGCTGGCTGTAAGCCTTTACTGTAATAAACTTCATTGTAAGGCCTATTTTGGTGAATTTGGGTACACACAGCGTGCAGCAGAAGCAGGTATGAGGCTGTTCTGTCAAGGGGGACAAAGTTTTCTTCAAAAACTACCAGATGTTAGGGAATAGGTTTCCAGCAGAAATTCTTTTCACGCTTGAACTGACAGGGTTTTTTCTGCTGATACAGTGACACAGATCAATTGTAATCACTCTGCGAAGAAAGATATTACTTCCTAGTAGGTCAATTTTTACAGAAGTTTACATTTTTTGAGGATAGCTGATGCAGGCAGAGTGAGAGAAGTACCATCAGCTCCCAAACTCAGTCACAGATCTCCGGTGCACAGATTGCTCGCTGTGCTATTGTACTCTGAAGAACACAACTGTGAAATTGAACAAAAGAACTACTTTTGGCATTTTCAGCTACATTTATGGTTCTCTCCCTATGTCTTTTTATGTGTTTTTGTGAACTGTTTTCCTTCAAAAATGCACTTACCAGCAAAGAGCATATCAACAGTACTGGAAGTTCATATTGCGCTCCTGCAAGTAAATACACGTACTGACAGGAGGATGAGAACTTATTTTCAGCTGTGGTCTGTTAATGACCCTGCTGGAGATTGCTTGTGCCAAGGAGGGACAATCATGGACTATACACTACGAGCAGCCAAATAGATTGTCCACCCAAATGGCCATTGCCAAGAAGCTGCTTAATTATTGCACATCA
Source organism: Burhinus oedicnemus (assembly GCA_008921705.1). Classification (NCBI taxonomy): domain Eukaryota; kingdom Metazoa; phylum Chordata; class Aves; order Charadriiformes; family Burhinidae; genus Burhinus; species Burhinus oedicnemus. The sequence continues at coordinate 127,723 of VFFE01006995.1, read as the reverse complement.
GAAGTATTGGGCTCGTGTTCTGGCTGGCCAGAAGCTAAAATTTTAGGAAAATTAGATCATTATTATTATTATTATTATTATTATTATTATTATTATTATTATTATTATTATTATTTAGGATGTAACTAAGCATCCATTGGTAAAAATCTTTAGTCATTAACTTTTTATAACTTTTCAGGGTAATCTGCTTTTACGGACTACATCCAAGTTATGTGGTTATTACCATACTTAACTTCATGAACCCCGTACGCGTAAGCGGTCAGTTTGACACCTCTCTCGAGTACTTCACTGCCTTCATTGGGGCGGGGACTAGGCAATTTGTTGAAAAATAAGTTGCTTCATTTTTTTTTTTAAGCAAATCAGTAAAGTGGCAACTAGATCAAGATGTTTAAAACTCTAAACAATGACCATTGAGAAACTATGAAATAAAGATAGTATTTATTTTCTTACAGCATTGTTGCAACATGCAAGGCAGTCAGGAAACTATTGAAATGCAGCACCAAATTTAATTTTGTTCTTTTCATCATGATTACTATGATGATTGCTTTCAGCAAAAATTTGAAGCTCTGGACTACCAGAATTTTTCTTGGAACGCTTTCCCTCTGGTACTCATAGAACCATAGAATAGTTTTGGTTGGAAGGGACCTTAAAAGGCCATCTAGTCCATCCCCCCTGCAATGAGCAGGGGCATCTTCAACTAGATCAGGTTGCTCAGGGCCCCATCCAACCTGACCTTGACTGTTTCCAGAGCTGGGGCATCTACCACCTCTCTGGACAACCTGGGCCAGTGTTTCACCACCCTCAGAGTAAAGAATTTCTTCCTTATATCAAGTCTAAATCTACCCTCTTTTACTTTAAAGCCAGTACCCCTTGTCCTGTCACAACAGGCCTTGCTAAAAATTCTGTCCCCATCTTTCTTCTAAGCCCCCTTTCAGATACTGGAAGGCTGCTATAAGGTCTTCCCAGAGCCTTCTGTTCTCAAGGCTGAACAACCCCAACTCCCTCAGCCTGTCCTCACAGCAGAGGTGTTCCATCCCTCTGGTCATTTTTGTGGCCCTCCTCTGGACCCGCTCCAACAGGTCCGGGTCTTTCCTGTGCTGAGGGCTCCGGAGCTGGATGCAGTACTCCAGGTGGGGTCTCCGGAGAGCAGAGTAAAGGGGCAGAATCACCTCCCTCGACCTGCTGGCCATGCTTCTTTTGATGCAGCCCAGGATAGGGTTGGCCTTCTGGGCTGCCAGCGCACATTGTCAGCTCATGTCCAGCTTTTCGTCCACCAGTACCGCCACATTCTTTTTGGCAGGGCTGCTCTCAATCCCTTCATGCCCCGGCCTGTATTGATACCAGGGTTTGCCGCGACCCAGGTGCAGGACCCTGCAGTTGGCCTTGTAGAACCTGATGAGGTTCAGACGGGCCCACTTCTCAAGCCTGTCCAGGTCCCTCTGGATGGCATCCCGTCCCTCAGGCATGTCAGTGGCACCACTCAGCTTGGTGTTGTCTGCAAACTTGGTGCAGATGCACTTGATCCCACCGTCTATGTCACTGATGAAGATATTAAACAGTACTGGTCCCAGTATGGACCCCTGAGGAACACCGCTTTTCACTGATCTCCATCTGGACATTGTGCCATTGACCACTACCCTCTCGATGCGACCGTCCAACCAGTTCCTCATCCACCAAACAGTCCACCCATCAAATCCATATCTCTTCAGTTCAGAGAGAAGGATGTTGTGGGGGACCATGTCAGCGGCCTTACAGAAGTCCAGACAGATGACATCCGTAGGTCTTCCCTTGTCCACTGATGTAGTCACTCCATCATAGAAGGCACCTAGGTTGGTCAGGCAGGACTTGCCCTTGGTGACGCCATGGTGGCTGTCTCGAATCACCTCCATGTGCCTTAGCATAGCTTCTAGGAGGCTGTGTTCCATGATCTTCCTGGGCACAGAGGTGAGGCTGACAGGCAGGTAGTTCCCTTTTTAAAAACGGGTGCAATGTTTCCCTTTTGCCAGTCAGCAGGGACTTCACCTGACTGCCATGACTTTTCAAACATCATGGAGAGTGGCTTGGCAACTATATCAGCCAATTCCCTCAGGGCTCTGGGATGCATCTCGTCAGGTCTCATAGACTTCTGTATGTTCAGGTTCCTCAGGTGGTCATGAACCTGATCTCTTACAGTGGGAGAGACTTTTCTCCCCAAGTCCCTGCCTTGCAATCTGTCCACTGGAGAGGTGTGGGGAGAGAGGTTGCCAGTGAAGACTGAGGCAAAAAGTTGTTGAGTACCTCAGCCTTCTCCTTGTCCGTTGTTACCAGTTTGCCAGTCTTGTTCATGGGGGGGGTATGCTTTCTTTGATGCAGCGCGTGTTACTGAAGCAGTACTGTTTGAAGTAAAGTTGGCTTAGGCTCTTGTGATCGTAGTCAGTTTCATAAATAGGATACCTATCTTGTACTCTCATCTTTTAGGTGTGAAGTAAGGTAGAGTTTTCCTGATGTGCACCTTTTATGATCAAGGTACAAGTTAAGAGAACAGAAGACTGAACAAAAACTTTGGGGTGAGCAGGAGTGATGTTACCAGTAATTTTCCTGCAGGCATCTTCAAGTTGTTTGGTCTGTAATTCTGTCTTAAATATCTTGAAAATGATAGGCTTATTCAGAAATGTCAGCATCTTGTAATAACTGGTTTCACAGCTAGGTAAGTGGCAAGTATTTTATTTTGTAACGGTAGAGTTTTGAATTTTGATAAATAATTTTATGATCTCATGAAGTGGCACGTCTGTGCAACATACTTTTTTCTGTCTCTCACTGAAAATCTTTCTAGGTATGTAACAATCTTAATTCTGGTCCATCAGATTATAAGCCACCTATCATTAAAGCTGGTTAGAAGCTGGAGGTTGGAAGCCAGCTAGAAGCTGAGAGAGCATGGTAGCAGCTAGAAAAGGTAGTGGTGATTTCAGTAGAAGGTCTTTGGTGGGGTGGTTTTGTTTTGTTTTTATTCAGTCAGTACTGCATCAGCACTATTATACAATGTGCTGTTGGAAGTGCTCTGTTCTGGCTGGAATGTTAAACAGAAGTTCATTCGTCTGATGAGCTCGCATTTGAAAAGACAGAGGTAATAGTTGGGGTTGTTCTGACCATTGTCTCAGTAAGGGGAGGGGGAACAATTTCAGTGATACTAATACGGTTTAGTACTTAACATGCTCAATGTGACGTTTATTATTGCTGTATTCCAACTTGAAGCTTGATACAGATCGAATCTGAAATTATCTGTAGTTACATTGTTTTAAGAATAAAATTGAGTGTAAGAAGGCTGTTTAGACTTCTGGTTATGTTTTTAATATCTAAAGTGACAGCTAATGTAGAAAATTCTTTATTAGTCATAATCAGGAAGTCATCTAGCTATTAGTGTTTGTTGCCCCTGTCAGGCAATAGCAGACTTCTCTGTTTAAAATGAAAAACAAACACTTTCTGATCTAGATTAAATACATTAGAATTTTAGTATGTTGTGCCACTACTGTCAGTTTTGCTAGAACTTACGGACAACTACAAAAACCCCTATCAAGTTGTAATTTTTGTATGTGATCAGGTTGTTCTAGCTGCTGATAGAACCACTTCTTTAAATACAGTATTCTAGCCTGTGGTCACTAATTTTTAATTGTATTTAAGCTAAGAAAGTTGGATATTATTATAAAAACTGTCTACTGCCACACTGAGATTTGGTTTTGCAGGGGGCATTCTTGCTTGTCAGTAAGCTTGGATTTGTTCCATATTGACTGGAAAACCAAAATAAGGTTGATGAGTTCTGTAGGTTTTTTCCACTATTTCTATTATTTTCAAATGTATTTGAGATGTACAAGACACTTGTACACAAACAGTTTTCTTCAATTCTGTATTCTTATAGGTTGTTTCTGCCGTCTCTGTTAGACTTGGGAGAATGAGTCTGAAGTTCTGAAAATCCTTGTGCGTTTTTTTGATGAAATATAGAGAATACTTAGAGTTGAGAAATTACTATTGTCAGTAAAGAATTGGACTGACACCTAATTTGACTTCTACAAAAAGCTCTGCTGAATTAATGAGGAGGTGGTGTTCACTCTGTGAAACTTCCAGATGCTTTGGAATATGCACGTTAATTGCCAGCTCTGAATTGACAGGTGTTTAGGTTACTTTGGTGGTTTGCTAGTAGAAGTGGGCATTTTGTGACTTATTGGTCACGTGTATGCCCTTGTCAGTAGTTCTTCTTTTTTCCCTGGAAGTGGCAGAATTTCCTTAGATGAAAACCAGCAAAAATGTCTGGGTTGCCTGAATTTGAAGCAATGCTTCTCATGAATGTCGTCTTGCTGACAGTGTTTCAGTACCTCAGTAGTCAATGTTAGCTAGGTACTTGTGGTTAGGATAAGGTATTTTTTTTTAGTTCCTTGTGCTCTGGCTGTGTTTAGACTGACTTTTTTTTTTTTTAGTAACTCTCGTGCTTTGGCTTCTTTCCAGCCATCGTGCTAGCACTTCTGGTTGGCAGGATTGCCTGTTGCTGTGCATTGAACTGGGCTGAGGTACTGATCTGGCTATAAACTGTGTTAGAACAAGTTGCACGAATGTTGTTGCTAGCACAACAGAGGTGGGTATGAAAAAGGGGAATGAAATGATAGCAAGAGAGCTGTTTGAGCACCACCGCTGTTCAATGTGTAACCGCAGCCGCAGCCAGTCAGGCCTTCTCAGCTGCTTGTTGGTGTTCCTGGCAATTTTGTGCTCTGCTTTCAAAAAGAAAAATTTGAGTCTGTTTACGGATTTCAGTAAGTCTGTAAATACTGTGCAAACCCAGGAACTTTGAGTTTAGAGTAGACGTTCCCTACCTTTTGCCAGGCTTCTTAAGCACAAGAATCTGAATTGGAAGTTCATGTTCTATGTGCAGGAAAACCTGCAAGGTGCAGCTGTTGTGTGGTACTGAGGTTCTACTTTGGTATCATGTTGTGTTCAGATACCTCTGATCTTTCCTGTCTTGTCAATGTAATGTGACGCAGTATCTTCAGCTTCTGTATGAATCCTGTTTTTTAGAGAAGATCTGTACCATGGTTTCAACGATTGGTACCTACAAAAAGGTTAAGTGAGCTCCACTGTTTTCGCACCTCATTTTTTAAGAAGCAGCTCTTGTTTGTTTCACTGACCCTAAACTTGGAGGGCTAACTTTCCCATGCCAATGGAAGCCCCACAGTTTAAGGCAATTTAAGGAAAAAAAAATATGCATTTTACAGGTCTAAAAATTCAACTGTTAAATGTTGGTGTTGGTTATTTGTAATAGCAACTCTGTTACTTCATTACCTTTGCAAGGTATTTATCAAGTACATTATCTGACATGATTGGGGAATGATAAAACTGCAGTGTGTTTATATTTTTCCATAAAGCACGTGCATCATTTCTGCACTTGTAGAGAGCAGTGGAAAGTGAATCTGCCTTGATAAGTCAATCTGTACAGATTATTTGCAGTTAAAAAGCTTTATTGTCCTTCGTAAAAGGTATTGTATGAATTTCGTCTTCTCAAGAATGACTCTGCCTTGAGGTAAAGGTCTAAAGTAAGATACTTGCTTTAAGTATAGAGGACAACTAAGCTGTTATATATTTTTTCACAATATTAATGCATATTTGTTTAATGATTTTTAAATAACTCTTCCAAGCATGCTGAACAAATTGGGAGTTGAAATATATCTCACAATATATTGTTAGTGTTGGCTGCGTTCCTTTGATGGCTAATTCCTTTTGAAGAGGAAAACAGTCCATCTGTGCAGAGTATAAAAACCAGTGCAAACTCCTGGCTTTAAGTATTTGCACATTTTTAATATTAAAACATAAGATAATCTGAAATTAATTTGTGCTTAAACAGAGTAACTGAATAGCCCTGTTTCTATAATTCCTTGAGACTTCTTAAGGAAATTTACTTTCAGTTCGTGGAAAATAGATCGATGTGAATGATCACATTACTTTGGCAGTAAAGTGAGTTTGACTCTGCTTACCTGCTTTTAACTACATATGTTGTATAGTAGGATTGCAAATGGACAGCAAAAAAATACCCAATCACTTCCAAGTATTTTCCTGAGTCCTAGCCTCTGTAGTGTAACAAAACAAAAAAACACCTAGCCAAACACCCTTGAAGTTCTCATCAGAAATGTTTCTAGAAATTGAGAATGTTGTTCTGGTGATTGAGATGGGAGTCCGGTAGCATAGCTGTTTAATAACCTATAGAGTGGTATCATCAGTTGTTCTGCCCCAAAATATGGACATATCACTGCAGTGTTAAAACAACTGGTGATGTTTAACTTCATAGTTAAATGATTAAACATTTGGGGGTTTAAGAAGTCTTTCAAGAAAGTTCTGTTTAATTGAGCAGAAATTATGTATTGTTAAAAAACATAGGTAGTAGGACTCCAAATCTGAAGCCAGTTAGTACTCACTTTCACAATGATTTCATAGATGTGAATTTTAACATTTCAAAAATGAATCTGCTCCTGGTCCTGTTTATCATTTTTGTTATAACAGCAGACTTTATCCACTCATGACCTGACAATTGTATTTGGCATTCTGATTGAAGTAGTTTAAACTCTTACCCTCTGTGTTATCAAAACAATGTATTTCTGTGGATTTCTTTAGATTTCCTAGTGGGTTATTTCCCCCTCTTTCTTGAGATACGTCTCTTGAATTACTTTAAAACTGGTATCTTTCAGTTTTCTGAAAAGAATGTGTAATAAAGTTGCCTTTTATAATGGTGTCCTCCTGTCTCAATTTCTGTACCTTATTTTTCAAATAACAGTCCATAAAACTAGTTAAACTCTTGCTGAGTTTTAAATTTATTATACTTAGCAATGATTTGTGAGATACATTTTTAATAACTATGAGGGATAAATGTTTTCATTTAAGATTGTGTGCGTTAACAGCGGAGTTGATAGCCAATTAGTTTTGGAGCTTTAAAAACAGATTTCTGTGTGAACTTTAATTTCTAGAGTATAAACATTTTTTCAATGACAAGGTATTGAAGTTTTTTCATAATAGAGTAATATTTTGGGCTGTTGTGTGCCGTTTTCTTCATCTCTCTTTAGGCTCGTTCTCTGTACAGTTATTTATATACCTGTCTTAACAACAGTAAGTAGCAACTTGATCAGTGGAATTTTACTTATTTGTCCATGCAAAAGAATGGTGGAAGTTTTCGTTTTAAATACAGTTGCTTGACTGTTTACTTCCACTTCTTCCTTTCCTTTCTGAAGTTGGTTGGTGGTACAATGGAAGAAGCTGGATCTCAGGAGATGGGAATGAATAACCAGGATCAGCTGGTGAACAGCAAGTGCAATGAATTGTCCGATACAGCGTTGCAGCATGTGCAGTCCAACTGTTACAGCCTGGAAAACATGAGTGTGTTGGAAGAAGCTGAGTATATCACAAAGAACAGAAAGCGCACAGGGTCCACATGCTGCTCTCAAGAGTGTCGTGAGGAGACTCCTGGGAGAGAAGAACCCCGTACTGATCCACCTGATGGCCAACAAGATCCAGAGAGTGAAAAACACAAAGAGAAAACTTTGGGTATGTTCTCTTTGGCATTTTGATTTTTAAATGGTTTTAATATTTTCATAAAATAGATAAGCATTTTTTCTGTCTCAAGTTTACTTTGTAGCCAAAACCTGTCATCTTTAACAGGGTGTTCTGAGAAAATGTGTACTTCTGCTTAGGAAAAGAAAGTTCTTAATGCATATGTAAGAGTCCTTCTGCTGGTAACGCTATTCTTGCAGGAACTTTAATAATAATAATATGTTCATTACTAATCAACCTTTTTAACTTTCCGGTTGTTGGATTAACTTTTAAATTTGGATTGCGGTGTTCAATGCTACCAAAGCACTGCTGATATTTAAATTCCAAAGGCTTATTAAAAACACTTGTGTGAATATCCTTTATTAGCAAAACTTAACCTTTTAAGTGTCACTCTTTCAGATTTTTTTCATCTGCGCTATTATAAATTATAAACCAAAAATATTTTTGTGGTTCTAAAGTTTAAAGTAACTTGCTATCCAAGTTGTATAATAGCACATAGGCAAAACAAATTCTTATCATGATGACTTCCCATTTGTCATCTGTTAGGGTTATGCAGCTATCAAACCAAAGAACAACTTAACTCACATTAATTTCTCATGGTTCTATATTTTACCTCTAAAGACAGGCTGCTTTTCTGCTATGTTTTTTTCTCAATATGGTTGTCTGTCATCCAATTTATAGGAAAAGAAGTGCTGTTATTAATGAAAGCCTTGAACACACTTTCTACTCCAGAGGAAAAGCTGGCAGCTTTGTGTAAGAAGTATGCTGATCTGGTAAGTAATTTGTAAAGATAGCAGGAGTTATTCATGTGTTAATACTAACTGTGGAATGCAGGAACTTCTAATACAGGACAGTTAATGATTTTGAGTGTTTCACAGTGTTGGTAGGAAGAAAAAAAACACGCTCAGGCTTATTATAAGTACCGCTTCAGCCAAACTTGCATGTAGTGATTTCACTTCTACATGACTGCCTAAATCCAAAGAAAAAATAGGTTATGATAACTTTTTGATAACTTGGTGCTGAAGCATAACATAAGGATTAACAGAAAAGCTAAGAGTTTCTTTTGGGAGTAATTATTTTCTTAGTTTTTGTCTGCTGATAATGCTTTTGTACTACCATTTTATAATTTATACCCTTTAGGATAAAGGGAAAGAACATACTGTAGTAACAAGATTGAAAAAAAAAAAGGGGAGGGGTCCATTATACTGAACTCTTTAGTGATTTTGGGGGGATAGGGGGAGTTGGAAAGATTTAGGTTTAATTTTGCTATGTGCTTTCTGATCGCGCAAAGGAATGGGTAGAAAAATACACATTTCTTCAGTAACAAACCAAAAAGGCGAAATGTTAGCAGTAATTAATCATAAAGTGTATTCCCGCCCCAAGTAGGAGAAATGATAATTTATTCTCTAAATTAATTGATGGCAAAACTGGGGGGGGAAGGCTCATACATTTACTTTTCAGAATGTGCCTGGAGACAAAAATGCTTCACTTGTTCATCTTGGGACAGGGACAGACAGACAAGAATGGAAAGACTAGAAATACTGTGTGTATATGTTTTCCCACCATATTTATAGATATTAAATGAATACAAAACTGAATAGATAACTGAATATCTTGGAAAAAACCATAAGGTTTGCCTTCTGTAGATGTCAAGTGTATTATATATGAAAAAGTTTACAAAAATGACATAATGGCTGCACAGTATGGCATAACTCTTCTGAAATAAATTTGTTTTTCCTTTGAGATTATTAATGTATCCAGAGCTTTGAGGATGCACTAGCAGGTAGTCTTTTTTACTTACAAGAGGCAATACTAATTTCTAAGAATAGATTTAGAGTAGTTCTGTTTAGGAAATCCTGAGTCCTCCTTGGAGGTCTGTTACATTTTTGCTTTGTTTTCCTTACGCTTTCTCACATGCATGCTCTTGTTCACATGAGTGAATTTCCTTCAAAAGCAGCAGCTTCTCTAAGAAGTCACTTTCATTTAAATGAGAAACAATAATACTTCCATAGTGCAATTCAAGAATGGGGAGCCCGCCTAAAAATGAGCTTTGATATTGTGAGAGAAAAGTGCAGTAAATGAGTTAGTTCTTTTGAGCAATTGCTTGCATTGTCTGTTAGAAAAGTCTGTTTGAGTGTACAGCTCCCATGTCAAATCAGTGGTGACCGTGATGGCCTGCATGAATAGCTAGGTTGGCATGAATTCCTCGCTTCTGCAGAAAGAAAACAGTCTGTACCATCTTCACTTGAGTCTTCTTGTTGAAGGAAAGATCTCAAAACAATTAGGTAACAGCTAGACCAAATGAATTGTAATTTCCTTCAAGAAGCTTGGCAATCAGGAGAGATGTGTTCATGTTATGTTTTTTCCCCTGCTGGGAGAGGATCCATAGTCTATAGGTAGAGTAAGCATTCATGGTCCACAGATATTCACCATGCTAGAAAACCAGTTGCTTTCCCCATGATGCTCAGAACTGCTGGGAAGTTGGGTGGGAGCTTATCCGGGTGTAACAGTAGCTCTGTTTTAGCTGAGTGAGTCTTAGAGGTACTCTGTTCCCCTTAGAAAGTGTAGGTTGGATCTGGTTGTGTTCCATTTAAGATGCGTTCTTTTCTTCATGATAGTGGTGGTGAACCACTGGCATAGGTGTCAGCTTTAATGCCAGCAGAGGTTTGAACTGTTTATGACAGTGCACCTACAATGCTTTTTTTCTTTTTTTAAAGATTCATCATCTTTAAAGCTCACTGTCAGGTTTTTCAGTGGTGTCTCATGAAAAGGACTGTACAATAAAGGTAGGAATGCCTCTCTCCTGGCAAAAGATCTTCCACAATTTTTTTTTTTACCTAATTTGGAATCTATCAGGAGATCAATTTGTGATACAGGAAGGTTTGCATCCTTGGTGGTATGTCTCACACTGGCATAGTTTTACAGGCCTGAAGTTTCATAGGTACACAAACAGCACAGCCACTTGAAGTGTTTTTTATGGCCACCCAAGAAAAGGGCTTTTTATGTCTGGGTATAAAATATTTCCTTAACATTCCTTTTCTCTAAACTAGATTAAATATGCGTTTAATGTACTGTTGTCATGGAGGTCCTTAACTTTATTTACTCTTTCTTCTGTGCTTCAGCATTATTTTGAGCTCTTTCAGAAAACCAGCATTGTATTCTTCTCTGTCATAGTGATGTTCCTTGTTGCCAGCCTCCTTTTCCTGCGGTGTCTGGAGGCTGAGGCACTATCTAATAAGGAGCAATGTTGCACTTAACATTGTTGCCGCCTTTACAATAGAACAGACTATAAATAACGTGGTTTCTCGGGGAGCCCAAAAATCATGTATAATAGAACTTTGTCTCAACTAGGTATTAATGCAAGAAACTTCTATTCACTGCATATTCATAGAATAGATTTTGAAGTCAGCACTGTATACAAAGTTTAATGCTGTCATCTACCATCTAACCAACCTAAATAAAATAAAAATTTTGCTTCAGATGGTTGAGACTACAGATCTCTTAAGTCACCCAGGTCTGGGCTGTGCAGCTTTAATAGTATTTGGCTTGATTTGTCAGGGCTGCTAGTTGTACCTGTTCCTTTCTGAAATACCTCAGCGTTTTAGAAACTGGTATAAATTACTGCTTCCTTTGGTAGGAGCTCCTGCTGACAAGAGAGAACGCTGTACACAGTCATGTGGGGTTTTCTTTTTGATAGTAAAAAGACCTGTTGGGTAAACAGCTGTGTGTACCTTACAGATAAGACAGTGGAAAAAGTTGTGACTTGTTGAAAAGCCAATCTTAGTCAGCTTTTAATTGTATCTGCCACATCCTCCTTTCTCAAGGCTAGTCCTATCCCTGTAGCTGAATACAAGCTGATAGCCCATGGTCAACAGGTCCATGGTCCCTGTTCCTCAAAGGCAAATGTTTAAGTTGCAATTTGTATATTTTCATCTTGTGTCCTTACGCATTTTGAATTGTCTTTAGGATGATGAGAGTTTCTCTTTAAGATCAACTTGGGGATCTTAATGAAATTATTTACTTCCTTGCTTTCATCTGAAATGTTTAAAAGTTTGTTCAGTCTACTCATCTAGATGCATAAAGATAGTTTCACCTATGTTTGTTTAATAAATATACTCTCTAATGGTAGTTGGAGGAGAGCCGGAATGTTCAAAAGCAGATGAAGATACTGCAGAAGAAGCAAGCACAAGTTGTGAAGGAGAAAGTCCACTTGCAGAGTGAGCATGGCAAGGCCATTTTGGCACGTAGCAAACTGGAATCTCTCTGTCGGGAGCTTCAGCGTCATAACAAGACTTTGAAGGTTAGTTTATTTACATAAATTACAGTGCCAGTAGTCATGGAAATCTTACTTACAGATTTCAACTTAAAATCAGGACTCCTGCTTTTTACTTTCCACTTTGTCCATTACCTGTACCTGCAGAAGATGAGTGGCATGTGGCTTAAGTGTACCTGATTTTAAGGTAAAGAACATGGGGATAGTTCAACTTGCTAATTTTTTTCCCCCTCAGACTGGTTCATAGATCATATTACTTGCAGTATGTGATCTTGCCATGTTTGTTTCTGGGAGCAGTACTGATGACAGTTGGAAAAAATAGCACAAGTGAAATAACAGCAGTATGAAATGGCACGGTATCAAAAAAGGCTTAATTCTGTCAGAATATAATGAATGGGAGTGAAATGAAAGAGAGCCAAGAGATTCTTATCTGTGATCACTGTAGGAAATTTCATTAATTTGCTCTTTCTAACATCTGGGTAATTCTTATGCTTGCAAAGGTGCTGATGTAGCATCTTACAATACCAGCCCCTATGTAATGTTGGTAGTGGTAAGGACAAGATTCTCTAAAAGTTTTGGAATTTCTAGATTCTTCATTCCATGCACTTCATATGGGTAGTCAGCATAGCATATTATGATTGTGGCTTATATTAACTGTAGCACTCTAGAACTTGAAACTGTACAGAAGTGAATTACTACCATTGTTTCTGACTCAAAAATATGAAAAAAGTGCATGGTTTGGCTTGAACACATTAATATTCTCTCATAAAAGGAAGACAACATGCGGCAAGCGCGTGAATATGAAGAAAAACGGAAAGAAGGAACTGCACACTTCCAGATTACGCTGAATGAAATTCAGGCTCAACTGGAACAGCATGATATGCATAATGCCAAGCTCCGTCAGGAAAATATTGAACTGGGGGAAAAACTGAAGAAACTCATTGAGCAGTATGCATTGCGAGAAGAGGTGCTTACATTATGCTTTTAATGGGATTCTGTTAGTTCCTTGACTGTAAGGATCAAATAATTATTTAAAGGGGAGAAAAAACCCTAATACTTTACAGCCATCATGTGTGTATATATATATATATTTTAAATTATTCTTTTTACCTCACTACTGTGAAAAATTAAGTAGCTGTTTGGCCCACTAGCTGCATTTCCTGTCTGGTTTTGCATACATAAATTCAAGATGCATTGAAAAAAAATCTTGCACAGTTAAAGCAGTCGAATAGAAATTAGTTGTCCAGAGATTGTGGAATCTGTCTTGAGAGGTATTCAGAACTCAACTGGGCAAGGTGTGAGCAACCTGATCAGACTTTGAAGTTGACCCTGGTTTGAGTGGACTAAATGGCTTCCAAAGGTTATTTCCAACATAAATATGTATTAATATTTGAAGTTATTCTAAATTATAATTTCGCAGTATAATGGGAGGGGGTATGAGAGTTATTGTCTATCTTACTTGTTTTGGTTCATTAAGCTTGGGAGGGTTTGGCAAGCTCCTTTGTGTATGTAGCTCTTCTTGTTGGCATAGAATCAAAATAAGCTATCACGCTTTAAGAATATATTTGGACTGGTGTCATGGAAATGACTGTATTTTAGGGCTAACTGAGCTAGCTTTAATTGGCACCAGTATGTGAGGTAGCCAGTCTAAACTACAGTAATGGATGTTCTCCTTGTCAAAGAGAGAGCTAAGCTTGAAGGAGTTATACAGCTTAGTTCTTAGTTGGCATAGGTTTGGAATATAATTTCTCAACTATTTTTGTTCTTTTTTTAAAATCTGGATCAGTTAGAAAGCTCTCTGTAGACTCCAGTTCCCCAGTTTCTGCGCTCATGGAATATTTGTATCTTGGGGAAGAGAAGAAGTAGGAAGCTGCCTTGTGCTACTTTACGGACGGAAGTAAGGCTGCAAAATTCAATGATTTGTGGAATTCCATCAGCCAAATAAACTGTTGTTGCAAATGTTGCTCATTTTGAGATTTTTTAATGATGAGGACTAGAGCTTTTAGATGTAACGAAGTACAATTAGGATTAGAGGTAGATTCACCAACTTCAGAACAAAGGATGTAGGCTACTTGTTAAGCATTTTTTAAACACCTGGTGTGAAGTGACTGACAGTATTGTACCAATTTAAAATGTGCATCTGGCTTCGGTGAAAGACAGAAACCACGTAGCTATAATGTATGGCAATAATGGGAGAAAAAAGCATGTGAAAGTCTTTTGCTGCTTTTTCTTTTGTGTGAGACTTCTAAATGATATACATCTCCCCATACACATACTCTTGCCTTAGTTGACCACTGCGCTGTTTATATTTGACTAACACTATTTTCTTTCTTCCTCTAGCATATTGATAAAGTGTTCAAACATAAAGAACTGCAGCAGCAACTTGTGGATGCCAAACTTCAGCAAACTACCCATCTTATTAAAGAAGCAGAGGAAAAACATCAGCGAGAAAGGGAGTTTGTAAGTGAATTCTATGTATGTTAAGATAAATAACAAAACCCCAACCAAACTGGATTTTTAATGATTTAAAGCAAATAAAGCAAACTGAGGGGACCATCTTTTGAAAGTTAGGATAGATTTCAACATCAAGACTGAGATATAAGTTTTGTGTGTGTGTATATGATGGCTACAATATTAATGTCCATATTCACAGGCAAGTATTGTTACTGTTTGCGTTTTCTCAGCAAATGCGCTGGATATCATTTAGATTTTTCTTAGACTAGGAAGTGTCTTGAGCTGAAACACCAAAGGTACTTTCTTGCTGTCTTGTAGTTGTAACTTTTGTTTTTATGCTATAAGAAATAACAAAAGCAGAATAAGGCATATACTCTTCTTAACTTTCTGTCCCCAAAACTGTGCCTGATGTTTTATTTGTATGTTGATAATCAACAATTTACTTGCAGTCTTCCAAGAAGTTAGCTTCCAATTTAAAAATAATGCTTAAGTGAAGATTTCTTTTATGCTCTGTATGTGTCTGTAACTTATACAGGAAAAGCAAAGCTTTTGCCTAGAATCTTAAAATGATCATCCAGTGTTGGATTGTTCTATATTATTAAAACGTAGTTTTGGAATCATAAGCTGACAAAATATCTTCAGAGATGAATCTGTAAAAGGGTATCAAGTTGAAGCAAAATTGAACTAGTTTGTAAAGGTAATACTAGTGACTGGAGAAATGGAGGTGGAAAATAAATTAGAGAGGTTACAGAACAGGTATAAATTACATACAGTTCATTAATGAGCCACCCATGTAAGTAGCAGTTCAAACTTGCCACAGAAATAGAAACATGGACTCATGCTACCAATTAGAAGAATGCCTCAATAGAAATAATTTCTGCATGCCAGCACATGCTTTAAATAGTGTCTATGAAAGTATAGTATAGTAATGGAACACCCATGTGAGAAAACATGGTTGAATGGCCCTTAGGTGATGTTAACCTCTGTTCATTTTTCATCATAGATCAAGTTATTTAAGCCATTCTTAGGAGTACTTTCTTCATTCTGCATATTTTTTTTAGCTGCTAAAAGAAGCTACTGAGTCCAGACACAAATGTGAACAGATGAAGCAACAGGAAGCTCAGCTGAAGCAGCAGGTATTTTTTTTTTAATGCAGTGCTCTTCAATAACAGTTGTTCTGAAAAGAAAATACGAAGATGTTTGTGATTGTAGTGAGCTAGATGTTATGATTCATCAGATGCAGTACACTACTTGTGAAAAGTACTTGGTATTTTTTAATTAAGTCTTAAAATTAATTTCCAGTTAGTAACTCTTCAGTAGTGAAGTGTGAAGTGTAAATTGTAAAGACTTGACATTTTATACTTGCTGTTTAATACATCTGGAGAGTACTGTTACTGGAAGGTACTAAACATTGAATTACCGATGCAGGTTTTAGAATTTGTTCCTTACTGTTCCTGTGCCATCCTGTTGTGGAGGTTTGGGAGCAAGCAATGACATATTTATCCTCGTCGTTATTGAGGCTGTCCTGGTTTCAGCTGGGATAGAGTTAATTTTTTTTTTTCCTAGTAGCTGCTGTGTTTGGATTTAGGATGAGAATAATTTGGTAACACATACTGGTTTTAGTTGGTGCTAAGTGATGTTTACATTAGTCAAGGACTTTTTCAGCTTCTTATAGAAGCTCAGAGGGAGCATAGACAGGACAACCTGGCCAAAGGAATATTCCACGCCATAGACATCATGTTCAGTGTGTAAATGGGGGGTGGGGGGGGGCAGGAATCTGGGATCACAGCTGAGGACGGGCTGAGCAATCCATCATTGGGTGGTGAGAAACTGTATTGTATCAGGTGGTTTTGTATATGGTTTTACCATTAGAATGATTATTGTTAGTTCCTTCTTCTGTTACTGTTCTATTAAACTGTCTTGATCACAACCCACGAGGGGTTTTTTTTTCCCTTTACCTTCCTTTTCTCCCTCTTCTCTCTAGCCTACTGGGGGCGGAGGAGTGAGCAGGTGGCTGCGTGGTCTAGTTGCTAGCTGGGATTAAACCATGGCAGAGGTTTATTAACCTAAAATTGAGTGTCTGTCCGCAGACAGTTACTGTCTTCAAATTGTTTTCTTGCTGTAAATGCTACAGCAAAATCTTCTCTGAGAGTGGAGAGATGGTCCTCTGTTATTATGCTGTCATTGTGGATTGCCTGCAGTCATTGGCCACACGTGAGCTCAGCACATAAGGCAAAGGGAAATGATAGGTTAAGCTAATATAGCATCTCAGAAGCAGTAGCTATTCCTTTTATTGTATACCTCTTATTGCTTCAGTTTTGTGAGGTTTTGTATTAAGTCTACTTGCAAGCTCAGTTCCGTGCCTTTTTGTCAACACTTAGTGTACCCAATTCTTTTCCAGGGTTTCCAACAATTACATTTAAAGTATATGTGTGTATGTGTAGTTAAATGTAATCATACAGACACACACACACACACCGGGTGTCCAATGACTTAGTCATTAATATCCACATTGTCCCAAATGGTTTTTTACCACACTTCGACTTCTGTGATTTTTTTCAAGTTGGTTTAAAATCCCACTGCCTTTTTGTTATGCTTTTTAATAGTAACAATGGGTATGGTTTGTGGTTTTCTGGGGCAAACAGATATTTTGTAGAATAAGATGAGCTAGGAAGTTCAGTCACAGTAATGGCAGAGTCTCATAATCTACTGTTGACAAGGTAGGCTAATTCCTATTACGAAATTTTCCTCTATTAATAGAGGAAAATACAGTATTTCTGTGCTCTGAATTGTGTTGTCCTACAACCCCCAATGTAAGAACTGAGGGAACTGACTGCTTTTCAGCTAGAGTAAGAAGTTCCTAGTAAGCGGTCATGTATTCTCAGAACATCAACATCAAATCACAACAGTGGTAGTATAAGTTCTTTTAATAAGAAGCATAACCTAATGTTTTTTGTGGAGAAACTATGTTAATTAACATTTTTTGCAGTTCCTTCTTGATGATTGACCTTGTGATGCAGGGCAAGAAAATTTTCTGTCATCAAATGTTAATGCCCTTCACTTGTTAAAATACAATGTTTTTCACTATTAAATGAATTTCTTGTCAATATTCTCTTTCCATGATTTTTGATCACTAGGCAGATTTCATAGGTTGTGAATGTGTATTTTGATTTCTGGAATCAATCATGTTTATTTTGTCCCAGCCCCAATTGGCTGGTTAAGGTGGAAAGGTAGGTCTTTTCTAAGTTTAATTTCACTAACCATGTGCTGAATTTCCTGTATATTAAAGTCCACAGATGTTTGGGGTTTTTTTTATTCTTAGTGGGGAAGCGAAAATGAGATCGTGATGAACTGTGATGTCTTCCAAAATTTTATTAAACACACAACATATTTTTCTTTAGAATATTACTGTTCTATAAACACAGAACTCTCCTTTCGTATATAATTTGAGTAGCATGTTTTCAGACAAGTTCTGTATGCTCCTCAAATGGAAATCATAGGATAATATAAAAAAAGATAAAAAGAAGTTAATCTTCTGCTATTTAAATTTTCCCTTGTACCTTAATTTTTTGTATTTGTATACAGCTGTTCAGATTAATGTTCCCGCCTCTTTCCCAACAGCTTTCTCTTTACATGGATAAGTTTGAAGAATTCCAGACCACCATGGCAAAAAGTAATGAACTCTTTACAACCTTCAGGCAAGAAATGGAGAAGGTACTTACAGGATTACTTAGAGTTTCATAAAAAGTAATATAAAAATGTGTGCTCTTAGTGGGATGCATTTTAGATTTTATAGCAGTATTTGCCTTCTGAAAATATATGGAGTATTTTGACATTTAATTTGGATCATAAGATAGGTCATAAGAATTTGTCATATTATGGAAGAGAAATGCATTTTTTCTATTTTTGACATACTTGCATAATATTTAAATCCCAATTTCAGTGTTTATCAGAGGCATACAATACTTCTCAGTCTTTCTGGCTGTGCTTATGTTTTAAAACTTATTTTCCTGGAGCTTTTCATTAGTTGTACTTGAATGTTGCTAGTCTATTTCTTTTAACAATCAGTCTTGTTTTCTTTGAACGCGGAATCTGTATTTGTGGGGTTGATTTTGTGCAGAAAGACTTTTCTGTAAAATAATTTGTTCAAACTGGGCTTGGAAAGTAACACTACTTTCCAAGTGTTGCAACACAAGCCACAAAATTAAGTCTTCTATTTATCTTCTGTAGATGACGAAGAAGATTAAGAAACTGGAAAAGGAAACCATAGTGTGGCGTACAAAATGGGAAAACAACAACAAGGCTCTTCTGCAAATGGCTGAAGAGGTAATTATCTTTTAAACAGCAGTATGGCTAAATTAGAGTCTGTGTCCTAGAGAACGTTGCACAGTTTTTCAGTGTTAAAGAATTGGAAATAATACACAGTAGCTTCTTCTTGGATTGTCTACCTTATGTTTTCTGTTCTCTAAATCATAGAATCATAGAATCGTTCAGGTTGGAAAAGACCTTTAAGATCATCCAGTCCAACCATTGACCCTACTTTACCAGGTCAAATCAGTTTTCACACAGGCGATAGGCATACAGTTCTGCCTACGCTGTGTGATGTCTAATTCTTAGGTATGATCTTGCTAAACCATGCTGGGTCATCTAGGTTCTGTGATAGCACTGCTTATCTTTCTCTGTTCTTGTAAGGAGCTAGTTAGGAGAGCCACGACTATGGTACCTTCTGACCTGGATTCTGCTGCTGGATTGTAGATTTCCCACTTGTATGCCCTTCTGCTCCCTATAGTTGGCATTATTTGGATTGTAATTGACTGTTTTATGGGACTTCATATGAGGAGCCTCGCTGATACTGAAGCCTCGCTTAGAATTAGCATTATGTAGTTATATAGTTTGCGTTGCTTGTTTCTAAAGGTGCCTGTTGCCACTCCGGCTTGGACAGACCATCTGAAGTGTAGTGCTCAAGTATGCTGAGCAAATTTGCTCTAATGGAATTTGACCTACTAGATTCATTACGACTTAATATTCAGGATTAAATAGTGGTGATTCTTTAAGGAAAAAAAAATCAGTTGTATCACAGAGCTTTTATTTTCTTTTGTCCTTCAGAAAACAGTAAGAGATAAAGAATACAAGGGCTTTCAAATAAAACTGGAGCGTTTGGAGAAGCTGTGCAGGGCTCTTCAAACAGAAAGGAACGAGCTGAATGAGAAGGTGGAAGTCCTTAAGGAGCAGGTTTCTCTCAGAGAAGCAGATGTGGATCTAGCTGTGCAGGTGTTGCAGTCCTGCACGCTCAATTTCCACGAGGAGCTGGGAACTCCCACTGACACGGAACCAGGAATCCAACCTGATGCAGAATCATATGTGGCAAGTAATTCTGAAAAGACTGTCTCAACAAGTCCTGTTCCTGGCACTGAATCTGTAGACTAAAATGAAGTGTAAACACTGTATTGAGAGATATATTTTGTGTATAACTTTCTCTGTTGGTGGTAACTATTTGGTTTTGTGGTGAAAATTTTCTTACTTTTTCTACCATATCTGTATTTTCTTAGAACTACTGGACTTATGTGGTACAGGAAGCTGCATAGCAGCTTTAAATAGCTTAAACTATAAATTTTCCACAACTGTGTTGCACATCTGCCTCATTTTTTAAAAGAAAATATTTTTCCATAAAAGGATGCATGTGCGTTTCCTCCCCACAACACAAATCACTGTCATGGAAGACCGTGTACAGATACAACATCGTTCCGGGGAAAGTAGTGACAACATGTCACTATTGGTTTAAAGAACAGCATTCTGGTTTCGTTCCTTGATTTGACACTCAGTGTACTAAAGATTACCAATTTTTCCAGTAAATTTATCTACATAAGGATGTCTAATGGCCAGTAAAAGTCAGCTTTCCCCTCTAGTACGTTTTCATATATATGAATGCAAAAGTAAAAGTCCAGAATATAGTAAAAGGTATGTTTAAAGGGTTTTATGTACTTTGTGGTATGAAAAAAACAGCTTTGAAATACATTAATTTGCAGCTGGTGAAACAGGGTGTACAACTTTTTGCAGACTTCTCAGGGTTGTGTTGTAAAAGTTAGTTTGGACTATTTGCCCTACCTGTGAGCATATTAAATATAAATGTGTGAGAAAATGTGCAGCAATGTTACCAAGTGGAATTTTGCAGTTGTGTAGCCTATTGCACAGGTATTGGTCATGTTCTTCCCTCTTAGCTGCAGTGTGTCCATCACATGGTTATCCTGACTAGAGAAATCCATTACTGTCTAGGCAAATCTCTGGATTATCTGAAGGGCTGGAAAATAGACGTTTACTGCTGTAGGTGTGGAAGACGCAAGTGTGTGGCATATAGGCTTTCTCTAATAGCCTTGTATGCAATGTACTTAAGCGTTAGTTAAGCGTATACTGGTTATAATTGAACGTGTAGATTGAAATACTTTTCCTGAATTACAACGTGGAATTTCTTGCACATTCAGCCTCGAAGCTGTACCAGTTGGAAGAGTGCCTTCCCAGTTAGGTTATCTGATAAAGATGGTACTTCAAATTCTTACAGTAGCATACCACAAGCAAAGCTCCCTTGTTAACTGTAAACCATGTAGTCTTTTCCTACAAAATTTGATATCTACATTTTGACTTCTTTTCCTGAGAGAAACTAGGACCAGCTTTTATTTTTTGACAAGACAATGTGTGAAATAACTACAAGCTACCCTTAACTTTAGTTCCCATGTACTTACTTTCTCGTTTTGGTTGCTGTCATTTTAAGAAATACAAACATGTAGCCTTTTCTGGTACTTAAAGTTCTTTGCACTTACTTGGGAGGGGATTTCTGAATCAAGCACATCTCTCAATGAGCTTCCCACCCTCATTGCCCTTGACAGTTTAGTGGCTGAATTACTTGAATGTTCGGGCTGCACTGAGCTCCTGATCCTTTTCCTGTAGTAATGTACATTGAAATAATGTAGCTGTTTCTGAAAGAGTAAGGTTTTGTAAGGCCTGATAAATGTGTTTTAGCTCATACCACTGAGAGGAACTGTGCAAAACTGACATTTCTGAAATGGTGGAGCACATGGGAAGCTGGCCATCTTTCTCCCAGATTTGTGCGGTTTTGTGTTTGTCCAAGCATAATGCAGGAATGAAAAGAAGGTAGCAATGAGCAGTCAGTCAGGTTAGTCTCAGAGCTTTGAAATGTTAATCACGCTAACCACATGCCATAACAAAAATACTGGAAAGAAGTATTTCAGACTTGCTTTTCAAATTACTTGCTTTATAGAATCAAACTGTTTGAAAAATAGTTGTTGCGAGAACTGGTTTTCAGCTAACACTAAGCATGAAGTAATTTTCCTGAGGAAAAGTGAAAAACTTTGTACCTGATGCATCATACCCTTGGCAAGGTAGGACATGCAGTTTTCTATTTTTACAATTTATTGTTTGGACATTTGTATCTTTAACAATCCTTTCTATAGTGCTTGTTCTATATGGAGGCAAGAGCGACTTTTTGGACCCTGCTGCAGGAATATTTTAAAGGGCTTTTAGAGATGTGACAGATGTATAGAACAGCAATACAAATATATTTGCTACTGACTTAATATGTAAATGAAGCAGAATGCCCCAAGTGAAAGGCTTTAAAAATGGGGATATCTTTTTCTCTTTCCTACCCTTAACATACCCATATCATATCAATTTATCTGGCCAAGGTGAGCTATACTTTGCTTCCTGAAACCAGTCAATACAGTTTCATGCATTGCTTAGAGTGTTGTTTTAAAAAAAAAAAAAAAAAAAAAAAAAAACTAACAAAAAAAAAAAAAAAAAAAAAAAAACCCGCAAATTTATGTAAGGGATAAGCTCAGCACTCTAACTGATCTGCCATAGAGCAGGCTCTTGCACTGCCAGTCTGCAGCCAAATTGGCTCCAGTAGGGTTTTTAAGTAAACTTGTATTAATGCCTTTCTCCCACTACCATAAACTGTTTAACCTGGGCTGTGAACTGATGTAGCCTGAAATAAGTATGTCTAATTGTCAAAACTCTGGGGCCTGATTGACAGTTTCACCATGATTAAGCTGCAAAAAGCTAAATTCTATGTGATGCAAGACCCAAATATGTGTATACGTACACAAATAAGTTAGGGCTGTATCTCTAATGTTTTGTCCTTCCTTTCATTACACCTGGTTACGTTACAGTTCAATTCTCAGGTGTTGAAGAAAATCTACCTCTTTGGACTGTAGATGGAAATAACTGTGAAAAAAGTGATGCAGAAATCTAGTTTGTGCTAAACACACTGCTTTATTTTTACAACCCATGTCTGCTTTCATGACAAAAAATTATAAATGAACAGGCAGTTTTTGTTTTGCTTTTCAAAAACATTTTGTAGAGATTTTTCACTAATGTGAATCTGAAATTTTATCTACTCGATTCTGTATAGATTAAGTAAATAAGTATGCTTAATATATTGGACTCTGAGTTTTTCTTTAACATCATATTCGTGTCTTCTGACGATCTACAGAGCTCGTTGTATTTGTTTGAAAACTCAAGAACGAAAATTAAAAGATGTGAAATTTGAGTTAAAGCGTATTGTTCAAGTGAAATGCCTTAAGAAGGGTGGTGTTACAGGGTCATGTAGATGACTTGCATGTCACTGGTGGCAGCCAGTACAAGCCACACAGGCAGAGCATGGTAAGAAAAGTGCTGTACCTGCTACGCTCGCCCCGCAGGCTGCCGTTTGGGGGCATGGTTAAGGTGGAGGGCATGTCGGACCACAGGGAGCAGGAGCTCCGGCTGAACCTTGTGGCTGCCTGCTTTGAATTCTGCTTGTGCCTCCTGTCTCCAAAAATTTATCTACCATGGAGCAGTGTGAAAGATATGGGGTTTTCTCTTGAAGCTACTGGACAACCTGATTTTTATCAAGTGCTCCCCATTCTGTCGTATGATGTAGGGTCATTTTTTACTGGTGTACAAGTCTCTCCCAGTTCCCTAATAATGCTAAGTGTTCTGTTTGCCTTTTTTTGGCATATTCCCTAACATTTGGCAACTTCCCTAAATTTATGAGAACTGGTTCAGTTTTCCTTTATGTATGCTATTTTCTAGGTAGCCCATAGAATTTTTTACAATATACTATTATGTGCTCTGTGACTCTTTGAACATAGTATTAATTTTTTTATTAAAAAAAAAAAAAAATTGCTTGCTTGCTTGAAGATAGCCAGTTCATAAAAGCTCAGCAATGTAGGTCCTACCCCTGAGCCTTTTCTAGAGCTGTGCCAAGTATTTTGGAAATCTGAGTGCATTTCCTGGTCTCAGTTGCCATCCTTGCTGTGCTTGTTTGCTCCTTCACAGTATTGCCTCACATCTGAGACTTGTCTCCACAACAGGCGCTGCCTCTGCCCCTGTATAAGCACCTCTACTATTTCTATCCTTTCTTACGGTGCATACTGATACAGAAGTCAAATCTACTGGTAGTGGTTCCATGGATCTCCCCAGTCTTCCCAAATTCTTTATAAAAACTGGTCAGACTTGAAAGCTTTTGCTAGAGAGAAATTTGTTTATATATCACAGTTAATAGCTGAGGAATTTTGCCAGTTTTAAAGGTGTATTCTTTTTGTTAGGTGCTAAATCTCTTCTGTTAACGTACATGCACACGCACACACGTGCGTACACGCTTGAGGCTGTACTGAACTCGTTCATGAAGAGTAGCTCTGATGTGAGAACCTCTTGCACCAGCTGCATTCTGAGCCCTTCAGCCCACTGCTGCTAGGGCTTCATCTCCCTGGCAGACGGGCAAGTGCGTTTGATGTACTTGAAAAAGACACACACTTTTAGGCCTTTAGTAAGTTATTCTTCACAGGTACTCTCTTTGCTCCTTTCTGAATTTTTTTTTAACAATTAAATTTCCCATTATCCACCTTCTTTGTCCTGTTTAGACACGTCTTCTTGAACGAAAAGATGTATTTTCTTCTAACAGCCTAACTCAGCCTTATCTAATTGTGCTAGCTTTTATTGATCTTGGTGACTCTAGCACCCATGTAGCTGGAACCTCTGTGCTACGTGCAAAGACTTTATTTTAAGTTCCTTTAAAACTGTTTGTTACCTTCAAGCTTTGAGGTTGCATGTTATTTTGGACTTCCTGCTCAAACAAGTATCTGGGTTTGCCTGCGTTACGGACTGCCACAGTAGAGTCTTGAAGCAGGCATAATTGTGAATAATTCAAGACTATGCCAAGAATATTGCTCCTAAGCTCTACTTCAAGAAAATAATTGCTAAGCATCTAAAAATTTAAATACCGTTAACACCTCGTGATATTTGCTCAAGCTGAAGAAATGAATTCAAGTCCCTCATTTTTAACCTTATTCTAATTACAGCCGTGTAACAGATACTTCACACTGACGTAGTTTGCTGTCACTTCCACTAATTTTATGTCCTGGTGTTAAGAGTCAAAATAACAACCTCAGTTCTACCAAGTCCAAGATCTGTTACTGGTATTTAATCCATGTAATTTGTTGGGGTTGTTTGATTGTTTTTTCCCACCACCACTATTCATATAAAACCATTCGATCGTGGTCATAGTGCCTATTTTATAAATCCTGTTCATCAAAGCTTTTGCTGGCTTTCACTGCGTTTCGGCTATTTCCTGCCAGAAGGTTACTGCATCTTCTCCTAACCCTTTTCTCCGGCATATGGTTCTTATACAGGCTTGATGTTTAAAGCAAAAAATCATTGCCTTTTAAAGAGGAATAGTAGTTACACAACTCTCAAACACATCTTGATGTTTCAGTCAACCAGGTCACCATTTGTTATGCAGGTTTGGCCATGCCAGGACTGGGGCAAGCTCTGGGTTTGAAAGTCATTTATCTGAAGTACCAGCTCACAGGACAGAAGCCGACTTTGAGAGAATTAAAGAGAATAGACCGCATTGGACTTTCTAGTGGCCGGAAAGCAAAAGGTCAAAGTGGGTGTTGACTCTACTTCTTATTCTCTGTGGGGAGTTTACACAGCTAACAAGCGCGCTTTGTTCAGCTATTTCAGTGCTGAAGTGAAAATGTACAGCACACACACCAATAACAGAACAGAATGTTTCAGTTGGAAGAGACCTACAAGGATCACCTAGTGCAACTGCCATACTGTAATAAAGTATAGTATGCGTAAGGGCATAAAAAAATGACAAAAATTGCCTGGCATCCAACAGTTGCTACCCTTAAGGGCCTTGCATGCAACAATAAAAGCAGTGCACGTAAAGCAAATGCAGTTTTTCATACACAGTAAAGGAAAACTCCTGACATCATTGGTTTTTGTCTCGTTGAGGCAAAATGCAGAAAAGTTACATGCTCTCCAAGTTTTGCTATTGTGTAGGTATCAGTCTTCTAAAATATTTCAGTATCAATTACCCTTAACCACCTCCACCTCCTCACACAGATACTTCTGTTGTTCAAGTTTACATTCAGAGGAGCTGGTGATGCGAACCATCGTGTTCTTAGAGAAGAAAACAGTGGGAACAAAAATTTGTGACATACAGCAGTAACGTGCATTGGCCTTAGTGCTACTGAACCACCACTACAGAGCAGCGCTGGAAGTGTGCGAGTGCCGCTCTCCAGCTACCAGCCACTCTTCTGAAGCGCTCGAGTGGCCTGAGGAGATGGCATGGCTGAAAATTTTGTCATTCAACTTCTGGAAACACGGGTATGTTGAAATAAAAGAGCAGGTTTTCAATGTAGTTTATAGTTCTACTGCCATTCGTGTTTTATTTCAGTACAAAGATGAAAGAATTTAGATTTCCTTGGTGCAGGCTGAAAACCTTAGCGAGAGAAGATACCTTTTACGCTGAAAAATTGCATCAAATATGTAGGTGTTGAGAACAAATGAGGAAGTCGCCCTAAACTGGCCATTTTTCACTTACCTTCTGTAGTTTTTGTTATGCCTGTGCTTCTGGAAATAACTAATACAGAAAAGGTAGGTCTCAAAACTGCATGCAGTTCCCTCTAAAATAAAGGCCAGTGGATGGAAAGCTTGCTGGTTTTTATCTCTCCTCAGCATGCACCAACCTGCAGGAGTAACTCATTGAAGTAAGTATGCTCCGTAAGTACTGTGTAAGTACACCTAAAATAACTATTGTTTAATGCAATAAATAAATATCTTGCTGTAGCCGTTGTTCAGGTTGACTATTTTATGACTTTTTTTTAAACTTCAAATTCCATCATTTTTACTACTAACTGCAGTGCATAAGCAGTATCCACATACTCTGGTGTCACAGTTTGGTCATATGGGGGTCACCATTTTTTAAAATCAAAATGTTACGGCACTCCAATAGACAAAGAGGCTTAAAAATGATGGCCTTCCAGTGTTTCACAAACATTCTACTCAGGCAATAAAAAAATGTATAGGACTTGCAAATTAAAAAACATAATGGTCCCACAGCAGCACATTCTCACTCAGTAAGAAAAACGTTTAAGTCAGCAAGATGTAGGCTAACTCTTCAATTAAATACTGGCCCTGTGACCTGGCTGTGGGCCCAAGCTGTCCTAGAGCTACCAAAGTAAGGCTT
Source organism: Burhinus oedicnemus (assembly GCA_008921705.1). NCBI lineage: Eukaryota > Metazoa > Chordata > Aves > Charadriiformes > Burhinidae > Burhinus > Burhinus oedicnemus. Next base: position 100,910 of record VFFE01006995.1, on the reverse strand, counting down.
GTGCAAGGTTGCCACTACTGAAGGCAGGTATGTGTGTACACATCCACCGTGGCAGACAATTCAGACTCGGGGGAAAAGAAATCAGTACAGAGGTTGTGTTTACTGGAGCACTTTGAACTACACGTACATTAAAGATAATGAAGTTATGCTCTCCTGTTGTTCCATAATAAATTATCCCGTCCTGCTGCCTTTCAGCTGTATGAGAGCGGGTACCGGGTGCATCCCTAAGCCCCAGCTCGCTGGCTCTTCTGTGCTCTACCAGGAAGCAGCAGGGCTTTGAGGGATGTTAAAGATATCCACCAGTGACTCACACAGCTCCAGCTTGGAACTCTTGGCGTTTCAGTAAAGGAAATCAGGAACACCAACAACCATTTATTTTTATTTTAAAAGATGGATGGGTCTGTACAATAGCATTGTATCAGCGCTAAAACTTCTCTTGACAGTATGCCGCTAATCAGTCAGATAGGTAGGCTTTTGCAATTAACTTTATCCGGTTAACCAGGATGCAAAACAAGGTCATTAAAAAACCAGAATGGCTTCAGGCTTTTACAAGTGACCGAGTGACAGCCTGTCCAGGTCTTGCCAGACACGGCGATGCTTCAGCAGCATTCTGCTGGAGTCCCCGTTTCCGACAGGATTGAATTCAGAGAACCTGAAGTAAAAGTTACAGGGACAGTCTATCATGAGGGCCTCTAACACTGAGTCACCGGCTTCCAGCTTCCTGAGGGGGCCTGAGATGTTTGTGGAGCTGGCTAGCAAGTTGGCCAGCTGGGGACAGAAACTGCGAGCCCGGCAGCTGCGCTGGCTGTCTCAGGCTAGATGGCTCCCTTCAGCAGCAGATTCCCCCCACCGTGTAGCTGTTAGTCAGCCCAAAACCCCGCTTAGAAAAACGCATTAATCTCCTTCGCGCAGGTACGGCATTTCAGTGTTTTTACACCCATGGACACCAGCTAGACCAAAGCATGGTTAATTGGGTAGTGGCCTAGCGGTCCTTCAGCAGCTTTCATGCTGTTTAGCATGTCATCTCCAGCTGCTGCCTACCTGCTAAACGCTGACAGCATCTCTGCCTTCCACAGAAACATTCAAGTGCTTTTGCACCTACCTGCATCACTTTTCGAGGAACCAGACTGGAAAAAGGTGTGGAAGGGGACATGTCTATGCACGATGACCCAGTGCCTACAACATGGGGTGTCCTGGTAACAGCAGGCAGGGAATTAAAAACAAACAGCAGAACAACAACAAGGAAAGGGCTGCGATTAGTAGTTCACCCCTCCTTCCCGCTCTGTCATCTAGTTGTTAGTTAGTGAGGCAGCAAGAAAACTTCAGTGTTAACAACCCAACCATAACAGACAGGTGAAGCTGCAATCACCCATTGTAGGAGTGAGCAGCAGTGTACGTGCTGCCGCAAAGCAGCCAGTAGGTCTCCTTGAACTAAGTCCTGAGGAGCATCATCAGCAGGAGGGGTCGTCTGACATCCCACAGCCATATCTATGCCAGGAAGAGCTGCCACCATGCTCTCTGGGAAGCACTTTTGTTTTTCCAGTAGCAATCAATCAGTCAGGCCATCGACCTCTTCATTCCCACCTTTTAAAGAGCTGCGTATGTGAGAACATATGTCAAAAGGAAGCAGGACCTGACCAAAAACCGTCCCTGAGTTCAGTATGTTTAATGCTTATCATTTACTGCCACTTGCAAATTAAATTAGCATCAAGAGTTCCCCTTAGATATCACTGTGGGAGCCTTCCTGTGAGGCAAGGAAAACTGCTGGCCTGCTTACACGTACCAAGACTTTGTCAACAGATGTTGACTCTTTTAGCTGAAAGACCGTTAGCTGAACAGGGAAGTTAGCAATACCTTTGCTCTACAGCTTCATTGCCATTCCCTCACAGCACCAGCACAGGGATAATCTGCTGTAGATGATGACCACAGGGTGCATGGTGGACAGAAGTTGGTCGTCTCAGTGATACACGGGTGAGCACCTTCCTGGGGAACAAAACGCTGAACCACAGAGTTCTCGAGTCAAGTTCCAGCTACCAACTGCCACTTCTGTCCTGGAAAGGACTAGATTTGGCTGAATGTTAATCAGTACTACACTACTAGTACACGGTAATAGTCTCATGAAAGTAAATTACCTCCCTTATTGAAACCATCTTTTGTTTGTTCCTACCCTGCTCCCAAGTATCAACGCTTTTAAGAATGGGATGTAACATCATGCTGGTCTACTAGGATCATAGAATAGTTTGGGTTGGAAGGGACCTTTAAAGGTCATCTAGTCCAACCCCCCTGCAATGAGCAGAGGCATCTTCAGCTAGATCTGGTTACTCGGAGCCCTGTCCAACCTGACATTGAATGTTTCCAGAGCTGGGGCATCTCCCACCTCTCTGGACAACCTGGGCCAGTGTTTCACCACCCTCAGAGTCAAGAATTTCTTCCTTACACCTAGTCTAAATCTACCCTGTTTTAGTTTAAAGCCATTGCCCCTTGTCCTGTCTCAACAGGCCCTGCTAAAAAGTTAGTCTCTGTCTTTTCTGTAGGCCCCCTTTAGGTACTGGAAAGCTGCTTTAAGGCCTCCCCAGAGCCTTCTCTTCTCCAGGCTGAACAACCCCAATAGAGGGGCAGAATCACCTCCCTCGACCTGCTGGCCACACTTCTTTTGATGCAGCCCACGATACTAGACCTAGGGAGTGTCCAGCCTACCAAATTCTCATACAGAACACTAAAGGAGCTAGATCAAAACTCTTACTTGTTCAACTCTCACTCCTAAAAAATAAAAATATTTACCTCAAATAGCAGCTTTCCATTTGTGAAGGGTGGAGTGGTAGGTTGGCTGCAGCTAAGCACTCCCACAGCTCCTCACTCACACCCCTTCCCAGCAGGACAGGGGAGAGAATAGGAAGAATAAAGTCTCATGGGTAGAGATGAAACACAGTTTAATGGGGGAAGAGCATCACTTGCCCCCTGCCAGCAGCAGGCAGATGCCCTGCCAGCCTCCAAGCAACAGCCAACATGGAGAAGGCTCCCTTCTTTTTCCTCTATCTCGTTTTTTATTGCTGAGCATGACATTGTAAGAAATATCCCCCTTTGGCCAATTTGGATCAGCTGTTCTGGCTGCTTCCCCTCACCACCTTTCACCCACCCCCAGCTGACATAGTGTACAAGCACGGCTCAGCAATAGCCAAAACACAGGTGCACTATCAACACCCTTCTAGCCACAAATCCAAAACATGGCACCATATCCACTTCTTGGATGGAAGTGAACTCCATCCCAGCCAGATCTAGTACAGGCAGCTTAAGATACACAGCTTGGGCCCAGTAACCTGCTAGCTTGTTAAAGTCAAGTAAAGACAAGAGCAAGTTACACATTAAGGGAAGTAGTATTTTCAACATCAAAAGAACCCACGCTGTCAGTACCAGTCAGTCTTCTATTATTTTCAGTTTGAGCAAAAAGGTAAGGACAGCCAACAATTCATTTAATTGAGGCCTGTCTTAAGTAACTAAAAGCTTCAATTTAAACTCAAGTTGGACGCCAACTTAGATTTGTCTGACTGACATCTCCCAAGGTGATCCATAACTTGTCTGTAGAACCATGATAAATATGGAGATATTTTACCTCCCATGATAAATATGGAGATATTTTACCTCCACATGGTCCAAATTTTCAGTCAGCCAGAGGTTTAGAAGCAACCCGTATGTTTGTCTTGTATTTGTTCAGATATTAATGTATTTTAGACACCTGCCTGATTGCCTCACAAAAAGCTACAGGAAGGCTCTAACTAAACACAGGTGATACCAAATCACTGAGACTGCATTGCCATCTTAGCACCTGAGACAAAAAAAGGTTAAAGGACAGTACTCCCACCACCACTCCAAAAAAAAAAAAAAAAACCCAAAAAAACAAAAAAACCCCACCAAACCAAAAACACCAACCACCAAAAAAAACCCCAAAACAAACTCATCCAAAACCAAACTCAACAGCTACTTGAGTCTGCTCAGGATTTATACGGGACCTTTACAGGAGTCTTATTGGTCATCCCCATATATTCCCCAAAACTCTTTCTATATGCATTGTTTGTGAAGGATCCAAGTTTTTTCACATTAAGACAACTCTCATTGCCCCAGACCTTTAATTGTGGGGGGTAAGTTATAAACTAAAAACTACACATCTTTATTACCATGCAGAAATTAAATTATATTCAAGCAAGGCGGCATTCATTCACCTTATGTCAACAGACAATAATAAAACACACCAAACATTTTATTTAATAAATTTTATTTATGCAAAGCCAATCCAAAAGTGTTGTGTAAAAGTGAAAAGCTCTTTTTACATATTAATAAAAACTTGGTGGTTTGGGTTTTTTTGGTTGTTTTTTTTTTTTTTTTTTTTTTTTTTTTTTTCACCCTTTTCTTTTGGG